>JARBWK010000008.1:123340348-123859068 GCA_030556195.1 Anolis apletophallus | reverse complement strand
GCAAGGGAGGCAGGAGGGTGGTGAGAGAGAAGGAGGGTGCCCCCCTTACGACCTAATAACGACACTTAAGAAAATCCTCGCCCCCGAAGTTCTATAAAGAAAGTCCACTTCCTGGTTGGCGTTCCAGATGCGGAAATACTCAAAAGTAGCATTTCTTACGAATTTCTTACGAATCCTTTCATTTTCATAACTTTTTTCTCATGCCTAATACACACATACAGTGGGCCACTGCTTTCCACTGGGATTTAGCTCCAGGATTCCATATGAATACCAAATTTGTGTATGCTCAAGTCCTATTATATGGCACTGTACCATGGTAAAATCAAGGTTTAATTTTGAGAATTTTTATTTTTGGAGCTGAGTCTGGCTGAATCTGGGAATATAATATCATAGCTACAGAGGCCCAACTGTACAACAGAGGATTTTATGATATCATTAAGGGGTAATTTTTAATAAATTCAAGAGGCTAGTCTGGGAGGAAATAGTAGGCTTGTTTAATTTTAAAAATGGTTCAAAACCCATTTCGGATGTAGGGGGCGCTGGTGGTTTGGATCTAAAGTCAATTCCGATTTTCACAGAAAAAAAGTTCGAAACTTTTCAAAACTTCTGAGACTTCTGAATCGTTCATTAATGGTTTCAAAGTGTTATTTCCTATTTCATTGGGTGGTCTTTACTTTGAAAGTAGTTGTTTTACTCCAGAAAAGGGGGGGGGGAGCAAATGGAGGAAATTCATCCACTGGGTTTGAAATCGCTTCCCAGGCTCATGAGGGGAGACGGGAGGGAGGAAAGCCATCCACTGGGCTTTAAACCGCTTCCCAGGCTTGAGCCGAAGCCAGGGACCAGAAGTGGGGAAACGCTGAATCATTTCCGACTCATTCACTGCTTTGTAACAGAAATGGCAGAAAAACCTTCGGAAGGGCAAAGGGATTTCTGGTTTCCTTAAAAACTTCGAAATTGCTTCAAAAAGCAAATCTTTCCAAATTTATTCCAAATTACAAAGGTTCCAAATGAACATAACCATGTCTAATACATAGCATACATTGTGTTGAAGTCATGTGTTAGTCTTTGACATGTCAATCTACATAATTCAGTACATAACTCCTATATCTTTTTTCTTAAACAGAGCTTCATAGAGAGTTCCTTCTGATAAGCAAAGTTACCTATCCATGCATGTTTCTCTAGACAAGCTTATGCAATTAATGTGCAGCCTAGCTAATGGGTTGCTTTGTGCACAATAGTTAGTAACTCAGATAATTAAAAAAAAGTTTGACTAAAGTAATTGAACATTTTCAGTCTTCTCTTCTCCCAGGGAGGGAGAGGCATGTCAACTACTCTAAAGTCTATGGCAAACACAAAAAGCTTAATTATACTGTAACTTGTAAACTCAAGAGCTTTGCTAATGAAGGTACAAACCACCTGGCACAAAACAATGACAGTGAACTATTTGCAAGTGTCCCTGAGGTCCAGTGTAACAGGCAGACTGAAGAGAGAAATAAAGTTTAGAGTAAAGGATGCTTAATATGAAAAACAAAGTCCCAAGGCCTATTTGGCCAAGAAGAATTTCTGATGGACAATGAGAGGATAAGATTTATTGTAAATTGGTGAATACCGGCTTCTAGAATAATAAAGCCAGAAATAAATTATGCTATTCTGCTACACAAACAGACATGGCAATGTGTTTCTATGGTACAGGAATATTGCATAGATTTACATGTCTAAGTAGACAGGTATGCAGCATTAAATTAAAAATAGAAAACAAAGGAAAGAAATATCTTATTATTATTATTATTATTGGTGAGGGGACATTTTAAAATGTACCTGTATGTAAATCTAGTCACTGGACAATGAATGAACCACAAACCACCTACTGCAATGCAACCTGAGCCCTGCTACATGCACAATGGAGGACCTTTTTATAGCAACACCAGAGGCACTCCAAGTAGCCAGCTACTGGTCAAATGATATTTAATAGAATGCCAAGTTTGCAAACTTTGTGTTTTGTTTGTTTTAATGCAATACAACTGTTTGGTTCGCTCCTGACATGATAAATAAATAGTAATATTTTGTCCAAATTTCTAACTGATTCATCTCAGGAAGTAGACTTAAGTCTTGTCCACACAAGACAAATATATGCTGTGTATCATTCAGAATTGAGTAGTGAACAAATTAACAGCTGTACGGATAAAAACATATGCAAGTAAAATATGAAATTATTAAATATGATTCAATTATCAATATAATTAGGAACAATTGAAAACAGATGAAATGAAAAAGGCAGCACATTATTCAAGACCCTATCCTTAGCTATTTCCAAATTGTTATGATCAGACATTAGCAAGCATAATTAATGTCTAATCATTTCCTGGTGAAAGGAAAACAGTCCAGTATCTATAGAATGAGTTGCAGAGCCTAGGAGCTGCTATTATCCCATGTTTCTACCATTGAAGGGAGAATCCTGTACTACTTGCCTGATAGTAGGCCCCATTGGATTCAATCATAGAATCATAGAGTTGGAAGACTCCTTGTGGGCCATCCAGTCCAACTCCCTGCTAAGAAGCAGGAAAATCGCGTTCAAAGCATCTCCGACAGATGGCCATCCAGCCTCTGTTTAAAAGCCCCCATAGAAGGAGCCTCCACCACACTCTGGGGCAGAGAGTTCCACTGCTGAACAGCTCTCACAATCAGAATGTTCTTCCTAATGTTCAGGTGGAATCTCCTTTCCTGTAGTTTGAAGCCATTGCTCCACGTCCTAGTCTCCAGGGCAGCAGAAAACAAGCTTGCTCTCTCATCCCTATGACTTCCCCTCACATATACATGGCTATCATGTCTCCTCTCAGCCTTCTCTTCTTCATGCTAAATATGACCAGCTCTTTAAGCCACTCTTCATAGGGCTTGTTCTCCAGACCCTTGATCCTTTTAGTCGCCCTCCTTTAGACACCTTCCAGCTTGTCAACATCTCCCTTCAATTGGGGTGCCCAGAATTGGGCACAGTATTCCAGATGTGGTCTAACCAAGGCAGAATTGAAGGTAGCATGACTTCCCTGGGTCTAGACACGATACTCCTATTTATGCATGGTCTTAATTATGAGCAAATGCCCTAGAACCATCCTAATTGCACATGTTTGTAACTCTGGCCCCATCTACAATGCTACATAATGCATGTGAATATGCTTTATATGCTCAGTTTAGACTGATATAATGCAGTTTCAAACTACATTACATAGCAGTGTAGATGGGACCTCTATCAGTGACTTTAATTCAATTTAACCCCTTGATTAGCTTGGACTGAATAGTGTTCACTATTATGTCCTTTCCTTATTCAGACAGTTATTTTTATAATATGAAAGGGACCATCAGATTGTAAAACTCAAAAATTAGAAATGGCCTTTCACAATCTTCCCAGCAGCCTTTCTTAGAGCTTCCTTAACATCCTTGTTTCTCAAACTATATATGAGGGGGTTGACTATGGGAGGCAGGACTGTGTAGAAGAAAGAAAATATTTTTCTCATTGTTCTTGTTCTTTCCATTTTCGGTATACAATATACAACAACAATTGCACCATAGAAAATAGAAACCACAATCAAGTGAGAAGAGCAGGTTGAGAAGGCCTTCTGCCGCCCCGTGATAGATGGGATTCTCAGAATGGCAGAAATGATATATACATAGGAGATTATGGTCAAAAGAAAAGGAGGGAAACTGAATATAAAACCCAGGGTCACCGTGACAAATGGCAAGCTTTTGATGTGACTACAGGAAAGTGTTCCCAGCTCAGATGCATCACAGTAGAAGTGATCAATTTCACTGGGACTACAATAGTGCAGTCCCTCCAATACCAAAGGCAAATATAAGGAGGTAAACAAAATACTGTTGATCCACGAGCCACTAGCTAACTGGATACAAAACTTGCAATTCATAATGGTGGTATAATGAAGGGGTCTGCATATTGCTAAGAAGCGATCATAAGACATTATAGAAAGAAGATAACACTCTGTAGCTCCCAGGAAAGAGAAGAAATAAAACTGTGCGATGCATCCCTTGACAGAGATGGTTTTGTCTCCTGTCACCAAACTGGTCAGCAGCTTTGGCAGGAAGGATGAGCTGTATAATATTTCCAAACAAGACAAATTCACCAGAAAGTAGTACATGGGCGTGTGGAGATGCTGATCAATCATTATCAGAAAAATGGTAAGCATGTTGGCAGTCAGTGTTGAAATGTAGATGGTAAGAAACAGAAGGAACATGAAGGTCTGCAGAGAACGTAGCTCCTCCAAACCCTGAAGAATAAACTCAGTGATGTCACTCTGATTTCTCTGCATTGTGTTTTTGTGGCATACAAACATCATACTGAAAAAGAAGGAAAGTCAAGAATGTAATATCAAAATGTTGTTAATGGTACAAGGATTTTACTCATCACTATAGATTCCTTCACTTTATAGATAAATGCAAAAGAATTAACAATGTTATACCCTCATAATCTTCTCTTCTACTTTCTCCTTTTACACTTTAGCAATTAGATTAGAATTGTGCTACAAAAATCATATTTTATATACATCAAACACCAACTAAACAATATGACAAATACCTCTGCTGCATGGAAGAGATTTTTTTGTGTTGCCTCAGGAAACAAGTAGTGCAGCATTCTTCTTCTCACTTCTTTGTGGGTATGGTTTTGTGTGGTATATTATATTTGTGCATGCCTTATTAAACATACACATGTTTCTCACTAGGGTTTATTTCACTAGGGAAAAAAGACATATCAGGAGATATGGACTAATGAATGACTTGGTTTAGTTTTCCACTTCTTTTCATGGATCTTTAAATGGTATTAATTTTCTAGAGGATTGATTGTATTTATTGAATCAATTCACTGATGTCTTTTGCATGTATTTTATTTTGCATTGGTCTTAATATTTTGTAAACTGCCTTGATTATCAGTATTGGTGAAAACATGGGGTATAAATTAAAGAAGGAGAAGAATAAGAGGAAGAGCTAGAGGAGGAGGAGGAAGGAGGAGGTTCTAGCTGTTCTTTGGACGCTTTCGATTGAATTCCAGGCAAGGGCTGTCGTTCACTGGCTAATTGATACGGACGTTCGGTTTGCCTTTCGGCAAACTGGCCGTACCATGCAAAATTAATTTGCTGTACAACGCCTGGAGTTTGTGATACCACGCCGTGGTATCAATTAGCCTGTGAACGACAGCCCTTGCCTGGAATTCAATCAAAAGCGTCCAAAGAAGAGCTAGACCTGGAATCTCCATCACAAACTCCAGGCGTGGTACAGCAAATTAATTTTGCATGGTACGGCCAGTTTGCCGAAAGGGAAACCGAACATCTGTATCAATTAGCCAGTGAACGACAGCCCTTGCCTGGAATTCAATCGAAAGCGTCCAAAGAAGAGCTAGAACTGGAATCTCCATCACAAACTCCAGGCGTGGTACAGCAAATTAATTTTGCATGGTACGGCCAGTTTGCCGAAAGGGAAACCGAACGTCCGTATCAATTAGCCAGTGAACGACAGCCCTTGCCTGGAATTCAATCGAAAGCGTCCAAAGAAGAGCTAGAACTGGAATCTCCATCACAAACTCCAGGCGTGGTACAGCAAATTAATTTTGCATGGTACGGCCAGTTTGCCGAAAGGGAAACCGAACGTCCGTATCAATTAGCCAGTGAACGACAGCCCTTGCCTGGAATTCAATCGAAAGCGTCAAAGAAGAGCTAGAACTGGAATCTCCATCACAAACTCCAGGCGTGGTACAGCAAATTAATTTTGCATGGTACGGCCAGTTTGCCGAAAGGGAAACCGAACGTCTGTATCAATTAGCCAGTGAACGACAGCCCTTGCCTGGAATTCAATTGAAAGCGTCCAAAGAAGAGCTAGAACTGGAATCTCCATCACAAACTCCAGGCGTGGTACAGCAAATTAATTTTGCATGGTACGGCCAGTTTGCCGAAAGGGAAACCGAATGTCCGTATCAATTAGCCAGTGAACGACAGCCCTTGCCTGGAATTCAATCAAAAGCGTCCAAAGAAGAGCTAGAACTGGAATCTCCATCACAAACTCCAGGCGTGGTACAGCAAATTAATTTTGCATGGTACGGCCAGTTTGCCGAATGGGAAACCGAACGTCCGTATCAATTAGCCAGTGAACGACAGCCCTTGCCTGGAATTCAATCGAAAGCGTCCAAAGAAGAGCTAGAACTGGAATCTCCATCACAAACTCCAGGCGTGGTACAGCAAATTAATTTTGCATGGTACGGCCAGTTTGCCGAAAGGGAAACCGAACGTCTGTATCAATTAGCCAGTGAACGACAACCCTTGCCTGGAATTCAATCGAAAGCGTCCAAAGAAGAGCTAGAACTGGAATCTCCATCACAAACTCCAGGCGTGGTACAGCAAATTAATTTTGCATGGTACGGCCAGTTTGCGAAAGGGAAACCGAACGTCCGTATCAATTAGCCAATGAACGACAGCCCTTGCCTGGAATTCAATCGAAAGCGTCAAAGAAGAGCTAGAACTGGAATCTCCATCACAAACTCCAGGCGTGGT
The DNA here is from genome assembly GCA_030556195.1 of Anolis apletophallus. NCBI lineage: Eukaryota > Metazoa > Chordata > Lepidosauria > Squamata > Anolidae > Anolis > Anolis apletophallus. The sequence continues at coordinate 123,852,523 of JARBWK010000008.1, read as the reverse complement.
ACAGCAAATTAATTTTGCATGGTACGGCCAGTTTGCCGAAAGGGAAACCGAACGTCCGTATCAATTAGCCAGTGAACGACAGCCCTTGCCTGTAATTCAATCGAAAGCATCCAAAGAAGAGCTAGAACTGGAATCTCCATCACAAACTCCAGGCGTGGTACAGCAAATTAATTTTGCATGGTACGGCCAGTTTGCCGAAGGGAACCGAACGTCCGTATCAATTAGCCAGTGAACGACAGCCCTTGCCTGGAATTCAATCGAAAGCGTCAAAGAAGAGCTAGAACTGGAATCTCCATCACAAACTCCAGGCGTGGTACAGCAAATTAATTTTTGCATGGTACGGCCAGTTTGCCAAAGGGAAACCGAACGTCCGTATCAATTAGCCAGTGAACGACAGCCCTTGCCTGGAATTCAATCGAAAGCGTCCAAAGAAGAGCTAGAACTGGAATCTCCATCACAAACTCCAGGCGTGGTACAGCAAATTAATTTTGCATGGTACGGCCAGTTTGCGAAAGGGAAACCGAACGTCTGTATCAATTAGCCAGTGAACGACAGCCCTTGCCTGGAATTCAATCGAAAGCATCAAAGAAGAGCTAGAACTGGAATCTCCATCACAAACTCCAGGCGTGGTACAGCAAATTAATTTTGCATGGTACGGCCAGTTTGCCGAAAGGGAAACCGAACGTCCGTATCAATTAGCCAGTGAACGACAGCCCTTGCCTGGAATTCAATCGAAAGCGTCCAAAGAAGAGCTAGAACTGGAATCTCCATCACAAACTCCAGGCGTGGTACAGCAAATTAATTTTGCATGGTACGGCCAGTTTGCCGAAAGGGAAACCGAACGTCCGTATCAATTAGCCAGTGAACGACAGCCCTTGCCTGGAATTCAATCGAAAGCATCCAAAGAAGAGCTAGAACTGGAATCTCCATCACAAACTCCAGGCGTGGTACAGCAAATTAATTTTGCATGGTACGGCCAGTTTGCCAAAAGGGAAACCGAACGTCCGTATCAATTAGCCAGTGAACGACAGCCCTTGCCTGGAATTCAATCGAAAGCATCCAAAGAAGAGCTAGAACTGGAATCTCCATCACAAACTCCAGGCGTGGTACAGCAAATTAATTTTGCATGGTACGGCCAGTTTGCCGAAAGGGAAACCGAACGTCCGTATCAATTAGCCAGTGAACGACAGCCCTTGCCTGGAATTCAATCGAAGCATCCAAAGAAGAGCTAGAACTGGAATCTCCATCACAAACTCAGGCGTGGTACAGCAAATTAATTTTGCATGGTACGGCCAGTTTGCCGAAAGGGAAACCGAACGTCTGTATCAATTAGCCAGTGAACGACAGCCCTTGCCTGGAATTCAATCGAAAGCGTCCAAAGAAGAGCTAGAACTGGAATCTCCATCACAAACTCCAGGCGTGGTATAGCAAATTAATTTTGCATGGTACGGCCAGTTTGCGAAAAGGGAAACCAAACGTCCGTATCAATTAGCCAGTGAGCGACAGCCCTTGCCTGGAATTCAATCGAAAGCATCAAAGAAGAGCTAGAACTGGAATCTCCATCACAAACTCCAGGCGTGGTACAGCAAATTAATTTTGCATGGTACGGCCAGTTTGCCGAAAGGGAAACCAAACGTCCGTATCAATTAGCCAGTGAACGACAGCCCTTGCCTGGAATTCAATCGAAAGCATCCAGAGAAGAGCTAGAACTGGAATCTCCATCACAAACTCCAGGCGTGGTACAGCAAATTAATTTTGCATGGTACGGCCAGTTTGCCGAAAGGGAAACCGAACGTCCGTATCAATTAGCCAGTGAACGGCAGCCCTTGCCTGGAATTCAATCGAAAGCGTCCAAAGCAGAGCTAGAACTAGAATCTCCATCACAAACTCCAGGCGTGGTACAGCAAATTAATTTTGCATGATACGGCCAGTTTGCCGAAAGGGAAACCGAACGTCCGTATCAATTAGCCAGTGAACGACAGCTCTTGCCTGGAATTCAATCGAAAGCATCAAAAGAAGAGCTAGAACTGGAATCTCCATCACAAACTCCAGGCGTGGTACAGCAAATTAATTTTGCATGGTACGGCCAGTTTTCCTAAAGGGAAACCGAACGTCCGTATCAATTAGCCAGTGAACGACAGCCCTTGCCTGGAATTCAATCGAAAGCGTCCAAAGAAGAGCTAGAACTGGAATCTCCATCACAAACTCCAGGCGTGGTATAGCAAATTAATTTTGCATGGTACGGCCAGTTTGCGAAAGGAAACCGAACGTCCGTATCAATTAGCCAGTGAGCGACAGCCCTTGCCTGGAATTCAATCGAAAGCATCCAAAGAAGAGCTAGAACTGGAATCTCCATCACAAACTCCAAGCGTGGTACAGCAAATTAATTTTGCATGGTACGGCCAGTTTGCCGAAAGAAACCGAGCGTCCGTATCAATTAGCCAATGAACGACAGCCCTTGCCTGGAATTCAATCGAAAGCGTCCAAAGAAGAGCTAGAACTGGAATCTCCATCACAAACTCCAGGCGTGGTACAGCAAATTAATTTTGCATGGTACGGCCAGTTTGCCGAAAGGGAAACCGAACGTCCGTATCAATTAGCCAGTGATCGACAGCCCTTGCCTGGAAGTCAATCGACAGCGTCCAAAGAAGAGCTAGAACTGGAATCTCCATCACAAACTCCAGGCATGGTATAGCAAATTAATTTTGCATGGTACGGCCAGTTTGCGAAAGGGAAACCGAACGTCCGTATCAATTAGCCAGTGAGCGACAGCCCTTGCCTGGAATTCAATCGAAAGCATCCAAAGAAGAGCTAGAACTGGAATCTCCATCACAAACTCCAGGCGTGGTACAGCAAATTAATTTTGCATGGTACGGCCAGTTTGCGAAAAGGGAAACCAAACGTCCGTATCAATTAGCCAATGAGCGACAGCCCTTGCCTGGAATTCAATCGAAGCGTCCAAAGAAGAGCTAGAACTGGAATCTCCATCACAAACTCCAGGCGTGGTACAGCAAATTAATTTTGCATGGTACGGCCAGTTTGCCGAAAGGGAAACCGAACGTCCGTATCAATTAGCCAGTGAACGACAGCCCTTGCCTGGAATTCAATCGAAAGCGTCCAAAGCAGAGCTAGAACTAGAATCTCCATCACAAACTCCAGGCGTGGTACAGCAAATTAATTTTGCATGATACGGCCAGTTTGCCGAAAGGGAAACCGAACGTCCGTATCAATTAGCCAGTGAACGACAGCTCTTGCCTGGAATTCAATCGAAAGCATCAAAAGAAGAGCTAGAACTGGAATCTCCATCACAAACTCCAGGCGTGGTACAGCAAATTAATTTTGCATGGTACGGCCAGTTTTCCTAAAGGTAAACCAAACCTCCTTATCTATTAGCCAGTGAACGACAGCACTTGCCTGGAATTCAATCGAAAGCGTCAAAGAAGAGCTAGAACTGGAATCTCCATCACAAACTCCAGGCGTGGTATAGCAAATTAATTTTGCATGGTACGGCCAGTTTGCCGAAAGGGAAACCGAACGTCCGTATCAATTAGCCAATGAACGACAGCCCTTGCCTGGAATTCAATCGAAAGCGTCAAAGAAGAGCTAGAACTGGAATCTCCATCACAAACTCCAGGCGTGGTACAGCAAATTAATTTTGCATGGTGCGGCCAGTTTGCCGAAAGGAAACCGAACGTCTGTATCAATTAGCCAGTGAACGACAGCCCTTGCCTGGAATTCAATCGAAAGCGTCCAAAGAAGAGCTAGAACTGGAATCTCCATCACAAACTCCAGGCATGGTATAGCAAATTAATTTTGCATGGTACGGCCAGTTTGCCGAAAGGGAAACCGAACGTCCGTATCAATTAGCCAGTGAACGACAGCCCTTGCCTGGAATTCAATCGAAAGCATCCAACGAAGAGCTAGAACTGGAATCTCCATCACAAACTCCAGGCGTGGTACAGCAAATTAATTTTGCATGGTACGGCCAGTTTGCCGAAAGGGAAACCGAACGTCCGTATCAATTAGCCAATGAACGACAGCCCTTGCCTGGAATTCAATCGAAAGCGTCCAAAGAAGAGCTAGAACTGGAATCTCCATCACAAACTCCAGGCGTGGTACAGCAAATTAATTTTGCATGGTACGGCCAGTTTGCCGAAAGGGAAACCGAACGTCTGTATCAATTAGCCAGTGAACGACAGCCCTTTCCTGGAATTCAATCGAAAGCGTCCAAAGAAGAGCTAGAACTGGAATCTCCATCACAAACACCAGGCGTGATACAGCAAATTAATTTTGCATGGTACGGCCAGTTTGCCGAAAGGGAAACCGAACGTCCGTATCAATTAGCCAGTGAACGACATTTCACAATCTTAAACCAGTCTGTTGTTCCATAGTCTGTTCTTACTGTTGCAACTTCGTCCTCAGGAGAGAGACAAGGTGATGTGGTATGCCTATACCACCAAGAACTTGCCACAATTTATTATGATCCACACAGTCAAAGGCTTTAGAATAGTCAATAAAACAGAAACAGTTTTTTCTGAAACTCCCTGCTTTTCCCCATTATCCAGTAGATATTGGCAATTTGGTCTCTCGTTCCTCTGCCTTTTCTAAACCCAGCCTGTACATCTGGCAACTCTCTCTCTCTCCATGTATTGCTGGAGTCTTCCTTGCAGGATCTTGAGCATTTCCTTACTAGCATGAGAAATAAGTGCCACTGTATGAAAGTTTGAGCATTCCTTAGCATTTCCCTTTTTTGGTATGGGAATATAAGTTGATTTTTTTCCAGTCTGACTGCCATTGTTGTGTTTTCCATATTTGCTGGCATAGGGCATGCATCACCTTGAAAGTATCATCTTTCAAGATTTTAAACAGTTCAGCTGGGATCCTGTCATCTCCTGCTGCCTTGTTGTTAGCAATGCTTCTTAAGGTCCATTCAACCTCACTCTGCAGGATGTCTGGTTCAAATTCACTCACCACACCATCAAAACTATAGTCAATATTATTATCCTTCCTATACAGATCTTCTGTATAGTCTCGCCACCTTCTCTTGATCTCTTCGGCTTCTGTTAGGTCTCTGCCATCTTTGTTTTTATCATGCCAATTTTTGCCTGAAATTTACCTCCAATGTTTCTAATTTTCTGGAAGAGGTCTCTTGTCCTTCCTATTCTGTTGTCTTCTTTCACTTCCATGCATTGCTTGTTTGAAAATAGTTCCTTATCTCTTCCGGCTAACCTCTGGAATTGTGCATTTAACTCCCCTTATCACTGTTTTCTTTTGCTTTCTTCCTTTCTTGGACTACTTCCAGTGTCTCAGCAGACAACCATTTTGCCTTCTTGGTTTTCTTTTTCTTTGCTGCCTCCTGAACAGTGTCACTGGAACGACTTCGGCTATCCTTTCAGTTCCACCATTGTACCACCAATTTGCGATGATGTCTCTTCACCGTTCAACTTTTCCTTTTAACGTGGCAGGGCAGGCTATTTCCCCACTGCCACACCAATTTGCGAAGAGGCCAAAACGCTGCCACCAATTATTATTTCTTGACCATCAGACTTGTAAAGAGTGATGAGGAGACTTTACTTTTAAACAGCCATTATGAGAGATATGTAACCCGAAACCCCTTTTGTGAGGGAAGCTCTTTATGAGGTAATGAACTCTTCTTGTGACAGGAATACTTTTAAAACGAGGCTTGACTTCAAATCACCAGCACAGAGAGGTTTGTTTGATGAATAACAATTAATAATTTATTCTTGTACAAAGCTTGGTTTAGTATAACTTCTTCCGAGGAGGCACAACTTAATAAGGTTACTAATACTAATTATAGTAAAACCAAAGTCACAATAGCTTCACTATTGTCTTCAACCAGCTATATATTGGAATGTGTTCACTTCAATATGCAGGCACACCAGCCTTCTTTAGGTACTTATAGGCACACTAGCCTTCTTTAGATACTTTATCTAAACCCTGCTCTCTCTCCCTAGAGCTGGTCAATCTTAACCTCTCACTTTGAGCTACTATTCCTGACACAGACTTGAGCTCCTCACACTTTGAGCTCCTATTCCTGACTGACTAACTTTCCCTTCTTCGTCTTGTCAGAAGCCTTCTGACTCCTCCCACTATAGCTTCAGAGCTATGTTGCCATGGCAACTCTGCTCTCTTTGTAGCAATGGCTTTTAATATCAGCTCTTCTCTCCTGCTTACTCTCTCCCAATACTACCATACATATTCATCTATACAATACAATTAATCACATCAACACAGTCACGGACCTATGTCCATAGTTCTTCTGGGACTCTATTTACTAAATCTAGTCCTTTAAACCTGTTCTTCACTTCCACTGCATATTCGCTAGGAATGTTAGTGATATCATATCTAACTGGTCTGTGTGTTTTCCCTGATCTCTAGTTTTATTCTAAACTAGCTGTACCCGGCACGCGTTGCTGTGCCCTTTTTAGGAGATGCGAGAAAGTCCAATCATCCACGGTGTGCCCTCCTCTAAACTGCAGTTGGATGGAGTGTGGGTCATGGGGGGCATGGTGTGCCAAATTGGGTCTTTATTGGTCTTGGTTCTGGGCCGCAGTGGTTTGTGGGGAATGATGGGTTTTGAAGTACTACAAATCCCATTTTCCATGGTGGTACTTCAAGTCCCATCATGCATGGCCGGGGCTCTGTGTGCCAAGGTAGGTTACTGTAAATTCAGGCCATACACAATGTCCCATGAGCTGAGGCCTAGTTAGGAACAGCAAGTTAATGAAGCCTTACTGTCAATTCAGGCCATACACAATGTCCAATGAGCTGAGGCCTAGTTAGGAACAGAAAGTTAATGAAGTCTTACTGTCAATTCAGAGCGTAAACAGCTTCCCAGTAAGTGAGGGCTAGTTAGGGAAATCAAGTTAATGAAGTCTTACTGTCAATTTAGAGCGTAAACAGCTTCCCAGTAAGTGAGGGCTAGTTAGGGAAATCAAGTTAATGAAGCCTTACTGTCAATTTTGGGCGTGGTCTGTGATTTTTTGTAAATTTTCGGTTGGAAGTGATTTTGGTGTTTGTGTTGGGGATTGGCTCAGGCCTTTTCCTTATTCTGTTTTGGCAGTTTATTATGGATCGGAATTTTCATGTTGGCTGGACAGTGCAGCAGTTATGCAAATCCGCCCTTATTGGCAGCCAATCATGTTGTTCAGAATGTAGAGGCTGGGTGAGTCTTTGGCTGCCCCGGAGGATGCTGGTAAATGTAGTTTTATTTTTACTCGTTGTTTTGGGGGCCTTTTAGGTTTTGGGGGGGAAAGTTTCTTTGCTACAAACGTACCTTGCTTGAGGCCTATTTCTGTTGGCAAGTATTGTGTTTCTGCGTTGTGTGGTTTCTTTGTTTGAGGTATACATCACATGAGGTGAACCCATTTATATAATAGATTGGGCAATAAGAAGTTCGTGATCTGAACTATAGTCAGTCCCAGGTCTTGTTTTCACTGACTGGATGGATGTCCGCCACCTTTGACTGCAAAGTATGTAGTCAATCTGATTTCGGTGTTGACCATCTGGTGAAGTCCAAGTATAGAGCCATCTTTTAGGTTGTTGGAAGAGAGTTTTCATTATACACAGTGAATTTTCCTCGAAAAATTATATCGGCCTGCGTCCCACTTTATTTTGTTGTCCCAGACCACACTTGCCTGTGATTCCAGTTGTCATTTGACTATCCACCTTGACATTCCAGTCCCCAGTAATGAAAATAATGTCTCTTTTTGGTGTATTATCCAGCAGGTGCTGCAGATCCTCATAGAACTGATCTACTCGTGCTTCTTCAGCAGCTGTGGTTGGGGCATATATTTGGATCACTGTAATGTTAAAAGGCTTTTCTTGCACTCGAATTGAGATCATTCTGTCATTTTTTGGATTGTATCCAAGCACTGCTTTAGTGACTTTCTTTTAATTAGGAAGGCTACTCCATAATATATGTCACAGTCCCTTTATCTATGCTTTGTACCCCCTATATATTCTGCTGAAGCGGAATATGTAGGGGGTACAAAGCATTGATAAATGGACTGTGGCAGAGGTAACATATGTGGGGAATATATTATCTGGATACATCCCCTGTAACAATTCACAATAGGAGCTGACTTGCATTTTAAAATGACCTCATCAGAATGTATAGTGTATAAGAATTTGGTCTCCTAGGAAGAGAAGACAATGAGTTCTCCAATGGAAAGTACCAATTAGTAGAATCATAATTATGGCCTAAGGTTCTGCTGGTCTGGTGTTCATTGTAGTACTTCTATTCTTCTAATCTTGTCTACCACATCCTTTCTAATTATGTTATGCTAATTAACCTCCAAGAGGGATCTTTATTATTTTTCTCATCAGAACCAGAAGTTAGAAATAGAGACCTTTAGAAAGTAGAGATTGGTAATTTTCATCAGGTATTACTGTGAAGCCATTGCCAATTACTGAGGTAAGGATTCTGAAATTTTTAATCTTTATGCAAGAGCATAACTCATTCAGGAAAACAAATATCATTCATTCATTAATATGAAATGCAAAAAAGACCAGAAGTGGCATCACAGTAGAAAGACCAGTACTTCTTTTGGGTTCTTCTGTGATACACTAAACTGTTTTTTCAGTTGATTTTAAACTAAAATTATTAGATTTATATATGAGTATATACAATAATTTACTTCTACAATTGTGATTTCAGCCTCCGTCCAGAATATGTCAATGGGAAGTGGTATTATGGCAAAATTAATCTCATCATGTCTATTCCTATATTGGAGATGGATGCATATATCATACTACAGGGGCAAAATTATGAAGAGGAGGAATTGTAATCCACAAGGAAGGGGGGAAATGTCCAGGGGAAAGAGACACATCAACACATCAGTTTGTTGGGAAGTAATGAACAGATGAAATACTATTTTCCTCAATAATGGAGAACTGTGTGTTGCTTTGAAAAAAATATGTTGACTCCATTTATGAAAATGAGAGAAACTCACTGGGATATATATGGTGTCATTACTGAAACAGGTACAAAATGCTAACTTACTTTAAGAACTGACAGTTCAAATGATTAAAGTAACTGAGAACAAATGTTTGCCTATCAAAGATTTTAAAATAATTCTACCAATGCTGCGAGATTCAGTTTTGTAACAGCTACAATAAAAGAAAATATATCAATAAATTTCAGTTAGCCACTGATTTGCTTGATTCCAAATTTCCAAGTAAATATTAAAAAATAATCTAATTATAAAACAAATAATAAAAATAATTGTCAGCTAGTTGGGTTTCTGTGACTTCCTGCTCTTACTTTGGGATGCATACATACATCCATCAAAACTTCTCGCCTATAGATCTTTCAATCACCAGCCGAGAATACTTGATGGAGGGATGTGTACATCCCAGTCATTAATATATTACCATAGTATCACTAATGCATTCAAAAGTAATGCAATCACTGGTTGGAAAAAGGTGTTTTATTGAGTTTTGATAATTCACATGAACATGAGTTTGCCTGAGTTTGTTCTCTAGGTAAAGTGGGAAAAGGTGCAATTATAAAGCAAAAATGAAAATTATGAAAAACAGCTTAATATTCAGGTTCTCAAGCAGACAGCACATTATTCAGGTTTTTCAACATACTCTGAGTAGACTCTCAGTAAGGAAATATACCAGATTGATCCTCCTTAAGGTGCCAGCTAGCCTGACCTTCCCCTATAACACCACATTCCACACCTTTAAACTACCATTGTCCTTTCCCAACAGGAACTAAGCATTCCATCATCTCTGAGCATGCACAATCTTCATACCAGCCCCAGGCCCTATAAGGAGCAACTTAGGGAGCTGAGTATGTTTAGCTTAGAGAAGACTAGATATGAGAGCCATGTTGAAATAATTGAAATGGGGTCATATTGAAGGTGGAGCAAGCTTTTTTTCTAGAGACTAGGACACAGGGTAATGGATTCAAACTGCAGGAAAATAAATTCTACCTTACTAATAGGAAGAACCTCCTGATGGTCAGAGCTATTTGACAGTAAATATGCTGTTTCACAGCGTGGTGGCATTTTAGTCTCTCATTTTCTTTCTCTGAAAAGAAAATCTGGATTGCAATCTGTCAGGAGTGCTTTGATTGTGTGTCCCTGCATGGTAGAGGGTTAAACTGGATAGTCCTTGTGATACTTCCAACTCTATGCTTCTATGCTTCTAAAATATATGTAAGTCTCGAATGCTTTCTTCTCCACCACCTCCTCCTGATAAATTTAAACTACATGAGGATGCAGTCTGAGAAAATGAGTTCCTCTCCCATATGTAAAATGTAATTGACATGGTCCTGAGGAAATGCTTGGATTAGAGTGGTAGTGCCCACACTTCTGGTGCTTCAAGTAATGTGTTATCTCCCAACCATTTACATTTGGGGAAGGTGGACATGATTAAATCTATCATTTTCATATAAGCATATATTTACCCTGATAACAGAACATTGGCTTGTTTCTCGGCACAGTTCAAAGTGCTGATCATGACCTATAAAGTCCTATACAACTTAGGTCTAAGCATTCCGAAAGATCATCTCTCCCTATGCCAACCTGCCAGGACCTTAAGATCTACAGCAGAAAACATTCTGTTTGGCTCCATCACCATAACAGGCTCACTTGCAATGTCATCACACCTCTGAAAGCATCATACGATGCTTCCACTCCAGCTGGAGGATGCATGGGCCCACTGCTCATCACACAACGTAAAGGAACTTCCTGTGAAGGCACCTCCTCCAACTAGTACAACTCCTCCCTCTCAACATGGGAGGCTTCCCGTATTATGTTGGCTCCAATGAAGCCAGCACACTTTTGTACTGCCTGGGTGATTCTTTCCCAGTTTGATGGGATAAGGGTCGCCATGTGGGAGCAGTGCACAGGGTAATGGATTTGCTTTCACCCTCTGGAACATCCTTCCATGGGTTCCACATTTGTTTTTCTTTTTGATGGAATGTGAAAACTTTTAGCAAGCTTTTAATATGTAAACAGTGGTGTCTTTTTATTGGGCACGTTTTACATATCTTTTAACTTTTGTATGTTTCAGTTGGTTTTAAAATGTACTGTGATATGATATTAACTTTTAACATTAATTTTGGGTGCCACTTTGGGTCCCACTCTAGGAGAAAGGTAGCATATTAAATACATGAATGAATGAATAAATATGCATACATCATATCAAAACAAATTTAGAAACTGCTCAGGATATTTACCTTTGCATGTTAGGCAAGATGATATATCCTTCCATTGTTATATTTAATCAAACATTTAAACTTAAACATTTCATTTTACAAATGTTTAAAATGTTATATTTCTACTTAACCTTTCATAATAACAGATGTTGAAGAGGCTATTTCAAAGTGGGTGGATGAAAACGATTCTAAGCAACGACAAAATTCAAAAATATCTTCGACAATGACACAAATACTTTCTTACTCAACTGAGGCAGCCACAGCAAACATGAAGAATGGATTTTGCTCCTAACAGAATCTGGAATTATTGGTAGAGTCAGTCTATTCATTGATTCATTGACTGTAATTGTAACATCGAATTTAAGGTTCAAATCATGACATGGAACAATGAGACCATGGTGAATGAGTTCATTCTTTTGGCATTTTCAAACCTAGGTGACCTCCAAATCCTTCTCTTCATTGTGTTTCTTCTGGTTTATCTGACAACAGTGATAGTAAACTTTATCACAATTTTGACAATAACTGCGGACAGCACTTTGCACAGTCCCATGTACTTCTTCCTCCAAAATCTTTCTTTTGCAGAAGTTGGCTTGACTTCCACTATAATCCCCAAGCTGCTTGTGAATCTTCTATCTGAAAACAAGGTCATTTCTTTATTAGGATGCAGGGCCCAAACATATTTTGTCTTCTTCTTTGGATCAATGCAGTGCTTCATATTAATTGTCATGGCATATGACCGTTTTGTTGCCATATGCAACCCTCTTTATTATGTAGCCAAAATGAACAAGAAATTCTGTCTGCTGCTGGTGGCAACTGCCTGGGTTTCAGTCATTCCCATTGCAACTGTACAAAGCACATGGTTGCTCAGCTTCCCATTTTGCAAATCCAATGTAATTTCTCATTTTTTCTGTGATACTCCACCAATTCTACAGTTAGTATGTGCAGACACTTCCTGGTTTCAGGCATTTGCCCGCATAGAAAGCTTTATACTTTTTATCTGCCCCTTCCTATTGATCCTGATCTCCTACATTCATATTATCAGCACCATTTTGGGAATGACTTCAGTGGAAAGAAGACGAAAAGCTTTCTCCACGTGTTCATCACATGTTATTGTTGTGACACTGTTTTATGGGTCTGCATGTCTGACACATTTTCATCCTCAATCAAGTTATGGCCTAGGGAACCAACATTTGCTTTCTCTCTCCTATGTGGTCTTCACCCCCTTACTAAACCCCTTGATTTATAGTGTACGTAACAAGGAGATAAAAAGAGCTGTGAGCAGAATTATCAGAAGGAGAATACATTGTAATTACTGATGTCAAATAAGCATAAGCAAAACAAGAAGCCTTCAAGGAAGATATGAGTGCAACCATTTCAAGATATTTTATTTCTGTACCAAATGAACAGCTACTACAACAAGAAACCACTTAGAATAATCAGTAATATAACAGGCAGGCTGGATCACCCTATGTCCACTCAATAGCCAGGGGAAGAATGTGGAGTGGATGAGAGACAGCTTGGATGAAGGAGTGGCCAGAGGCTCCTGTGGTCTCCTCCAATCCCCAGACCACTGAATCATCATGGGGTGGGGACTGCCCAATCTGCAGATGGGGAGGAGAGGGAGGTGTTATGTTGTTGGATATTATCAATTACTTCATGTGCTACAACTCAAATAATGCATATTTGTGACATTTTCAATTACATGTGTTTATGTTAGTAATAGAGTATCAGCCATTACTTAATAAAATTTTCACATTCAGAGCAGAGACATTTTACATAACTTACTTAAGGATAATACATTGGACTTTAATGTGATGAGTGAGAACATAAGCTGACCCACAAATGGGGATAGCTCTACACTGAAGTTGTTTCCCCAATAGGAAGAAAAAAAATGAGGGGCAGTTGTTATGTGTTACTATTCCTGTTGTTATTACTGCTACTGCTACTGTTTTGACCAACAGGATGGAAAGATGCTGGGTTGAAAAGAAATACATGTTAATAATTATAAATATTCTGCAAATTAAATGCAGGGAACAATAAATGCTATTTTCTCAGACAGCATGTGTATGTATGTTTTTCACATGACCAAGAATGACACTTGCAAAAAAGATATAATGTATGCACCCACAAAGCAAGCATCACCTGCTGACATTCATTGTTCTTAGTGCAAGAGCAACTATTTCTGTCTACTTTGAACACTCCTCCCTCTCCTCCTGCACTTGGAGAAATGCAAAATACCTGGATGTTTATTTTCACAATGTTTCTTTCCCTCTATGCCTTTCACCTAGTATTTTTAAGCCTTTATAAGAAAATTATGGGTTATGAAGTTTCTGTGCACTACTGCTAATTTTGATATGTTCACTAGGAATCATTGATTTCCACAGTGGAAAGTCTGGTCTTAGGAACCATCCTGATGGGTCCAAAAAACGGAACCTATCTTGGTTTTTATTGGTAAAAATGAATTCAGAATAAACCAAGGTTTCCATTGTTTGTTCCAAATTAATTTGATGCCCCATTAGATCTGGGTCTTCCTGAAATGCCTGGGTCTAATAGGGTATTGGGACTTTGAAGATTGACTTCCAGGTAGTCCTGGGACTACTCGGGGGTGAGTCTCCATTACAATCTTGCATCTTTTGGGTTCCTGGAGCCCAAAGGTGCAGGGGGGGAGCACCCATACCCTCTCCCCAAGTCCCAAATGTTCCCCCAAAAGTTAAATAACATGTACCTGACAGTAATAACTTTCCTCATCACATCCTCCTGGCATGAGGAAATGATGCATGAGGAGAAAGAGAGGGGGATTTTCTTCTTTGCCCCTCCTGTCTCCTAAGTACCATTTTCTTGTGCTGGGAGGATGTAAGGAGGAAAGTTATGGCTGCCAGGCACATTTACTTTTAGGGGTAAATTAGGGGGCTTTGGGGTGGCTTCATGCGATCTCAATTTTAATCGGGATGACATGTAACCCCCGCTCCGCAGGAAAGCCCAGGTTTTTTTGGGGGGGGGGGGACTGTGGACAAGAATCTGTGCTGAAGCGGGTTACTTAAACTCACTTCAGAGTGGATTTTGGTGCTATGTGGAAGTGCCCTTAGTTCCATGAATCCTTGAACTACCTCCCATTTTTTCATATAAAGAATGGCCAGGCTCTTCTCATTTTTGTTGTAACATGTTAGCTGGGCTACTTCTCTGAAATTTCTCTGGAATTTTTGATGTAAATCCGATAGGTACATACTTGGGAAGGAAGCCATGGAAGTTCAGTTGCAGTCATTCTCTTTCAAATACATTCCTGGATTGCATAGACAAGTTCTGCCATACTGTACATATAGCAACCCACGGCTGTGTGGTAAACATAAGCACTCTTGTGAGGGATGCTTTCAGACAAGTCTTTCATGCCTTTATCATTGTGTAATGTTGACTACATGTTTTTCAAAGTAAATGTGAGTGAGTAAAGGCAATATCCAACTTTTTCCTACTTTATGGACAATGTTTTCTCGTATTAAACTAGAAGAGGTTCACTGGAGTAACAGTGAAAAGTTGGGGGTGGAAGGAAGGTTAAGGAGGTTGTCATTTGTGCCAACCTCAAAGTACATCCCACTCTAGAACACAGAATATGTTCTCAAAAAAAAGACAAGTATAGAAATGATTTCATCATGCCTGGAATATTTTACCTGAATGAACTTTATTTATTTATTATTTATTTCACACATTTATACCCTGCACTCAGGGCATCTTCACAACTGGCAAACATATGATGCCAACACATACAATTATAAACAACAACCACAATTAAAATCAAACAGTTAAACGATTAAAAACATCCAATTTAAAATTTTAAAAGTTCAAACTCTAGGAAATAATTCTAAATTAACACAGCAGCAGGACTTTCTTTGAACCAAGTCTGTTAAGGACTCTACTGTGTGATGGCACTCCTATGATATTTCTTACATACTTTGTGAAATATGATTCCAAACAATATGCCTAGGACTGATATGTATATTTCCTTGTTTTTGGTTAGTTGGTTTTGAGAGGAATTACACTATATTTGGAAATTACATTCCTATGGACTACTATCCTTCTTCAAGATGAAGCCTTCCCGATATTCCCTATAAAGTCATTCAGTCCCATTCAGAATAGTTGGGTATGATAGGATTGTAATTCAAAGCATTAGACAGTTATTGAGATTATATAACAACTTTTCAACAGCTGTCAGGGGGACAGTAGCGGAGCATTAAACCATGAGTATCTTGACAAATATGGTGTAAGAACAAGATGTAGTCTATAAGCCAAAATGTTTTGGTGATGCATACTGCATACAAAAATAGGCACATTTCCAAGCAGGAAGAAAACACAGTGTCACAACTTGCAATGATTCTGAGGACTCCAACAAGCAGGATTTTGAGAAATGCAGTGAAAATGAAGATGTCAGATTTTCTTCACTATGCTCTAACGCAGGGGTCCTCACACTTTTTCAGCATGCGAGCTACTTATAAAACAACCAAGTCAAAATGATCTACCCACCCACTACAAAAATGTGAAACATATAACACAATATCTGCTTTGAACTGGGTTTTCTGAGTCCACACTGCCATATAATCTGATTCAAAGCAGATTACATGGGATTTTATTCAACTGTGTGGAAAGGACCTCAGATAACCCAGGGCCGGCAGCACTTGGGTGGCCTGCGGGGCGGGACTGAGCCTTCCTCCTGCCCTGCCTGTAATCTACCTGGACACCCTGCGTGATCTACCAGTAGATCACAATCTACCTAATGAGCACCCCTGCTCTAACGTATTTCTGTCCTCATTAGACTTCTACAGTAATTCATGGTGGAAGTAAGGGAGCCATATCTTTAAGTGCTACCCTTACAGTCTGTCACCAGCCCCTTTGAGATAGTGTTACAGCCTGGAAACCACAGGCTCCTAATCCAAAGGTAGTTTTTTTCCTTCCCTTTCAGATCTAGATCATCATGCACAGAATGCCTATCTGCTGTATAGAAGGACATCATTTGCCCTTTCTCTTTATCTTGGGGTGTAATTTGGGGAGGCACAAGCATTTCAGGACTAAAAACTTTGTAAAACTTCATCTCCCATGATTCCATAGTATTAAGTCATGGCAATTAAAGTGATGTCAAACTGCATTAATTCTACAGTGGAAATGGGGAGAGAGAAACATCATACACATCATCACTTATGTCTTCTTAGTCTATCTTGGCTTCCAATGGGTCATGACATTTTATGCCAGCTGTCTTAAAAGTCATTGCTTGAGAAAAACAACAACTTAAGAATAAAGAATTAATGAACTAGAAAAAGTTCTTAAGGTTACCATAATAAAACAGGAGCATTCTCATATGCCATAACAACAAGGTTATAATGGTTATTAAGCATGGTTTAGAACCCAAAAATAGCAAATCGTAAATCTAATGGGGGGGGGGGTTTGATTAGTAATAGGAAGACTTACAAAAAAATTCCAAAAAGTTCTAAAATGTAACTTACTTACTAACGAAATTCGTTAGTAATTCGTATGCCAGAGCATGCGCATTCCAGATGGTTTTGGCCTACAACTCCCAGAAATCCTAACAGCTGGTAAATTGGCTGGGATTTCTGGGAGTTGTAGGCCAAAACTTGAATAAATCACACTGAATTCTAGATGGGACTCTCCAAATAGGAAGGAGGGAGGGAAGGAGGGGGAGGGAGGGGTATTCTATTCTTGGAAGCAGCAAAAGAAAAGGAGGAGGAGCCCCCCCCCTGGCTCCTCGCTGCCTCTCTCTCACCCCGATCCCGAGGGAGCGAGGGCCCAAGTTTGCCCAGGCTGGTCATATACCTACATTCTATGCACATGCAATAATACAGCAGTAATAACAATGGGTATAAGAAGAGGTAAAATTCAAACCGAAGTATTCTGACTGGTCCCTGCCTCATGCGGTGCAAACGGGCTCTTCTCTGTGAGCCGGGAAATTAGCCCGGGAAAAGACAGCGTTTTCTGCTTGGGTGCACACACATACATATTCTTGGGGGGGATTTGCTGCACAATCCCGGCCTCATAGAGAAGATTCTGCAGCAAATCCCCCCTCCCTAGAATATGTAGGTGTGTGCTCCCAAGCAGAAAACGCTGGCTTATCCCCCGGGCTAATGTCCCGAGCCCCGTTGCACCGCATGAGGAGAGACCAGTCAGAATACTTCGGTTTGAATTTTACCTCTTCTTATACCCATTGTTATTACTGCTGTATTATTGCATGTGCATGGAATATAGGTATGACCAGTTGGATTACTTATAATATTAGGCAGTGGCACTTACAGTAGCATTCATTGTATTATACATTAGGTTGGTTTCTCACCCCAATACTCTTTGATGCCTTAGATCCTGGCTGGCAGGCAGGAGAGGCAGGGAAGCCTGGAAAAAATGTAAACAGAGAGGATTACTCAGAAGTAAATCCACAAAGGAGGGCCCTTCATCCAAAGTGCCCTCCTTTGCAGATTTACGTCTGAGTAATCCTCTCGGTTTACATTTTTTCCAGGCTTCCTTCCAGCCGAAAGAAGGAGCGAGTTTAGGGCTTGCCTTGCCATAATATTGGCAAGGGAGGCGGGAGGGTGGTGAGAGAGAAGGAGGGTGCCCCCCTTATGCCCCCTTACGACCTAATAACGACACTTAAGAAAATCCTGGCCCCGAAGTTCGAAAAATTAAGTCCACTTCCTGGTTGGCGTTCCAGGTGCGGAAAAGCTCGAAAGTAGCATTTCTTACAAATTTCTTACGAAACGATTCATTTTCATAACTTTTTTCTCATGCCTAATGGTTATAGTATTAAGTTCATTCAGTTGTTGATTTTGAACTGTTTACTACATTTCTACATCAATCAGAGAACAACAGCTATTTTTGCTAAACAAAAGGGCTAAAATATAGAACTATTTAGTGAAATGGAGTCAAAATAACAGTCTTATTAACTTACCCCATTGATTGTAAATTATATACTTTGATGGTATCAGTGTGGCATAATGGTTTGAATGTTGGACTGCTTGCCATCTTGCCCCAGAAATTACCACTAAAGTTTGGGGGGGGGGGGGAAACCCAGATATTTATCAGAGCATAAGGCAAAATAATCATACTCAACAAAAATAGGTAGAATCTCTAAATATCTTATAACTCATCCAGACATAAGAAAACCCAAACTTTATAAGACATTTCTGAGATTTCACAATAGAAAGGGGAAACGATTTTCCCGGTCATTCTCAATAATCCCAAACCAAAACTAACTTCATTATTCAATAACAATATTTAGAATTCAGTTGCTCTATTTAATAATCAGTTGGGGTTATCAATATAAGTATATTCAGGATAAGTAAGAGGAGGAAGAACTTACCCTGATCTGAACATTTTTTGAAAAGGTAATTTAAAACCATGAGTTCCTTCTTAAGAGTTTTGAGACTTGCCATTTGTGGTTCAAATATGAAATATTTTTAAAAAATAAGTCACACTCTTTTTCATGAAAATATGAGTATCTTACTATCCCTAATGTAAACTGAAGCAAGCACACATAGATGACGGGGGGACGGGGACAGGGTGTGTACTGTTTACTGTTTAATGGAAGTTAATTTTGAACAAAATGCCGATACTTTTTCATTCTTGCTTTCAGTTTTCAATGGTGCTTGTATTGAACACTCTGAGACAGAAGTTAACTCCAACTTTAATCATATTGAGAATTAACCCAACTCCGGTGCAATTCCGGTGGCATCTCCACCCAACGAGACTAGCAAAATTTAACCAAAAAAAGCTCCAATTTGTGTTGGAAGTGCAAAAATGAAACGGGCACGTATATCCACCAATGGTGGAGATGTAAAAGCTCGCATAAATATTGGAAAGCGGTCCATAAAGAAACTGAAAAGATACTTAAAGTTAAATTCTCTATGGACCCTCAATGCTACTTGCTGGGTATGTCTAACCCAATATTCAATAAAAATCAGGAAAGAATATTCTTTCTACTCAGTGCCTGCAGCAGGATAGTTCTGGCACGCTACTGGAAGAAGGATACAATACCAAAGACTGAAGAGTGGATACTGAAAGTGTTTGACTTAATCTAGATGGAGGCTATAACACAAAATTTAAACCATAAAAAAAACGGACTGGTCGTGTTTCAAAACATACATGCAAAATGAAAAATATAAACATATCATAGACTTAAACGACCTTTAACATATGGCTCTCGACGGAGATCAGACCACAAACTGCAGTATTGCTTCCCCCCCCTCTTTTTGCAAACTTTGGGACTTATAATCTAAGTTTTTTTTCTTGTGTTACTCTCAGGAAGTCCGCGTAAACCCCAACCCTACACATCCCCATCCTTGCACACCCATTCCCTTCCCCACCCTCTCCGTACTTGGTTATATACCACGAAAAGTCTAATAAAAATCTATTATAAAGAGAATTAACCCAACATTGTAATCAATGGATCTTAATTTAATGATGTTTAATGATAAATGTGTTCAGATGGAGCTAATCTGGAAGCAAGTCTGAAAAATGAAGTGAACCTCAAATAGGCAAATAAATAGTAAATGGTAAAACATAGCCTCACTTTCAATTTGAATACCGTTTCATCACAAATATTTTTTTCAGAGCAACCTTCATGTCTTTGTTTCTCAAGGTGTATATCAAGGGGTTCAGCATGGGGGTAACAATACTGTAAAGGACAGAAATGAGCCTATCTTTTTCTATTGAATAGGTTGATACTGGCCGTACATAGTTGAAGATGGCACTTCCATAAAACAAGAGAACAATGGTCAGATGTGAAGTGCAGGTAGAGAACGCTTTGAGTCTCCTTTCGCTGGAGCGTACCTTCAGAATGGTAGAGATTATGTAGACATAGGAGAGGACTATGCAGACAAAAGGAACCCATCCTATGAAGACTCCCACAACAAGTAAAATTATCTCATTAATGGAGGTGTCTCCACAGGAAAGCAGTAGCAGAGGAGGGATATCACAAAAGAAGTAGTTGAGCTGATTGGACCCACAGAATGGGAGTCGGAAAGTCATGTAGGTATGCACAGCAGAGTTAAGAATGCCACTTGCCCAGCAAGCACCAGCCAATTGGAGACAAAGGACTTTCCTCATGATGGTTGCATACTTCAGAGGATGGCATATAGCTACAAAGCGATCATAGGCCATTGTAGCCAGAAGGACACATTCAGTACCCACAAATGTGATAAAGAAATAGAGCTGTACAATACACCCAGTGTATGTGATACTTTTCTTCTCTGACACAAGGTGCACCAGCATCTGTGGGACATTGGTAGTGGTGTAACAGATATCCAGAAATGAGAGGTTCCCTAAGAAAAAGTACATGGGTGTTTGAAGCTGAGAATCCAGACAGGCAATGGTAATGATGCAGATGTTCCCAACCAGAGTACAGGAATACATGGCAAGGAAGATGAAGAATAGCAGCAGCTGTGATTTCTGAAGACTGGAGAAACCTAAGATGAGGAATTCAGTCAGTCCTGTGTCATTGAGCATTTTAGAAAACACGTCTACTTGCTGTGTCTGCAAAATGAATGGTGAAGTGTTACTTTGAGTAAAGTTTTATAAAGTCTTAAGAGTGCTCCTATATACTTTCCGCTCAACATTGAACCAAGTCTAATTTGAAATAGTGAAGTCTGCTCCCTTTCCTGTTTTGTAGTATACAATTGCATGAAGTCATATAAGGGTTAAGCAGGCGATATCTTATACAGAAAGAAATGCAATTAGTCATGTGACATTTTAAGGAAGAAATCATTAATCATTGTATACGTCAGTTGTATGCTTAATGTATTTTCAGTATATTAATTTAACCACCACCTTCATTAACTTATGGAGCCCAATTCTTCCATATATCATCCTGCTCCTTCATAAAACAAAATGTTGGTAAATATTTATATTAAAATACAAGCAGCTTAAACATTACTAGCAAAATGGATAAACTTTGACAGGTAAAATTATTCTAGCTCTAAAATGCACACATATATACCCACATGTTCATGTACACCTTCTTAAACATGCATACTACAATTTCATCTATGAGAGGTAACATAAATTCTGAGCAAACACACAGCACATTCACTCTGATTGTGTCTTGCCAGAATTCAACACACACACACACACATACAGATGTTTCACTCCCCCCCTCTCTCTATATATGCACCACTTGAAAGGAATGCACTTTAGAATTATGACTGCTTTGAATTAACTGCCTGGTTTAGATGTAAATAAAGTTTACTAAAAATTGCACTCATATTATTCATATTACTACAGAAGATATATACTCACAAGTAAAGCAAATGTTAAAATCTTCCAGATGAAGAATGGATGATAAATTACTATTGAAACTGCAAATGCTTATCAGTTCTGAGATATAGTCATATGTCAGCAGATAGAGAGATATTTCAAAGACTCCACTGTACTAGATTCTGCTTGTAGTCTTGATAAGCTGCCCATAGTACCCTTAATGACAACTGAAGCGTTCAGTTGAGGGCTCTATAGATATGAGGCTGAAGAAAATAGATAATGAAACAGAGTCATAATTAGGATTTACAAGCACATTAAAATTCTTTAGATAATTGAATGGTGCTGTATTTAGGCTTATTTATACGCAAAAGTGCAATTTAAGGAATCCGTCTCAGAAGAAACTTTTCCATGGTCCTAAAGGATTTCTTTAAAATGCACTGAAGGGACATTTCACCAACACAACTCATTATTAACCTTGATGAACAAATATATCACAATAGATAGATTTCATATAATATTGTGGATTTATTGGACTTCATTTTTCAGCTGAATTTATCTCACAAAATAAATATGTTCACTCTATTAGTGCATTTAAGTCAAATTAATGGAACCAAATGTCCTCTAAAACAGTAAGGTAACTTGTTTCTGTGCCCACTTCCCCTCTTTCATATGAACTAAAGAAACTTATAATGTAAGGTATGATGCAATCTAGGAGGTTGTGGCGCCAATAATATAATATAGACAAAAATCAGGCATTCTTAACATCTATAACTATTTATTTATTTATGTTATTTATATGCCTATACTTCTTGTCTATTGGCATCAGTTTCTCAAATCTTAAATGACTCACTATTTGATCATCCACAGAAATGCCTATTTATCATTTCACAAACATATTTAACAAACATATTTAACAAAGCTAGTGGTTATCAACATACATATTTGGCTCACATCCTGCTGACATCTATCCAGTTTAAATGTGTTTTTTTTTCTGACTGGTTTGAATTTTAGTCCACCAGTTTGAATTTTGACATTAGAGTAAGCTATTTACTTTATAAACCAGTGGCTCTCAACCTGTGGGTCACCAGATCTTTTGGCCTTCAACTCCCCGAAATCCTAACAGCTGGTAAACTGGCTGTGATTTATTTATTTATTTATTTATTGGACTTCTAGGCCGCCACTCCCGGGAGGCTCGAGGCGGCTCACAGTAAAACGAGATACAATAAAAACACAATTAAAAAACAATACAACTATAAAATCTCAGAGTTCAGATTAAAACAACAATGTGCTGTAGAGGATACAAGGCACAGCACAATGCAATGTAATGCAGCGATAACAGGAGAACCAGGCGCTGAGGACATCTAATAGGCCGAAAGCCTGCTGGGGATTTGTGGGAATTGTAGGTAAAAAACACCTGGAGACCCACAGGTTGAGAGTACACTGTTCTAGACAGAAGTGGGTGTCTTCTAGCAGAATCCTGAAGATACCCACCTCTATCTAATAGGCTTGTGCAATCTGAGAAAACCTTGACCCATTTCATGACCCAGCTTTCAGTGGGGCCCCCGATCAATTTTTTTGGAGCTTCCTGAATTTGGGAGGACAGATATCGGTTTTTGTTCTGGGGTGCGAAAGGATCCATTTCGATTGGCCCGTTATGGGGGTGGGCTTCCCAGGCTCCCATTCCCATCATTTTAGGCATTTAGGCTGTTTCTATTCTAGAGAAGAGGCACTCAGCTGCAGGCAGGTGCACACGCTTTCTCTCCCAGGCCTGCACACCACATACACTCTTTCCAAGGCAAGGAGGCAAGTTCTTAAAGCTGTTTCTTACTCTAGAGGAGAGGCACTCCGCTGCAGGCTGGCCCACACTTTTAGGATGCTTCCTACCTGGTTCTATTGTAGAGATGCTTGGCTGTAGGTAGACACACACACTTTTCTCTCCCAGGCCTGCATGCCACATGCACTCTTTCCAAAGCTAGGAGGCAAGTTCTTAAAGCTGCTTCTTACTCTAGAGGAGTGGCACTCGGCTGCAGGCAGGTGTGCACGCTTCTCTCCTGGGCTCCACCACGCCAGCAGCTATGCACTCTTTCCATTTTAAGGAGGCTTCCCACTTCCAGGTAAGGAAGAATTATGACCTCCTGGAAGAGAGAGGTAACTGGTAGTAATTTTCAGAGAATGAAGGGGGTTTTTTTATTTGCAAGAGAATAAAAAGCAGAGGAGAAGCCTGTGTTGTTTAACTAATGTTGTTTTAAATTGTGATATGTGTGCATTTTTATGTTTTATTATACTGAATTTTACTACGGCATCAAATTGCTGCCATTTTAGCCACTCTGAGTCCCCCTGCGGGGTGAGAAGAGTGAGGTAGAAATGATGTAAATAAAATAAATATAATAAATAGTGGCTCCAGTTTGCTTTCATGTTGGGCAGGTTTTCGTACCGGGAGGACCCTTACTGTTATGGGCTCCTGAAGCACCAAAGATGCTGAAGGAAATAGAGGAAATGGAAGAAATGAATTCCCTGCTCAAGTCTATTGAAATGTCTCTCTGGACCATTTAAAATTATCTGGGCTTTAAGAAACTGAACCTCACTTTTAAACCTTCTCTTTGTGTGATAGAAATAGTGGAGCAGTGTGATTCCCATGCATAACAACAGCAGCAGCAGCAGCAGCAGCAACGGCTTGGTGAAGACCTATATATATATAGAGAGAGAGAGAGGGATTATTGTGTGATTATTTAGTTAGACATCAAAAATGGATTAAATGAATATACTTCATACATGCTAATATAATTGCTAGAAAAAAACCCTTCTAGGATTAGACAAGCTGGCTATAATACAAAAATTCTACTGTCCAGGAAGATATCTCAAGAGTATTATGATATTCCCAAAATGAATGTATTCTCACATGCTCACATAAATTAATATCCAGGGAATGAATTCTCAAGATGGGATATGTTAATATTGCTTTATTCCCACCTACCAAATTCAGGAGTTCCTTATTGCTCTGATTCTCTCTGTTCAAATGCAGTAAACCTTGCCTAAGTCTGAGCGTAACATTTTTAAAACTGTCAAACGTATGTCTCTATTTTGATATTGCCATTCAATCTGAAAACTAAAAATAGCACTGACAAAGATATAAAATCCATACTTGTTTTAGATCCATGTTGATTCAAATGTGAAGGAAAACTCTGAAATGAGCCAAAATGATTTTGGTCTGTTCCATTCTTTTGAATAGAAGTGATTTTTTCCCTCATAAATATGAGCGCGAGACAGAGAAAAAGAGCTGTATTAGGTGAGTAGCTTTGATTTATTTTTATCTAATAAATATAGACTAATCGTTTAATAGTGTAAGCTTCCTTACAGATAAAGCTGTACTTTCTGGCATTGCCATGAAATCTGTATTCAGTTTATTGTTGTATAAAAGGAGTTCTGCAAGAGTTGCATATGTAGTTGTGCATGCTTGGATGGTGTGTAGCTATTTTTCAGTGTCCCAGGGGTAATATCTAAAAAGCAATTAAATTTACAAATATTCAGCCGGGGGGTGGGGGTGTAACACAACTCCTACTTAACTACTTTATTGTGAATCTACAAGGTGTATAGATGATGTAAAATCACTGCTATTTTTTTTTTTTCAAGTATAAGAATTTATTTTTTACTCTTTTTTAGTACTTTCTATTGCGAGAAGACCGCATAATTGCTCTCCTTGTCTGAAGTTCAAACATTTGCAAAAAATGCTTTTCCCTCACAAATTGTTTAGTTGAGCAAAACTATAATACATAATGTCATTGTATGAGCTCAAAAATGATAGAGCATCTGGTAGGTTAACTGAATTTTTCTATCCATCAGCCAATCCTTTGTTTGTTGGGACTGTGATTAGCTTCAAAAAGAAAAAGCCAGTAGTTTTGTGTAGATTCATTTTGAGAAATTATGGAAACCTGAATAAGAAAAGTTCAGCATGTGGCATTTTCATACTGTAGAGACAAATTGTAGTGAAATTTGGTAATTTCCCAGTATGCTATTTTGAGGTCTTAATTTCTCCTGGTTAAAAAATGGGATTATTTAGATATGTATAGGACTTATGTACACAAGGTTCCATTGTATTCTGATAAGTCCTAGCTCTCTGGGTTTTGCTGCCAGTTGCCATGGACTGGAAAAGTACCCTAAACCTAAATAAGATTTGCACTTGAAAATAAGGGAAAAGCCCAACTGAATCAGACTAAATGTCTGTCTGTTCCCTAATATGGAACTCATTATTCAGAGATACACTATTGTCATCTTGGAAACAGTATCTGCATCATAACTATAAACCTTATTCCATAGCTTCCTGCACCATCTGAAAATCTACTTGTGGATGGAAGAAATTGTGAAGCAGGCTGTCGGAGAATACATGTGAAGAAGATGAAAAGAAATACTTTTATTGTGAACTGACTTCTACTTGCATGATTAAGACTTCGTTCAAGGATATTAGAATATCTCTGGCTGCATTTCATAAGCAAGTGGTTTACATTCCATTGTTTGGTTATTGCAAGGATTAATGTAAGGTTTCTTATATATTTATCCCTAAATGAACCAATTTTCATGTGAGTATAGATATGTTTCAGCTGACTTAAATATGTATGTAATGCTTGAATGTGAACAAAAAGGTTGTAATTCAGAAAAAAAATAGGTACAAGGAGCTTGATGGGTCATACACTTGCATCAACATATCCAAGTCTCTCATGCCAATTGTTCTGTTTGTCTCCCTATATGTTCATTATTGAATGTAATTCTTCATATTCTTTTCATCCACTTGTTTTCTAGGTAAGGGGCCTGTCATGAATAGAGCAATGGAAAACCAAACAGCTGCAGTGAAGTTTCATTTATTGGGCTTTACTGATGATGCAAAGCTCCAGATTTTCCTATTTTTGATTTTCTTACTAATATATATAATAACTCTATCAGGAAATGTGCTCATTATGTTGGTGATAAAGGCTGATCCACAGCTGCACACGCCTATGTATTTCTTCCTTACCAACTTATCTTTAATTGACATTTGCTTTTCCTCTGTGACAGTTCCCAAGATGCTTGAGAACCTTCTGGCTACAGAAAAGACAATTTCTCTCAATAGCTGCATTGCACAGATCTTTTTCTTTATTTTCATGGTTGGGACAGAGATCTTCTTACTCTCAGCAATGGCATATGATCGCTATGCTGCTATCTGTCACCCACTAAGATACAGCACCATTATCAGCCACCAAGCTTGCTCCCATATGGTGCTAGGAGCATGGATATCAGGCTTTGTGGACTCCCTTGTAAATACTCTCTTTCTAACTGGCTTACATTTCTGTACTCCTGGCAGCATCAATCATTTCAGCTGCGAGTTACCCTTGTTACTGCAGTTATCTTGCACAAGTACTTTTGGCAATGAAATGGTGATTCTCACTTTCAGCATGACACTAGGGTTTGCCTCCCTCCTTCTGATTGTAGCTTCTTACGTTCGTATTATTAGCACAGTTCTCAAGATACAATCTGCCGATGGAAGGCAAAAGGCATTCTCCACTTGTACTTCCCATCTCATGGTTGTGCTTTTGTTTTGTGGGACTGCATTCATTCGGTACATGCGACCAGCATCAAGTTATTCAGAAACAATAGATAAGCTTGTGTCACTTCAGTACAGCATTCTAACCCCGATGTTAAATGCCATTATATATAGCCTGAAAAACAAAGAAGTGAAGAAAGCTATAAAGAAGCTAGTTAAAAAAAAGATTTTGACATTGTTTTAAGGAAAAGAAAAAAAGAAGAAATGGGATGAGATGAATCAAGTAACTTTCATACTGTTGAAAGTTTGTGTGTTTATGGAGTTGTTACTCTTACACACATGGCCGGTTCTTCTGTTCCTTAATTTATAGTCACAAGAACTCTGTAAGGGAGATTTCTATCAAGAATTTTGAATATCAGTATGGAAAGAGATGTTGCAACGTCTTTCAGACTAACCATGTTTTAGGGGGGAGTAAAAATCATGTTATTTCTGGGATTAGGTCCTCCACCATCAACACAGGCTTCCTTTGTATTGGAACAAGATGGAAGGCAGATGGGGTATATCTGGTGGAAGGTTTTTTTTAAAAAAAAATCACTCTGGAATGCACTGGACTGTTTATGCTAGACTTGTGCATGGATTCATTTTAACCGCTTTCCTTCAGCTTCTTCGGATGCCCTTAATGGCAAGGGTTCCGCCACCAAGTTTTCTCAACGAAGCCGGACCACATAGCTGCCAGTCAAGCTCCTTTTGCTCTAGTTGGCAGCACGTGGCACACAGGGACTGCCATGTGCTTGCACAGAGTTTCCCTGTGAGCCTTGCCTGTTGGGCCAATCAAAATAGAAAAAAGCCATGATGGGTCTCACGCAAGCTGTGTCTATTTAATGGGACAAATGCCCCCATTTCTCAGTTGCATTCTGGCTCTAGAAAGAGGAGTTTCAGTCCAATTGCCTTGCTGCTTGCTCTCAGATTTAGCTTTTGGCTTGACTTGGCCTCTCTCTAGTATTCAATCTTTTTGATTTTCCTTTATTTTCCTTTATTTTCTTGATTATTTATTTAGTGGGACTGGGAGTTGGAAAGTACAGGTGGGTGGGTGGTGTTTGGGGAATTTTGGGTGGGTATGCTTTTCTTTTAAAGTGGCTCTGAGCTTTGAGTCACCCTTTAGACTCTCCTAAAGCTTTTAACTTTTTCTCTTATCTCTCCTCACTCCTCTCTTTCAGAAAGCACTTTTAAAAGATTACTATTAATTATAGGAATTCCAGCAAACAGCAAAGCCTCATTCTTAGAAAAACTACCTACCTACCTAAACTTAGCACCAATACCTAATAATTTCTGGATCATACAGAAGTGTTTTCTAATAAGGGGACAAGCTGTTTGCTTAATTTCTTGTGGATGATGGGCTGCTGGCCTCTTCCAGTATGTTGTGAGAACAAGAAATGCAAAAGCTTTGGAAGACATTGCTGTTGTTTTTTTTATTAGTGAAGAAAGTGTAATAGTGGGCTGTGCAGGCATGTAGCCAGGGGGGGGGGCTAAGGGGGCTTCAGCCCCCCCCCCAAATTCTCAGGGTGGTCCGCGAGAAGGCCTAAACTGTTATGTTTATTCATATCATGATCTGATCACCATGCTCATTATATCCCACATTAATGGGTTATTGGGATAATAATACAAAAGGTTTGCTAGGGTAGACCCTCTTCCACCCAGTCTCTGCCCCCCCCCCGAACCAAACTCAGCCCCCCCCCCCCATCAAAATCCTGGCTACGGCCCTGGGGCTGTGTAATATGGAAGTGTATCTGACATTTGGCATGAAGGAATGGTGCCCTGCTGCTGCTGCTCTTGTGGCCAGCAGAGGATACCTTTTTGGGAATTTTAAAAAGAGATTTTATTTCTAGAAAGAAAATAAATTCCTAAAAATCAGGGGATAGCCCAAACATTACAAAACTTGGTGGGTCAGCAGTGGTAGATGTGTCCTCTGAGTGTGGCTATTTTCATCCTGATAGCCCTAAAAATGATGATAAGGGGAGCCTATGAAGCCCCCCCCTATCATAATATCGTAATGTATAAGCGGATTTGCATTTGCGCATTATGAGGTTTAATGCAAAACAGAGTGGATTTCTCTTTTCCCCTAATTGTTTATTTAAGCTTTGTTTGATATTATAAAGTGTAAAATAAAGAGTTTCAGAGAGTTCTAATTGCTCTCCATTCATGCTTCCTTTAAACCACCTATGTGTCTGTTTCACAGCCCAATCAGCTGATCAGCTGTTTAAGGCTTTTAAAAGTAGATGTGTGCTGGAGAAGTCTTCACAGGGAGGAGGGAAGGAAATCTTATATTTTTCACAAGTGCATGGATATACAATGATGTGAATACGTGCATTTTCCATCTGGAATCGGGATATAAGCTGACCTTTTAAAGATGCGGTTTTTCATCAGTTACTGCAAATTAGCATGGATTTACTGCTATGATCATTTAGCCACCCCCTTTTAACCCAGTAACGTCTACATTTTAGAACTTGTGCAGAAGGGCCCTAAGGAAATAACACTGGTAATATTTGCAAACTTAAGCCACACTTATGCTGATGTAAATCTACTCTGTAGAACAGTCCTGGTGCATTGCTTGAATATCACTGGTCTTCCTTATTTTCACCGAGGACATGGAGATATTTTGTTACAGAAGGGCCCTAAGGAAATAACACTGGTAATATTTGCAAACTTAAGCCACACTTATGCTGATGTAAATCTACTCTGTAGCAGTCCTGCATTGCCCTAAGCCAACTCTGGGCCTCCAACTGTTTGAACCTCTAATTTTCTGCTTTGCAAGCTTACTTATTGTGTTTCTGTTGACAATCAATTATTGAATATTTCGTATATAGATTTTGCCACAGTATACTGCTTTGTGCTTATAATCGTAAAATCACTTGAAATTCTACCGAGCACGTGTAATGGGAATGGAAGAAAAAGTGCAAAGATATACTTTTCTGGTTTTGTGATTATTTATTTATTTACGCTATTTCTATTTCACCCATATCAGCCCAAAGGCAATTCCGCAGCCCATAGGATGCAAGAGACAGTGGCCCTGGTTAAAACCACTTTCCCCCATGGGATCCTATTTATATACACCAAACCCCTTTGGATGCAAGAGACAGTGACCCTGGTTAAAACCATTTTCCCCCATGGAATCCTATTGCATCCAATGGGCTTTGGTGTATATAAATAAGATCCCATGGGGGAAAGTGGTTTTAACCAGGGCCAGTAGTCGGCCAGTAGCATGTTGTTAGTCCTATTCTCTATTTTTGAAAAAATGAAATGCATACTCAAGCAAAAATGTACCAGCATGTTGGGGATATTAACTGATGTATAGGATATTTCCAGGAATAGCAAGTTTCTGTGTAAGAAATATATGAATCTATCTAGATTAGAGTTAAAAGCAAATGGTGATAATGACACTATGGTGAACATGAACTTCAGTTCTGGGAGATTAGAGAAAGCCAATGCAATGAAATCGCTCACAACCATTTAATCTCCCATGATCTTTTCTTCAGATCTTTTTCTCTTCAAGATTACATTACATTAAACAATGAAGCATTTCATATTTGGGGACAGAAATCCTAATTCACATCAAAGATGCAGAAAAGGAGAAATTACTTTAGGATATAGTCCTACCCAAAGAAGCATGCTGTAATACATTATACAAAAGTCAATCAAAGGACTCTGGTAAAGTTTCCACTTTTGTTCCCATAGGACCGGCCTCTTAAGTCATACCGAAGCCCTAGTCAAGGGGTGGGCAAAGTGTAGTCCATGGGCAGCATGCAGCCTCTAGGGCTATTTATTTGACCTTAAGTCACCCCACTTTGTTAAAATCGTATCTTCATTGTCCCGTCCCCCCGCCATGCTCTCCAAAGATAGTAGGGGTATTTCCCCAGAGCCCTAGATCATTGTCCCAGAGCCCTAGATCATTATAACCCAAGAGAATCCCCTATCTTTCCTTTCCTTTCCTTCCTTCCTTTTTTGAAACCCAAAGTGATTTCTAGCTGAAAAAGTCTTCTCCCATGCCAAAAAAAGGTATTATGGCTTAAAACATAGTGAAATGTCCTGTTAAGTACATAGAGGCCATTTGGGGATGTGGGTGGGGATTGAAGTGGGATGTGAAGGGGAGGCAGGGACGTCTCCCTAGCCTATCACAGTTGCCCACTCCTGTTCTAAACTATGTCAGAAATAACATGAAGCCACATAGCAATAACATTTACTACAGTAACACAGAATATTTTTGTAGTTCAATAAAACACTTCATTGTATCAATAAATGTGCTTTAATACATTTAGTGGTTGGTCCGTAGGAATTTTACAATTCATACTGGTTATACAAAGGCTGTACAATACAACTCATACAAAAGCATTGATCTTAACAACAATGTGGTCATTTCAAACTTTATTTTACCATAATATACTTTTTCAAACACCTATCCACTTTTCTGATTAGACAAAATTCATTTTTTCCATAGCTTTCTCAGGGACGTCTGGATTTCCTTGTTTCTAAGGCTATAGATAATAGGATTTAAAAGAGGAGTTACAACAGTGTAAGAAAATGACAAAAGCTTGTCCACTGGTGGAGAGTAGCTGGATTTGGGTTTTAAATACATAGAACTAGCTGTTCCATAAAAGAGGACAACCACTATTAAATGTGAAGAGCAGGTGGAGAAAGCTTTATATCTGCTCTCCAAGACTGGCATTCTGATGATAGTGAAGATAATACCAATGTAAGATAGGATGATCAGCAGGAAAGGAAGCATTATAGCCATCAGAGCCATCCCAATTACTTGAAGTTCATTTAGGAAAGTGTCTCCACATACTAATTCCAACAGTGGCTGTACCTCGCAGAAGAAGTGGTTTATGAACACACCACAAAATGGCAAGTTAAATGTGACAGTGGTGTGGACTAGCCCAACAACAGTCCCACAGACATATGAACCCGTCACCATCTTCCAGCAAATATTCCTGCTCATAATTGTTGTGTAACGCAAAGGGCAACATATGGCAACATACCTGTCAAATGCCATTGCAGCCAGCAGAAAGCATTCAGCTACCCCAAAAAACAGGAAGAGAAACATCTGCACAGCACATCCCAGGAAGGAAATGACATTAGGTTTCACCATTAAATTTTCTAATAGTTTGGGGATGATGACTGACATATAGCAAGCCTCCAAGCACGCCAAATGCATTAGAAAGAAGTACATAGGTGTGTTAAGCACAGGGTCAGATTTTACTATTAGAATAATCATAGTGTTTGTCACTAAGGTGATCATGTACAGAAACAGCAACAATGCGAAGATTAAAAAATGGAATTTGTGAGCTTCAGTAAATCCCACAAGTATAAATCCAGACAGAATTGTGGCATTTTCTTCCATATTCATATTTCCATGGCATATATTAATTAACTTCTTTGACCATTAAATTAGCCATTTATTAATCTACAGTCATTTTCCCCTTCTCTTTATTTTCACATAGAGTTGCTTAACAACTTAGAAATCACTTTTTTCTGTTGATCAATAATATAATTTCTTGATGAAACATATCCTTGAAATTGAAGAAGTCAGTTGAATTTCTTTGCTTTTATTTCATACATTAGCTTCTTTTTCTACTTCATTATACATGGAAATCTTCACTCTATAAAACAAACCCCAAAAAGCAGCATTAAAAAAACCACAAACACATTGTTTAATTATTGCATCTGAAGAAGTTACAAACATGAAACCAATGAAAAATAAGGGCAGTTATCATCAACATAGAACGGGGAAGATGGGAATAAAGTTGTTTCCTCCCTGGCAGTTTGTCGACTAATTTGATTTAGACGTGAGCTACAAGTTATGTAGTTTAGGCTATAAGTGCTAGGTCTGGTGTTATTTCCAATATCCCTGAAGTCTTCAGAGTGGTTTAGGGACAATTCTATTCATCCATTTCTGTTTTAGGCTGAGGGCTCCCCAGCCCCCCAAATCTGTATACTTTGTCACTTTCATCTCTAGACTTGGGTCAGTTTTGCACTACATACATACAACTCTGATTCCATAAGTACCATGCTTTGCCTCGCCAAATAATAAACTACATGATCACATAGAAAATTCCTAGCAACACTAAATGAGTAATCATAATTTTACAACAACATAGTTTGAAATAGCATCTGGTCACCTTAAGCCTTGAAACAATTGACAGCAATAGGAAAATAATCCCTATGTCCCTTTGTGAATTAAAAAAATAGAGAAGGAGGGGTTGCAAACTTCCGAGGTCTGGTGTTTGAGGAGGACCTCAAGACTTTTACGAAAAAGTCTCTAAAAATTGCTCTAAAAATAACCTGTCCATTCATCAAGGTAACATGGGAAGTGGTTAGTAGTGAAATAGTTTACATTTCAACAAAAAATCCTGAGGTACTTCTTATTTTCCATCTCTGTAGATCAGCACAAACTTTCTGGATGTAGATCAAATCAGGCTACAGCATTCCATAAACACATATACTCTGATATTTAACCAATATGGCCAAGCAACTGCCGGGTGCACTTCAAACTCACTTTGCAATATTTGGAGTGGCTTCTGGAAATCTGGACTATACACATGTATATTCTGTGGTGTATTTAAGTTTTCTCTAATAAATATTCAGCTCTAGAAATTAGATTTAGATATTAAATTATATATTACCTTAGTGAATTCGCAATGCCATTGTCAAATATGGACTTCGTCCTGCTCTCATGTGCAACTTTAGCAGCACAAAGTGGAGCCTCCAGAAGACAAGAGACTAAAACCAAGGTTTTCTTCCTGCACTCTGTGCAACTAGGAGCAGAATGACAATTGCATCTTAACTCATAAATTCATAGTATTGAAACTAGCTTAGAAATATGCCACAAGGGAAGCAATTTATGAATGAACACAACTAATTAATAAAATATGATTAGTGCTTTCTTGAAATTAAACTCTTGTCCTTTGAGATTTATGAGTTCTCCGCTTTGATGTCAGCATCTATTTCTATGGTTAACCATTTCTATGGTTAATACATCTATTTCTATGGTTAATACATTCTTTCTCTCCTCCTATTTACAGCTTCCAAGCTTGCATGGAAACCTAGTTCTCACATACTTTTGTGCTCTCTCTCTCTCTCTCTCTCTCTCTCTCTCTCTCTCTCTCTCTCTCTCTATATATATATATATATATATATATATATATATATATCACATTAAAATCACATAAATTGGATTTCACTTTTTCCCCTAATGGAAGAAGAGCCCCTTATCAAATTCTGCTAAGAATGTTTTATTCTTAATTTAAGAACTCTTTCTTTGCTTATGCTGCTGGTTTTGACTGAGGACCTTATCACAGAGACACACCTGTGCCAGTTTGCCAGCTAGCATGGCGAATGACAGGCACACGGGGCAGAAGTGTGCTGGCATCATTGGCACTAGAACAACACAAGAGCCTTCCCATGTTGCTGAGGAAGCCTGTTAGGAGGCTGCAGGTGGATTTTCTGCCCGAAGTTGAGGGGCATTGTGTGATGGGCTGCATACACAGCCATCTCTCAACTGGCTGGCAAGTGACCTAGTATGCTTAAATTGGTACATGTGATGACATCCATAGAGTTTATAATGTTTTTACTGTTGTTACTTCCCAATTATAGATGTCTGTGCATTAGGGGTGGATATCTCCGGTCGTTATCCTTAGAAAACCATTATTATTTAATATTAAAATCAATTTAGACCCTAATTTGACCCACTGCAAGCAACCTGGAAGTGAGCTTTCTAAATTGAAACCGGGTCAGCCATTTCTGTAAAGGGCACATTATTATGTTGTTTCAGCCCTTTATCTTTAACCATGCCCTTCAGATCGGGGAGAAGGCATGGGCTTTCAAGCCCAAATGGGGGTTATCTTTAACCCCCATTTGGGTGTCTGAAGGGTGCCTTAGGTCCAACGCTGAGGGAAGCCAATCCGGTCCAAAGTGGGTGTTTTAACCCAATTTGGAGCAGATTGCCTTCTCTCCACTAGACCTAACACAGGGGAAGCCAATCCACTCCAAAGTGGGTCAAAACACCCACTTTGGAGCGGATTGGCTTCCCCTGCATTAGGTCCAACGCAGGGGGAGGCAATCCGCTCCAAAGTGGGTGTTTTAACCCAATTTGGAGTGGTTTGCCTTCCCTCCGCTAGACTTAACGCAGGGGAAGCCAATCCGCTGCAAAGTGGGTCAAAACACCCACTTTGGAGCGGATTGCCTCCCCCTGCGTTAGGTCCAATTAGTTATATGACTATTTCTCTGACCTAACAAAGCCTGGTAATCTATTGAAACTGCTATGCTTATTTACCTGTTCCAGAACAAAATAAACAACATTTCCTGTTTCATTAAAACTGAAGACTTTGTGTGGCTTTTTAAGCATTCCAGTGAAGGGGGTGGCCTAAGAAATAATAAATTTGTTGCAGCAGAAGAAATGTTAATAAATATTTGATGTCGGCAAGGAAATAATTAATATACAGTGGTAGCTTCCCACTGTCTGGACTTGTGTACTGAGGGTATGTGTGTGCTCTTGTGCCCTCACGGCCTCGCCTTGGGTCAGGCCTTTGTCGTTTGTCCCTCAGGCCTCCATTGTTGGTTGCTGCAATTTGTGGGCTTGTCATTCTTTACTGCAGATATTCTTCCATAAACTGCTGGGACTAGGCATAACATAGCTATGTCTGCATCATCGTCTCTCCCCCTCCCCCACCAAAGGACACAGCAGTAGAAATTGAATAGTGATCTTGTAGTGTTGGTAGTCTGAGTTTATTGATGTCATAAATACTTTTTAAACATTAAAAGGGTTATTTTTTCCATTTTCAGTGAGACTGAGTATAGACACATTACAGAGTGTCTTTATCAGACACTTTACAGAGAAAGAAGGTAGGCTCGCTATATGGCTACATTGGTTAATGGTTACACAAACAAAGGGAACATTCCATTCTACTCAGCATTCACACACACACACACATTAATTCTCAATGCATACATTACCATTCCTTCTCCTGGGGAAGTGGATGGAACATAGGCCAGATTGTGTTCCCTGAATATCTGTAATTCTGCCAATATACCACTTTCTCCATCCCTTGGAGAAAGACACACCCTGCTGTCTGCCACGCTTTTGGAAAATAAAAAGGTCTCTTATATAGCAAATTTCTTGTGATTGTTCATGAAGTTGTAAATGACTGACAGGTTGTTTTTTCCAGCTAAAATATGCTGACTCCATCAGTTCT
The DNA here is from genome assembly GCA_030556195.1 of Anolis apletophallus. Taxonomy (NCBI): domain Eukaryota; kingdom Metazoa; phylum Chordata; class Lepidosauria; order Squamata; family Anolidae; genus Anolis; species Anolis apletophallus. The sequence continues at coordinate 123,816,336 of JARBWK010000008.1, read as the reverse complement.
GGGCAGATGTTTTCCTTCCTTGACATAAGGAGACTTGTTTGACTTAAAGAATTATTGTATTGGACATGTAAATATGTTTTCAACCACAGTTCAACAGCTCATCAATGTCAGCAGTAACTTTTAATTACAGTTCAGTAAGTCATGAATTCAGTAGTTCAGTAGTTCATGAATTCTTCACTTCCTTTTGCAGTTTTCCAGGCTTCATTCTTCTTAGGATGGTGTCTCCAGTCTTTGCCAGATCCAGTCATACAATTTCATTAAATCCACACAGCACATTTATCACACTTACACATTTATATAGATAAATCCATATATACAAAGCAAGCAATATAAGAGCTTAGACCAATGGAGTCAAATGACAATTGATTGTTCATGTTGGTTTGTCTCAAAACTAATCTCAGATGCCTTCTACACTGCCTTATATCCCAGGATCTGATCTCAGATTATCTGATTTAATTTGGATTATATGAGTCTTCACTATCAGATAATCTAGGAAAAGCAGATAATTGGGATCAGATCCTGAGATATAAAGGCAGTGTGAAAGGCTTCATGAGTTGTTGGACTTCAAGTCCCAAGTGTCCTAACCAGCACAGCAAATAAGAAAGAATGCTGAAACTTGTAGATCAAAATTGTTTGAAGGGCTACCTGTTTCTTTCTTCAACACAGGCTCACAGAAATATAGATCGAATTGGACTAAGTGTCTCGATAGAATATATTCAGTCTCTACTGAAATACCTATCTAAGATTTGAGTGTTCCTCTTGATACCTGATCACAAGAAACAGCAATATTTTTCTATGTAATGGTAAGTTCAAAATAAGTTTGGGATGAAGATGATAGTAGTGGTGCTTTGGGCAATTTATCTCTGAAGTTCATTGGATGAGCTTGGATAATTTCAAATTCTCAAAAGTTATTAGACCTGTGCAATCAATGAAAAAAAGTTTAAATACTCATTACTAAATTGGGGGGCACCAAAACATTTCTAACATGTTTCTAAATCTTTGATGATTCCTAGCTGCTGCTCATATTGGCTGACATCGACAAGACAGCGAGCCTTTACATTTTTATTCCAGCAGGCTTTCGGGGTCTGATTTGGTTAACCAGCTGTAAATAGTTCTATAGTTTTTAGTTAAGAGTTTCATTTTTTCGGTTGTTTTAAAGTATGTTTTTATACTCTGTGTAAGCCATCCTGAGCCCTCAGGGAAAGACGGCAAACAAAACTGAATAAATAAAAATAAATTATTGTAAGGGGTCCGTATTGTAACTATAAATTTTTAGTTACTTTTTCATCAACTAATTGTGTCAACAGGGAAGCTTCAGGGGCTCCTTTCCTCCTCATTGTTAGAGCTATTGTGATGAAACTTGCTATAATTGTAGCACACAGTTACCACTGTAACACCCCCCCCCCCCCCGGCCAAGTTTAAGAATGTTTCATCCATCCACTGTTTTGGGGAGTATTTTTAAAATTTTAACAAACAACAAGTTTTTTAAAAAACCACAAGATTTTGTTTACAATGACACAAGATAACCAGGGTACAAGATAACCAACATAACCAGTTACCACTGTCATCCCCCAAATTTCAGAAAGATTCACAAATCTAATGATTTACAGAATTTTAAAAGAAAGCCACAACAGCTATCCCTTTTAATGTCTCTATTCACAACACATTCCATAGAACTTCATCTTAGAAAAAAGAAAATCCAGCACAGATTTACTATCAGTCCTCTTTGCAGATTCAATAATTTACTGGAACTCTAAACCACATGGCTGGCTGCTGCTACAGATGGACAATAACTCCTCCATACTTCATTGGAGCTTTCTGATGTGAGTAAAATTCTGAAAAATGTAGTTTAGGGCAGGGCCTCTTGAATTCTCTGCCTTCCTAAACTACATTTCCCAGAATTCTTAGTCTCCTCCCAAGTTCACTTGTGCTCCCAATGGCAACAGGCTACCTGGCTACCAGGCTCTCCTGAATTTAAAGAGAATGGCCTCTTTGGCTTCATACCACTGGTACATTTTGGTGCTTGTGCTGAAAATGAAAGTGAATTTGGAAGACTTATGAGGTTTACTGAACTTCAACAAGTCATAAGTGAACATTTGATTCTCAAGGGGTTTTTTTTTGCATGGGTGCCCTTTATGTTTCTTAATATTGCCTCATATGTACAGATTTTATGGAATAATATGACATTCAAGGCACACTAAAAAAAACTACCCATTTTTTTGCATACAGTTTTTGAGATTACAGAATTATTTTCAGTACTTTTTTTAAAGAAGAGCTCCTTCTTATTCAGTTCAGGCTTCAATAATATAATATAGCATTTGGGGAAAAAGAGAAAGCCTAAAAATCCAGCATTGGAAACTAACATGGCAAAGATTTCCACAACTACCCTGGTTCTCCCTTTAGTGCTCATGTAGCTTGGGATGAAGATCAAGATAACACTGAAAAACAGCAACATGCTAAAAGCGATATATTTGCTTTCATTAAAACTGTCTGGTAGATTACGGGCAAAAAAAGCCACAATTAAGCCACCAGTGGCTAGAATAACCATGTGGGCCAAGATAGAGCAAAACATGACAGATGGCGGCTCACGACATTGTAGCACAATTTCTTCTCTCAATGAATGCATGTCAGTCTCTGGCAAAGGTGGATAAATTATCATATATAAAAGACAAATGCCTGTTTGGATTATGGAGGAAGAAAAAATAATGAAGTTGGCCAGTTTTCTCCCCATCCATTTCTTGATCCTGGAACCTGGCTGTGTGGCCGTGAAAGCTAAAATCACTGTGATGGTTTTTGCTAATACAGTAGAAACAGTAATGTTGTAGATAATGCCAAACATACTTTGACGTAGATAACATGTTATCTTCTTAGGTTTGCCAATGAATATCAAGGTACAAAGGAAGCAGAGGAGCAGAGAGATGAGCAGAGCGTAGGTCAGGCTTTGGTTGTTTGCTTTTACTATTGGGGTGTTGTGATGCTTCATAAATAATCTTAATATTAAACCCGCAGTAAAAGAAAATAGAATAGCACAACTGGCTAAACTAATACCTAATGGTTCTTCATAAGATAAGTAGTTTATTGTTTTGGGAAAACATGAATTCTGATCCAGATTTGCATATTGATCATCTGGGCATTTGAAACATTCAGATGAGTCTGAAAGACAGACAGACAGACAGACAAAGATGTCATTACAAACAATGTACTTTGTTTACATACTGTTACAAATATCCAACTTACAAATGACTCATAGTTAAGAATAGAGGTAAGACAACAAGGAGTGAAACAAATCTAAATATAATTCACACCTGAAAGAGTAGTCATGGGAGAAAGGTGTCTCCACTGAAACATTATTGCCAATCCTTGTTTCCACGACAAGCGATTTTTTTTCAAAATCCAGTTATCACAGGGACAGAAAGTGAGGTGAATAGGGGCACAAACCAGAAGCCAAGGGTGTTAATACTTCCCTTTGCTATCCAAAGATAGTTAGATAGATACTAAACTTTAAAAACATATCCGTTCCAACTTACATACATATTCAGTTTAAGAAAAAACCTTGTTTTCAATTTGGAGATTGCCTGTATATCTTTCATAGTTTGCTTTGTCATAACTTGCAGAAAGTGGGATGTCACTTGGGCAGGCCACACTAATTGGCTGTTGAGGTTGGAGAAGTGGTAGATGCTTACTGAAGGTTGGTGGGGAAAGCTTTCCCCTTTCCCTACAGCTGGATTATTTTTACAACAATTCAACTTGTTCTGGCACCTTTCCCAGAACATGTTCCTTCCCGGCCCCTCCTCCTCTTACTAACATATTTACATATGTGTTTTGACATCTCAAGTCCTCTCTTTTGACCTCCCTCTCTTTTCTTTAAGCAATAGATATAAAAATAAACTTCTCCAGCAACAGCCACATATGTTTTTCCCACTATGTGCCAAAGCAATGCTTTTGGGTGGTATAGTTTGATTTGTAAAGGTAAAGATGGGCTTAATTTGCAATTCTGATTGTGGTGTAGTAATGACCAAAACATAAAGATGCATCTATGTGGTATGAAAGCATTACCTTTCTAAATAAGAATTCTGTCACCATCTTTTATTCCTCCCATCTCCATACTCATAACTCTAAAGGTAAAGGTTGCCCCCGACATAAAGTCCAGCCTTGTCCAACTTTGGGGGTTGGTGCTCATCTCCATTTCTAAGCTGAAGAGCCAGCGTTGTCTATGGACATCTCCAAGGTCATGTGGCTGGCATGACTGCAAGGAGCGCTGTTACCTTCCCACCGAAGTGGTACCCATTAATCTACTCACATTTGTATGTTTTTGAACTGCTAGGTTGGGAGAAGCTGGGCCTGACAGCGGAAGCTCACGCCGCTCCCCGGATTCAAACATGTGACTTTTCGGTCAACAAGCTCAGCAGCTCAGCAGTTTAACCACCAGGGGCTCCCATTCCTCAAAATTCTAGTAAAATCTACATTCAACATTTGAAAATACAGTTTCAACACCGTAAGTTACCAAGTGAATGTAAACACAGAAAGTATAGAATTCTATGTGTGAATCATTTCCACATTCTCTGTATGGCTAGAAATTTGGGAACTAAAGAGCATTTTTACACTAAAGGTTAAATTATTATTTGAGGAGTATAGTGCCCTCATTTTGTCTTCCAGTAGCTATAGACATATCAGAACACTAAAAACCAGAGCTTTCTAAATATTTCATGATGACACATTAATTCAGTTTTACTAGTAAACTGGAGATTAAACCAACCCCTTAGAAGAGATATAAGCAAGCACATACATAAATTGAGATAATGAAATGTATGGGGATATAACATACCTCATGAAAACTGTTCATCCCACCACACTGCTGGACTTTCAGGGAAAGCCCTACCCACAATTGGATTAGAAGCCTCAAGTGATGCTTCCCTCTAAACACGGGAACCTGTCTATGTTGTGCTGGATCCAATGCAGCCAGTTACACTTCTGTGCTACACAGGCAACACTTCCACCATCGGATGGGGGAAACGCTGGCACACTGGTGTGGCACATGGGGCAATGGAGTTACCTCTCATGCTTGCCATTTCACCACGCTTGCTGGTGCAACGGCACCGGCAGGGGCTCCCCCATGTGATAATGTCATAAAATAAATGAGGTATATTTCTCTAATCCAACACTTACCTTCTTTATCAGATATGAATCCTTTGGGACATGGAATGCAATCATAACAGCAGAAGGGTTGACCTTCCTTCCTTTTCTTCTTATAACCAGGTTGGCAATTGGCATTGCACTGGGATAGAGGCTGTGTCTGTCCACCAATTAAAGAAAATGTCAGTCTTTGCAAAAGTATACAGGGCCATTCATCTTAAGAAGACAGTATGCTATAAAGTGAGGTTTTACTACGCAGTACTGCCAGGAAAACAGAAGAACACACCTCTGGCACTATGTTCATAGAAGCAATAATGGCTCACTTGTTTGGTGCAATAAGTGTCAGCTTTGTGAACAAGAGAGAACAGACAAGTCTGGATGACATTGCCGCTTTCCTAGGATAAACTCAAATTGCTCCAAGTTCATGCACACATTCACCACACAATGATTTTTTGATGCCATCTAAAACATTTTATGTTATTGTAGTAATAAAGTTACTTTCAGTGACCCACACTCTTTTACTGGAAACTTCAGTCAACTGGAACTGTAGAGAGGAACTCATCGAGTGTAAGAAATATCCATTAAAGGAAATAAATATAATTTAGACATTTGAAGGCATACAAAAATGCCTTCCACTAGGCAGACTTTTAAAACAGATATATTTATGACATCTTGCTAAAGAGGAACTCTGTCAACACTCACTCCCAAATTGAAGACACTATCTGAAATATTTGAATTCCTACCTGGTTAAACCACTTGGGCCATACAATGGCATCTTCATCAATGATGGCTGCTTCATCTGGGGGAGCCCAGGGATCCAACTTTCCAACTCTGACTTCAATCCAAGATCCATTTTGAAATGTAACCCAATTTATGATGTCAAATCCAACCTCTAGCACTCCATCCTGGTCAAAGGAAACCTTTTCTCCAACAGTGTTATTGAATGACACAAATTTCAAAAAGTGATGGAGCTACATGTAAAAAAAAGAAAACATTTTGCCTTTCAGAACTGTGTATTGAAACAGGAATGACCTTCTTAACATGTATTGTACCAACGTCATAGATAAGCAATTTTTTTTTCCATTTGTATTTCTATGGTCACAAGTGACAAACAAAAATCTTTCCAAATTAAATTCAGAATCCATTACCTGCCACACTGGCTGTTTTCTCTCTGACTTCATGAACTCCTTACTTTTGGACCTAGATGAATACATTTTATGTAAAGCATGAGCCACAGCATAGACAGTGTTGTAGATGTTGTAACTCCGGCCTGTTACACTCACTGGGAGGACATGCTCATGAAGGCTCTCCAACCTCTCCTCTCCAGTGCACATATCTCCAGTCACATTGCTCTGAAGGGAATCCTGAAACATACTGCAAAACACCTGAGTCCAAAGCTCTTTGAGGAAACCATCTCCATAAGCCTCAGAAGGATTTCTGTTCTGAATAAATTGCTGGAATCCTGGAAGTTGTCTGGAGTGAAGTGTAAAGGATATTGTGCAAAGGAATTGTGTATCCCAGTTCCACCTGCTTGCAAGGGATTTTAATTCCAATCCAACTGTCAGAATCCAAACTTTGCCTCTTGGCTTTGTTATTATGCCAGTAATTACTTTACTTAGAAAATCTCCTAGAAATGTCATGTGATATATATCCCAATAAAGAACTAAAATATTGGTTTTGCTGTTCATGACTTTATCATACAATTGAAAAGCGCAGTTTAAAAAAGTGTCCTTTTTTGAGTTAGAGTGTAAACATAACTTAGTAAATGACTCTATGACAGCAAAGCAGATGCCTTTCTTGGAAAATTCTGGGATCATAATCTTCATGAACCAGTCTAACGTCAACCCATTTGCAGCAATGAATGATATCCATCTCCATTTGAAATAGTGAAGTAATTGGAGAATCCCCCAATACTGATGAGCTTCATTTGGAACCATTTGGTATGAGGGAAGAAGGTTGGTGTTTCCAATTTCAACAGTAGTAGTGCTAAATATAAACTAAAGAGAGATGTGAAGGAATAAATAGAAAATAAGATCTTATTGTCTTCCAATGGAGCAGAGAAAAGCATTTGAACAGTAGTTATATATTTAAACTTGAACTAGTCACCCCTAAATACAATGCTAATGTTTCCTTCCACTGACTTTTGACAGATTTCTTCAGATCCTACCATTTTCTATTTCTTCCATTCATTAGGTGTTAAAGATATTTAATAATTAAAACTGTTATTTACCATTCTGTATTATCACAGCTACCATAGAAATGTGATATTAATTTGGAATAGAATCATATCATTCTAAAAACCCATATGATTAGCTCTCATGCAATGATACGAACTTGCCTTACACATTACTCCAAAAAATGTGATATGAGTCTATCTAATCAGAGCCAACAGCAGTGAATACAGAAACAATATATCATGGGAAACTATACCATGTTCTTGAATTACTGAAATTAACTCTCAATGGAAATATGATTTGAGATATTGGTTTGGATGCAGACTCAGGCCTTATCTATATGAATTAAGTCAAGTTGAATCCTCTATAATATCCACATGATTTACGACTGGATTTGCAGCAATTATTCATCTGGTACAAGGAAAAAGGGGATATCTGGAAGCTCTGGTTAAAGCTCTGTTATTTTGTGGGTGTAGACAGCTGAATCAGGCTTGATCTGGATTGTGCTTGATCTGTCTCAGATCATTATCCAATAGATCTTGTGCCAGAAGAAAGCCCTTTGTAGAGCTTTGCTGTTTATGTTACTTCTGGTGAGGACACAACATGAGGCCAGGAAAAGTAATGTCCTCAGTAAACTTCTGCAAGGCATCTGCTTCTGGCTTTTGGTATTGTTATCCCAATAACCCCATGAATGTATATAATGGCATTGTGATAGATCATCTCTAAATAAACATAACAAAATAATGTACCAGGCCTTTTCAGACCACCTTGAGAATTTCGGGATGCATTAGCAGGCAGCTCCAGAAACTAGCCAAGGCATTGCTTCTGGCAGAATATTTGACTTGTTTAGCCATCTTATCCAACTCTGTTACATTTTGAGTACCCTATCCTTTTAAACATCTTTGACATAAGCTAACCATCATAATCCATGCCTCTTTCCTGAATACTAAGAAATAAGCCACGAGCATAGCTTGAGTGCTTGAAACAACACAGAATACTTGTAAAATAGCTCCTTTTTAGTTCTAAGACTTAGTCTTGATTCCTATGGTACTTTGATTCCAGTGATGCCTCAAAACAGATCCCTAGCAATTTATGACTTCACCACATCGATTTCAGTGGTTATTTATTTATTTATTTATTTATTTATAGTTGGTTCCGCTCCTCCCAGCAGGCTTCTTTCTCAGCTTTGGGACCCATTAAACTCAGTAAAACACAAAAATAAAACAAGACATTAAAATGGTTACATAGCAGAACTTTGTCAAACAAGGAGTATGTAGTAATTAAAGACTTCATGCCCTCCGGAATTTCTATCACATCAATTTCAATGGTTATTCTCAAATTATGAATACAACTAAATGCTTCTCAAAAGACAAATCTCAAAGTTAAAGTGTCAGGCTAGTGATTTTTTTTAGAATGAAGAAAGTATAATGCGTATTGTTTCTCTTGAAGTCATTTCCCTAAGCAGGCAAAATGGAATTTTTAAGAACATGAAACCCAACCAACTTTTCTATATATAAATAATATAGTCACACATGGGAAAAAAGTACATTCTTATCATCCTAAAATACATATCTTACCTGAGGAATTTTGTACATGGCCAATAAATTTTCTGTCTGCAGAGAAAATCCATAAATCTGTTCTTCAATCACTGCTATCAACTTCCCTTCAGTTTCACATCTATAGTTGGGGACAAGTCTGTTCTTCTGAGAAATAAGTTGCATTGTGGCATTATAGGTCCATCGTGCATTCAAATGGCTGTCATAAAGGTTGAATCCCAGTGTAATATTGGGTAACAGATAAGGATTGTCGTTGATCTGATTTATAGCAAATACCAAAGCCAAGATGTGCTGGTAGTTTTCAGTTAGTACACTACAAAGAGATTCATATATTTTTTTACCATTGTTTGTCACCATTTTTTCACTGTTATACATGCATAGTTAGATTCAGTGTTCTCCTAGTCTTGTGCAGGAATGATATATCACTGAACAAGACTAGGAGAACATCAAAACTGTTTTAGTGTATAAATTTACAACAAATTTCTGCATTTGCAATTTACGAAGTTGTTCAGAAAGATAAATATTGATAGAGAATATATTAAAGTGAAATCTCATATCTTCATTTCAGAAGACAACATATTAATGAAGGGATCTTTCTTTGTAAAAATTACATTCTTCACCTCATATATTGCCTACCAGAAGCTAATACTTTCCAGGATTGTATGCATGTACAGACACATACATCTACTGATCGTATTATAATATAGACATCACTCTGAAAGTGCAATACAAAGAAAGCTGAAATAACACTGTGATTGATATTATGCAAAGCATATGAGACAATACCATTTTTATCTCAGAATGACACAGTTATTTTTTGTGCCAGATTTTCTACAAAATTAGACATTTAGTTCAGTGATGAGAACCTTACTCATTACTACTTAATTGAAGAAGAGAATCATAGTATGAAATAAAGATCATGGAAGATAATGCTAGCATGGGAAAAGAATGAAAACATAAACAAAATCAATGTCACTATAATAAAAAGAAGGGGAAGAAGGTAATATTTGAAAACTTCAATTAACATACAAACGTAGGCATACATACTGCATAGGAATAATGTCCACAGTGCAATATAATAAGGCATTATTTACAGATTATAATTCTTTTAAGGATTCTCCTCTGCTGTGCAGTTTCATAATCTAACCATAATGTGTCCTTAAACATCAAGACCTAGGATGAAGGTTTAACTCTAGTTTCTATTCCATGTCAGATCTACAATCAAAAACTAAAACAATAACTAATGCATCTTCAACTTGGTATTTTCACTTAAAAGTACGATGGACATAGGACAGAATATGATCTGAAGATATATATGTAGAAAGATATGGGGTCACCTTAGGGTGGTGGTTTAAGTAGTGGACTAGGAAGAACAAGGTTCAAATTCCCATTCAGTCATGATGCTCTACTAGCAAATCACACATGTATGCCCCATGATAGATTCATCTTAGTGTCATCATAAATTGGAAATGACTTCAAAGCACACAACAACAACAACAACAACAACAACAACATAATACAAGGATAAATCTATATACAAACATTTTCGTAAATGGAAGTCCAGAAGGTAGTTTGCTGAAGGTTTCTGCTTTGTCATAGAAGAAAGACTGAAAAAGAATGCCTCCGTAAATGAAATCGCCTGGCTGAGAGTATTTAGAAAAAACAGACCTAGAAGATGACATCTCATATTTTACATCCTGAACCTGGCAGTCTACCTGAGGCAGCAGCAGCAACCATATTAATATTACCATTTTTAATGCAAATCACAGACTTCTTGGTTTATATCTGCTCTATTGCCATGTAAATCTCCTTCATTACAACAGTCTGACTTAAATTATTATTGCATCAGCAGTAATAAAACAATAATTACAACAGCCTGATTGAGTCAGATGTGTTCCAAATCTCAAGTTCTGTTCTCTGGAATACATGTAGGATATATGTATAGCATCTTTTACAACTTTTGTTATTGGCCATCAGAAATTCAGAGGAGATTTTTGTAAGCAGTATAATTTATTTTAATTTTCTTGGTAATTATAGAGATTTAATTAAAGCAGTATTCTCTGTCGCATTGCTGAAAAACACCTCTTAATAAACATGTTTGCCAAGTCTGAACATAAACACTACCTCTTTGTTAGTTACATACGGCCAAAAGAGGATTCAAGGCCTACATCCAAAGTCGAGCCAAAATAAAGGTCTTTCTATCTCTCCCACTTTAAGAGAATATTGTAATATCTTCAGTATAATTGTTTTTCGGCATGCTCTTTAATAGGAAAGGGATGCTTTTCTGATTCTTTTTTCTCCAAGGAAGCATTGAGTATTTTAAATTATTTGTCCCTGCTGTGAGAAAATTTCCAAAAACTACAGTAATTTAGTTAATTGACCTCCTTGTCCAGTCATTGGTATTAGTGAGCAGGCTAGTGATTGTCAATATGGTATTGGGTAGGCATAGATAGGAATCATTGGGTGAAAGACTTTTTGGTTGTATCTACACTGCCATATAGTTTGCAACTGCATTTTATGGTCAGTGTAGTTTGCCCCATATAATGCAGCTTAATTGCACTGAACTGCATTACAGTATAAGCCTACAGCAGTGGTTCCCAAACTGTGATCCTTGGAGCCCTAATGACTTTACATTCAGTTATTATCTACCCCCTCTTCCTTGCCCTGTAACACTACTCCTAAACACCATTAACTTGTAAGACTTAGGCTGAAGGAGCTCCAGTATACAAACTGATTCTAAAAAAGGGCTCTGCGGGTCAAAAATGTTTAGAACCACTGATCTACATTGACAATATAATTCAATTTTAACTGCATTATATAGTAGTATAAATCTCACTTTTAACTACAATTTTGGTTCCCTCCTTCCCCTGAGGAAAGAGAAAAACTTGAGGAATTTCAGTATTTTAGAAGTGTGATCTGGAGTGCTGAGACATTTATTCAGAAATTGAATAGAGAGTAAGGTTGCAATCCTATCCCTATTTTCCTGGAATGAAGACAAACGAAATTGTCAGGGGAGCTTCATTAGAATTTGCCTCCCTCATTCAAGAACTGGGCTATTATAGTCAGTCACATTTGCCCCTGTTGAAGGTAAACAGCTGTGTAACTGATCAGTTTCTGAATGTATCTGAAAAGTTGTTTCTGAAAAATTTAGCTCCCCTCCTGTGGATTGTAACTTTAGACTAAAAGCTCATTGGGAAATGAACTGGAAAGTATCAAAATGATTTGCCATTGCTTCTTTCCAACCCATCTGCTCATTTAACTAAAAATATCCTGACTTATTTATATGTATAAGTCATGAAACACTGATAAGCTTGCTTGTCTAAATCAGGTTACAGACATCTAGTACAACTTCCACAAGATCATTGGTTTTCTATAAGTAAGTGTAATAACTTTTTTGACCTGCACTGTTTCTTAGATCAATGTTTCTTGTTTGAATGTGTTATGACAGATAGATTTTAATAGAATAGTAACTTTCTACTGATTTATGTCAAAACTAGGCCAAAGTATTTCAATGTCATATTTATTTTATGACAGGTGAGCTTATGATTTTTCAGTAGAATAGATTGGTTTTATATTTTGAACATATAACTTCGGGAAATCACACTTTTCCATGTCTAACTCATTCTACTACTTAAGTATTTATACATGATGTATAACCATCATATTTTCCATTAATTCTAACCATGGATAAAACTTGTTAAATGCTTCCGTAAATTCCTATTGATTTTTAACAAGAAACATGTGAAGTGTAACACTAAACATTGTTTCTTTGTAGTAAATTCCAATGTTTTTGAAGCTTTGTAGTGTCCTCCTACTAGTCTGCTTAGTAGGGAAGCCCATTGACTATAATGGGGCATTTCTTTATAAATAAAGGGTATGTTACATAGTTGAATTCGAATTAAAATAGTATTCCATGTGTTCAAACTTTTCATAAATTTTGTTCTTCAAGGAAGAAACATGTAACATTAGCAGTTTTCCATTATGTAAAAAAGTCTTCAAAATCTGGGACATTTTCAAAACTTATTCACAAGTTGAGCCATATTCTGCATAAAATTTGCACCTGGGTTTTCTGTGGGTTAAACCGCATTTTGTGCCCAGAAAATGTGGATGTTACCCTAGAAAAAGCTGTCGTTAGAAGCCGCATACAATATTTTCTCCATACAATCTGCTGCACATCTATTATCTATACAAACAGTGAGCTACATTTTTTGTGCAGAATAAGTTCCTAGGCTGCCAATGTATTTGTTATGCTTGTATTCTCCTTGTTTAGGTTTTCCAACACTTGGGAAATAAAATGTAGATTTTGGACACTTTATAACATTATTTCCATCTCCAGTTAGAACCAATGTATTTCTCCTTACATTTTTGTCATGCAGACATAAATTAGTATTCCATACTTGAACCCATGAATTAGTGTGTTTTTCTTTCAAATTTGTATGTTTTAAATAATACACATTTCTTTAAAACACTGTCTCCACTAAACCACTGACATAACCAAAGAACCCCTTTTTGTTTTTAATTTCTCTGGCAAGCTTTCACTTTAGCCTTTTGGATCTTTTCCCTAAATGTATTGGCTATTTGTTTGAATTCTGTTTTGGTGATTTCCTCCCTTTTCCATTTCTTGTACATGTTCCTTTTAAATTTTAGCTCAGTTGAAGTACTTTAGACACCTTTTTGGCACTGTTTGCATTTGTGCTTTCAGTATCTCGCATTTAAGAAACTCCCATCCATCTTTAATTCTCTTCTCTTTTAGTATTTCTATCCAAGGTATCACACTGAGTATTTCCTTAAATTTACTGAAGTTAGCTCTCCTCTTAATTTCACCCTTTCTTTGTATCACAAACTTCAGGAACACATGGTCACTCCCACCTAAGGATTCCACCACTTCCACTCAATTTACCAGATCCTCAATGTTCGAACAGATCCAAAAGAGCTAATTCCCTGGTTACTTCTTTCACCTTCTGAACAATAAAGTTGTCTGCAAGGCAAGTAAGAATTTGTTGGACTTTGTACTCTTCGCAGGGTTTATTTTCCAACAAATATTAGAATAGTTGAAATCCTCCATCCATATATATAAAAAGAGAGTGGTCGTGGTACCCAGCAAATAGGCGCAAAAACTACAAGTCCCAGACACACGAAAATCACCAGGCCACTAATCCATACCCTAAGGTCCCTATAGGGCCCACAAAAACACCCCAAAACACAACACAACACCCCCAAAAACACCCATGCCACAACATTACCACGCCTGTGCGAACGGCGGCAGCTGCAGCGGCAGCGACGATGCCCTGCCCCTCCTCCTCCTCCAACACAGACTCCCACCCCACATCCCCTTGGCCCCACCCCACCTCCACCACCTCCACGCGCCAACACATTACCTCACCCGTGCCACCAACGCCGTGCCCAACTCCTCCTCTGCTTCCAGGCCGCACCTCAACCCGGGATATGCAGCTGCCGCCTTGGCCGCCTTCGGTGGCTGCCATCCAGTTCTGGCCTCCTCGCCCTTCTCCGCCACCTCTTAGCCGGTCCCTGACCCGGGCCGCGCGGGAAGCACCTTGGCCGTTTCGGCCCACGCGGACCGGGTTAAGGACTGGGTTGGAAGCGGCGGGGGAGAAGGGCAGAAGGCCAAGGAGGCGATGGCACGGCAGGGGTCCAAAACAGGATGGCAGCCACCAAGGAAGGCCAAGGACGTGATGGAGAAGGCGGCTAGAAGACGGAACTACACCTCCCAGAAGCCTCTGCGCCGCTCGCTGGGAAGCAGGAGTGGAGTTTTATGGGAAGTGTAGTCTATCCTCCTGGCAAAGATCCCCCTTCGGGCCCCCCTTTGGCAGGGAAGATGAGGCAGCGCCCCACCTCCCTCCCACTCCCGGAAGAGGAGGCCGACGGGAGAGACACCATCCTCCTACCAAAGGACCCCCATCAGCCCCCCCCAATGACAGGGAGGTGGCGAGGAAGGGCAAGCAGGCAACAGAACAGACGGACATGGAAAAGGCAGGCAAGCATACAAAACACATAATAATTACACCCATAATAAAAAAAACCTCACATTACAACTTCTACACAAAACAACACAAACACACACATATATAAACATACACATATATAGACATAAACATATATACACATATATACACACACATATACATAAACAAACAAATACACACACACATATATACGCATACATACACATAAACCCACACATACACACATACACATATATACATACAAATATATACACACATACACACAAAAATACACATATATACACACACAAATAAATACAAACAGAAATATACACACATACACATATACACACACACATATACACACATATACATACATACACAAACACACATAAATACACATACACACATATATATATACACACATATACATACACACATATATATACACAAAATAAACACACATACACATACATACACACTAGGCATGAGAAAAAAGTTATGAAAATCAAAAGAATTCGTAAGTGATTCGTATGTAATGGGACTTTCAAGTTTTTACGGATCGCAAGGCCAATCCCGGAAGTGGACTTTCTTTTTCGAACCCCCTGGGCCCAAAATTTCGTTAAATTCTAAATATTTCGGAAGGCTCCTATTACCCCTCCAAAATCCAAAATCCAAAATCCCAGACATTACTCACAGTCAGATGGGGCCTTCCATGCTCGAGGCCTACTTTAACTGAAAGGCCTTGCCTCTAGGAAGAGAAAAACCAGCCAGAACCATAGAGAGATCGAAACTGGAAGTCCTATAGCGGCTGGAGGACTCAGGAAAAAAGTGCTTTAAACTGCAGGGAAAGGAGCCTGGAAAGGGCTGCCATGCGGGTGGCCCCTTCCCCGCTAAGAAATAACCCGACCCAGGCTTGGGTCGGCTTATATCTTAGCGGGGAAAGGGCTGCTGTGCGGGCGGCCCATTTCCTGCTAAGATATAACCCGACGCAGGCTTGGGTCGGCTTATATCTTAGCGGGGAAAGGGCTGCCGTGCGGGTGGCCCCTTTCCTGCTAAGATATAACCCGACCCAGGCTTGGGTCGGCTTATATCTTAGCGGGGAAAGGGCTGCCGTGCGGGTGGCCCCTTCCCCGCTAAGAAATAACCCGACCCAGGCCAGATGGACAGCCCTGTTCTAGTTTACCAAGAGCACGTTCCTCATACCCTCCAGGTCACTATCACCCTTACTACATTCTTACTATTGGAATTTATTATTTAATTCTAATAAATGCTCTGGAGAAGCAAGCCTTGACTATTTTATTTAATAATAATAATAATAATAATAATATATTAATGCTTTATATCTCCCTGCAAGGAAACCAAGGGAAATGTTGCCCCTTGATTTGCCTGTGCTTAAAACAGTGTCAGTCCTGTTTCCCTGCTTTTCAGACTTTAGAACCAATTTAGAATTTTGTTAGTAATTACGTTACATTTTAGAACTTTTTGGAATTTTTTTGGTAAGTCTTTCTATTACTAATAAAAAATTCCCCCCCCCATTTGATTTTAGAATCGCGATTTTTGGGTTCTAAACCATGCCTAATACACACATACACATATATACACACACATATACATAAACAAACAAATACACACACACATATATATACACATACATACACATAAACCCACACATACACACATACACATATATACACACAAATATATACACACATACACACAAAAACACACATATATATACACACACAAATAAATACAAACAGAAATATACACACATACACATATATACACACACACATATACACACATATACATACACAAACACACATAAATACACATACACACATATATATACACACATATACATACACATATATATATACACAAAATAAACACACATACACACACATACATACACACTAGGCATGAGAAAAAAGTTATGAAAATCAAAAGAATTCGTAAGTGATTCGTATGTAATGGGACTTTCAAGTTTTTACGGATCGCAAGGCCAATCCCGGAAGTGGACTTTCTTTTTCGAACCCCCTGGGCCCAAAATTTCGTTAGAATTCTAAATATTTCGGAAGGCTCCCTATTACCCCCTCCAAAATCCAAAATCCAAAATCCCAGACATTACTCACAGTCAGATTGGGCCTTTCCATGCTCGAGGCCTACTTTAACTGAAAGGCCTTGCCTCTAGGAAGAGAAAAACCAGCCAGAACCATAGAGAGATCGAAACTGGAAGTCCTATAGCGGCTGGAGGACTCAGGAAAAAAGCGCTTTAAACTGCAGGGAAAGGAGCCTGGAAAGGGCTGCCGTGCGGGTGGCCCCTTCCCCGCTAAGAAATAACCCGACCCAGGCTTGGGTCGGCTTATATCTTAACGGGGAAAGGGCTGCTGTGCGGGCGGCCTCTTTCCTGCTAAGATATAACCCGACAACAACGACAACAGTGGGGTAGACTTGTGGAGAACAGTCAAAAACACAGGAGCTGATCCAAAAAGAACAATAATCAATAGAATATATGTGTCATCCGTGTAGAGATGGTTAGTGAATACTGATCATACACATCAGAAGCTACATGCCTTCAGTCCCCCATGCTACTGAGCCTGGTCGTAGTCAGAGGGGTGACATCGAAGTCTGCCAAAAAGGGAAAAATATCTCCTGAGGCGGAACCAGAAGGGTATGATGTAAGGGCCTGCTATCCCCAAGCAAAAGATTCAAAAGCATGAAGGATAAACAGAAAATGCATATATAGGAGCTCTAACACATGCCACAATACCAAGGGATGGCAATACCCATATATATCCCACTACCGTCAAAGTAAAGCCCCCCAGTCAGTCCAAGGGCGTGTCGGGCCGAGGGGGAGGCTGGAGCGGCAGCCCGGCACGGCTACGGAAAACCACGCCCGGCTCCGCGAGGCCCTCTCCGGGCTGCTGGCGTGCGGCGCGGTCCGGTGTTAGGGGCTGCCCGGCTCTGTGTAAATACACTGAGACGGGAAGAAAGCCGCCGGCGCTCACTCTGATGACGTCCGCCAAGCGCCTGGGAGGGAGAAGCAGCCGCCAGCTCCAGGGGTGGAGCCGGATGACGTCACGCAGGGAACCCCAGTGATGCGGCGTGTCTCCAGTGAATGAAGGCTTGATGCGGGAATCCCCGATGGAGGGAGGTAGCGGGGGTGGGGTGGAACGAGGCCTGGCAATCCTCGGGTCTCGTCTGGAAGTAAAGTATCAGCTGAAAAGAATTCCCTAAGTCGTATGCCACGGAACAAAGTGGCCAAGTCTTTCCTAATTGTTACGTCAGAGCAGGGGGGAGTTAACACAAATGACAAACCCTTGTTGACCAGATTCACCTGTTCTGGCGAGAGGGTTATATCTGAGAGATTTACGATTAAGTTGGTTTCTTTTGGGCGGGGGCCTTTCGAAAATTTTTCTGTTTGTTCTTTTGGGCAGGTTTGCGATCTCTAAGATTGTAGCCACCCGACCCAGTGGAGTTGCCTGAATGTACTCCTGGATCATCATTGTTATCCCTGGCATGCAAGGACTCGTTCGAAAACTTAGGGAATTCTTTTCAGCTGATACTTCGGCCTCCGGCCCAAACCTGTTAGGTAACAAATTTGTCAATAAAAGCAATTTCACCCCGCACCTCGTCTCTGACAATGTTCGGGTCTTTGAGAGAATGGTTTTGGAGGAGATCTCCCGGATCGATCACACTGGTGATTTCTCACAGTCTAATATAACCAAACATGAGATTGACATTCTTCATGAACTAGGTAGCCGCCCAGACTTGGTTTGGAAGCAAGCGGACAAGGGTGGGGCCATAGTGTGTCTCAACACTAGGGACTACGAGGTGGAGGTCCGGCGACAACTTGATAATCGTGATTTTTATAAACCTATACCCCAGGACCCCACCCCCAGGTTTTCCAAGGTGATCAGGAGCATGGCACATGTTGCCGTTGCTATGGGACACATTGACCCTAGAACGGGTGATTTCCTTTATCAAAAACATCCCCGCATCCCGCGGTTCTATGTGTTACCAAAAATACACAAGCCGGATCGACCTCCTGTGGGGAGACCTATTGTCTCGGGGTCGGGGGGATTGTTGGAACCGCTAGTCCGTTTCCTTGATTCCCATTTGCAACCACATGTCGTGACTACCCCGCATTACTTGAGGGACACTATGGATTTTATTTCCAAAGTTGAGAACATTTCCGTGGACATTGGTGACATCTTGGTCACCACGGATGTGTCGTCCCTTTATACCAACATCCCGTTAGAAGAGGCCAGACATGTGGTAGCCGATACACTGGACTCCAGACCTACACCGAGACTTCCACCCACACATCTATTATTGGAGATGCTTGATTGTATCTTCGATTACAATTACTTTGCCTTTAAGGACCAGTTTTATTTGCAGACCAGTGGGGTAGCCATGGGCTCCGCCGTGGCCCCCTCCGTGGCCAATCTTTTCATGGCCCATCTGGAGGATTCTTATCTGTCCCCGACTCCCCAAAACCCGATGGCACTCCAAATCAAGACGTATTGGCGCTATATAGATGATGTGTTCACCATCTTGCGTGGCGACACAGACATACCCAGTTTCACTGATTGGATTAATTCATGGCATTCACAAATTAAGTTTTTGGTGGAGCCTAGCACCATTAGGGTGAATTTTTTGGACGTTTCAGTTTTTGTACGAGATGGAGTCATTAAAGTGAGTTCCTTTAAGAAGCCCACCGATCGGAACTCTCTTTTACATTATCAGAGCCACCATACTTGGTCGCTGAAAAACAACCTCCCATATTCTCAGTTAACACGGCTCAAACGCAATTCATTCTATCAGCAGGATTTTGATGTTGCGGCCAATACACTTGCACGAGACTTGAAGGATCGGGGCTACCCATGGAAGGTGCTGGATACGGCCCTCCGCAGGGTTGCCAATACCTCTAGGGATACCCTGCTTCGGCCTACTCGGAAAATGGAACAGACATCTAGACTCGTTTGGCCTCTCACATTTACCCCACATTCCCAGAGCCTCCAGAACACCGTGAGGAAATACTGGCCCCTTGTGGTGGGTATAGCAGGCCTCGATACACCACCTATGATAGCACACAAAAAAACCAAATCCATTAGAGACATCTTAGTGCATACGGATCATCATGGTTCCAAATCTCCTCCGAGTGCGTTTAGGCCTGGCACCAAAATTTGCGGCCATTGTAGCTTGTGTGCCCAAATAGACACCACCCCGACTATACGTCATAGACACAAATCTTTTGACATACGCCATTTCTTTACCTGTGCCTCCTCGAACCTGGTATATGTCCTCACTTGCCCTTGCCAATTGGTTTATGTGGGCCAAACTTCTAGATAGTTACGCATACGCCTGGGTGAGCACAGATCCAGAATTAAGAACGGCTCCACTGATTCTATCCTTTATAAACATTTTTTTTGACCACAAGCATCCCCATGACTCCTTTACTTGCATGGGACTGGAGAAAGTGTCTACTCGGGAGTATGGGGACAACCATTCAGCTCTTCTGAGAGCTGAATCTAAATGGATAATCCTGTTGACAACAGAGACCCCTGCTGGCCTCAATGAGACATTGAGTTTACAAACTCTTGTTACATAATTATTTCTTTTCCATTGCTCTGGGTGTGTTAGCCACACCTCTGCCTCCTCCCCTCAGCACCTGTACCAGGTATTTAGTTCCCTTGGGTTTACCATTGACTCACCTGTAGGTCTCATTTGACCTGGTGGAATCCATCCACATGTATTGATATACCTGTATCTCCTTATTTTGGTGAGTATTATACTCTTGTTAATGAATGATGGTCTACTAGTTATGTTACATAATATTTAATGTTATTGGCTTGTGTATTTTGCTGATATCTACATATTTTGTATTTGTTCTCAGGATTATATATATTATCCATCACCAATACAATGGTTATATGCATTATGGAAACGCCCTGATGAAGCTGTAATTACATAACAGCGAAACGGGACTTGGGACCCCCTCCAAAGACTGTACATCCCCCGTAGGCGTGGCCATCACAGCCGTGGGTGCTGCCAGCCCCACCGCTGGGCATTCAGTGTTATTGTTCTGGCACTAATGTATTGGTGCTTGGGCGGTATTCCTTTAACTGCCTGAAACACACGGTTATCTGCTGTGTGCAATAAACTGATTTTGGATATTTTTCCATACATCCGTGTGGGCTTGGATATTTGTATATCCCTCTTTGGGTTCCACCCATCGCTTCCTGGGCAGGACGTGGGAAGGGTGGTGCATCCATAATGCTGCCGACGTTGGGCCTCAGCACCCATTTGGAGGCGGAACTGTACTGCTGGAGTTCTTTCATCGCCTTCTTCCCCGCTTATTCCGCCGGGCTCTCCCACGCTGGGGTGGACTTTACTTCCAGACGAGACCCGAGGATTGCCAGGCCACGTTCCACCCCACCCCCGCTACCTCCCTCCATCGGGGATTCCCCGCATCAAGCCTTCATTCACTGGAGACATGCCGCATCACTGGGGTTCCCCTGCGTGACGTCATCCGGCTCCACCCCCTGGAGCTGGCGGCTGCTTCTCCCTCCCAGGCGCTTGGCGGACGTCATCAGAGTGAGCGCCGCGGCGGCTTTCTTCCCGTCTCAGTGTATTTACACAGAGCCGGGCAGCCCCACACACCGGACCGCGCCCGCACGCCAGCAGCCCGGAGGCCCCTCGCGGAGCCGGCGTGGTTTTCTGTAGCCGCGCCGGGCTGCCGCTCCAGCCTCCACCTCGGCCCGACACGCCCTTGGACTGACTGGGGGGCTTTACTTTGACGGTAGTGGGATATATATGGGTATTGCCATCCCTTGGTATTGTGGCATGTGTTAGAGCTCCTATATATGCATTTTCTGTTTATCCTTCATACTTTTGAATCTTTTGCTTGGGGATAGCAGGCCTTTACATCATACTCTTCTGGTTCCGCCTCAGGAGATATTTTTCCCTTTTTGGCAGACTTCGATGTCACCCCTCTGACTACGACCAGGCTCAGTAGCATGGGGGACTGAAGGCATGTAGCTTCTGATGTGTATGATCAGTATTTACCAACCATCTCCATACGGATGACAAGATATAACCCGACCCAGGCTTGGGTCGGCTTATATCTTAGCGGGGAAAGGGCTGCCGTGCGGGCGGCCCCTTTCCTGCTAAGATATAACCCGACCCAGGCTTGGGTCGGCTTATATCTTAGCGGGGAAAGGGCTGCCGTGCGGGTGGCCCCTTCCCCGCTAAGAAATAACCCGACCCAGGCCAGTTGGACAGCCCTGTTCTAGTTTACCAAGGGCACATTCCTCATACCCTCCAGGTCACTATCACCCTTACTACATTCTTACTATTAGAATTTATTATTTAATTCTAATAAATGCTCTGGAGAAGCAAGCCTTGACTATTTTATTTAATAATAATAATACTAATAATAATAATATATTAATGCTTTATATCTCCCTGCAAGGAAACCAAGGGAAATGTTGCCCCTTGATTTGCCTATGCTTAAAACAGTGTCAGTCCTGTTTCCCTGCTTTTCAGACTTTAGAATCAATTTAGAATTTTGTTAGTAATTACGTTACATTTTAGAACTTTTTGGAAATTTTTTTGTAAGTCTTTCTATTACTAATCAAAAAAAATCCCCCCCCCATTTGATTTCAGAATCGCGATTTTTGGGTTCTAAACCATGCCTAATACACACATACACATATATACACACACATACATACATATACACATACATACACAAAAACATATACATACGCAAACACACACACATATATACACATACACATACATACAAACAATATAAATACACATACACATATACATATACACATATACATACACATATATACACACACAAAAATAAACACACATAAATACACATATATACACACAAACATACACATATACACACACACAACACATAGTCACATCATTTCCCACCCTTACATACCCAGACTTCCTGACATCTCCTAAATAGGGCACAGCAACGCGTGTCGGGTTCAGCTAGTTACTACTATATCTCTTGTTTCTGCATGTTTGCTCATCTGTTCAAGGAAGGCTTCATACAGGTCTGGCTTGGAGGATTGGAATAAACCCGTACAACTACATATTTTTCTGTTTTCACTCCTATAATTTTTATCCACATGCCAGACGGAAGACCTGCCAGCCCCCACCCTCACCCCCACAAATACAAGAGGGCTAGGCATTGGGAAAATAACATAAGTTTCCTCTTCTGTAACCTTCAGCCATGGCAATTCACATTTTAAATAAATTTCAGTTTCATACCACTGTTAATCTTCACCAAATAACACCAGAAAAAATCTGTTTTTCAAAATCAGAAGTGAATTTCAAGTCACAACAATTTTGGGTTATTTGAAGGGCTAATACACATTACATATAGAAGTAGAAAATTGATCATGGCATCCATAATTGTTGCCAATACCTGTGTTAAAAGACTGTGCCAAAAGTTTTATGAAGAATCATCTTAACTTGTATAAGAGTTTTGCCACTATCTCGACCTTTTATAACCATGAAATAATGAGCCACACAGAAAGTGGGGTTAAACAAGGCCCCTTTATGTGACCCACCTATTTAATTGAAGATGAACAAAAGAATGGAAACAACCTGATATGGGTCTGACTCAGGCCAGTGTCAATCCACAACCACCTCATCAGCCTCCCTTGGATAAAACATCTGACCCTGAGGACAAGCCAACGCTATGGGTTGCTCACTGGAAGACAAATCTAGGGCACTTCCAAGTTGCAGAACTTTGTAAGAGAGGCCAATCTCTCATCCCAGGTTAACCCCAAGGACACTTTTTTTTCACAACTCCTGAGTCACAGGACCTAAAGGGACAATTCCAGAACTGCACCTTTCACCAAAAGGGTGACAATGTGTATTCTTTGCCCTATACCTGTCATGGACCAGTCTCCTTTCCCACATCAACATGGCTTTAATGAACTCTGATGGTGTGTAAATCTTTCGTTGAACAGAGTGTTATAAGCACAATCCAACAAATGTGGTAACCAAGCTTTATCGTTACCTTAAGCAATTTTTTATATACATGAATATACACATTAACTTATTTATATTTTATTGAACTCTGTTAGTTTAATGAACCACGTTCAGACTGTATAAAAACAATATGTTGGATTAAGAGAAGATTCCTTGAATCAATTAGAGTTTACTGAGTAATCCAATCCTCGAGCTCATTTACTGAGTCATGACCAAGATCTGTTGATTTCAGAGGACCTCTTCACACAAGGCATTTCTGCCCCATTTTGCTGCTTTTAATCTCGGCAAGGATGGTACCTACTAGGCTTGGTTGATCAAAAAAATGGTTCAAAACTTGTTTTGGATGTAGGGGCACTGGTGGTTCGATTTGGAATTGAATCCCAATATTTTCCCCAAAACATCCATAACTTTCCGAAACTTCAGAAACTTCGGAATAGTGTCGTTAATGGCAGACATGCATGCGCAGTTGGAAAAAACAGCACTGGCACTGGAGAAACTTCAAGGGGTCTTCCACTCTTCACCGAGGGGCTCTTCCACTCCAGGCCTGCCTTGGTTGTCAATGCGGAGGAGGAGGCGATTCTCCTTCTCCTCCTGTTACGTAATTCAGATTATCCAAGTAGAGGTAAAGGTTTCCCCTTGACATTCCAGTCCTGTCAGACTCTGGGGAGTGATGCTCATCTCAATTTCTAAGCCAAAGAGACGTGTTGTCCATAGACACCTCTAAGGTCATGTCACCAGCATGACTGTATGGAGAGCCATTACCTTCCCGCAACCGGATTCAAACTGCAGACCTACTGCATTATGCATTATGGAGACTCATAGACGGCACCTAAACTGCATGATAGAAGTCTACATCACTGAGTATATACATAATGCAGTTTCAAGATGCATTACATGGCAATATATATGGGGCCTGAGAGCAGATCAGGTATTCATTCAAGGTGCTTTGGACTTCAACTCCCACAATTCCTAACATCCTCAAGCCTTTTCCTTCTCCCCTCAGCTGTTTAAGCAGAGGAAGAGAGGAAAAAGAGTAGGAAGAAGGAGAGGAGAACGGAGAGAAAGAGAAAGGAAGAGGGGGATTTATCCAGGCTGCCTGTGTTAACACTGTTTTCCAGGAACCCTGGCAGAATGCAAGGCGAGAGGAAGGGGGGATTTATCCAGGCTGCCTGCTTTAACATGGCTTTCCAGGACCCCTGGCAGAATGTAAGGGGAAAGGAAGGGGGGAAATTCATCCAGGCTGTTTTAACATGGCTTTCCAGGCTTGAGCTGAAGCCAGGGAAGAGAAGCAGAAACACTGAATCATTTCTGACTTTTATAATATTATAATTTTATAATATTAAAAGCCCACTAATTTACAAAACATATTAGCATTCATTTCCAACTCACTTACAGCTTCATAACAGAAATGGCAGAAAACGCTTTGGAAGGGCAAAGGAACTTCCAGTTTCCTTAAAAACTTTGAAATTGATTCAAAACGCAAATTTTTCCTAATTTATTCTGAATTATGAAGATTCCAACTGAACCGAACCATGCCTAGTACCTACCATGCACCACCACACAATGCCTGGCAGGATCTGCCCACATTCCTCTCAAAGTGGAGGAGAAGCACCAAAAGGTACTTTCTCCTCCACTATGGGGAAGAAAGTGTAGAATTGGTAGCTACGATGGAGCTACCTGCACTTTCCTTTCACTTTCCCTGTGTGATGGCAGAAAGGATGGCGGGGCAATGCACAATGCCACCCTTTCTGCCATCTGATGAGGTCCACCCTCCCTCATCCCCTCCATGTGATGAAGGGAAGAGGGAGGGTGCATAGGGTGCCACAAGCTGCCTCTCACACTTTCTCTTTAACCAATGAGTGGCAGCGCAAGGGCACAGCCTGAAAGGGCCATGTGAGGAGATAGAGTGTTCCTATATGAAGCATGATCAAGTCTAAAATCGACTCAGATCAGTTAAGCAGCAATTTTTGTGGCCAGTGGTCAAATATAGACTTGTTGATTTGTAGGAATAGTGTAGAAGTAGTTGTTTTCATTGTGTACAGTATATTAGCTTAGAAGTGAGCCCCACTGAGTTTAATTAAACATACTCTAGATATGTCAGTACAGTATAGATTTTTTTATAATATTAAAAGCCCACTAATTTACAAAACATATTAGCATTAATTAAAAATATTTATTTCAGGTGCTGATAATTTATAATAATCACAACAGTATGCCCATCAACTCATTCAGTCTTTCATTGTGTTCTTCTGAGGGAGAGACCTCCCAAGAGGAACAATACTGTGCGTCTAAATAAGGCCATTATTCCCGGTAATCAGACAGATTCTTTGGCATCAGCATAAGATTGTTTCCTTCCACAACTAGTTGAAATATCAGCAGTTCAAGAGTGAAGAGCAGAAGATTGTGTATAACCTTAAAGTCTCCCTTAAGTACAAGACCATTTTGGCTGAATGCTTTGGTTTGTTTCTTCCACAGGGAGGCTGAAATACACCTTTAGGTAAATTGTTCTAGATCATTGTTTTGTTCCTTATTGTCGAATTTAATGCATGTTAAAGCCCATTCTACTAAAATTCAATAGGTTTGCATTATGGTTTAGCTTATGATGTAAGATATTGGATGAAATCAAATGATGTGTTATGAACCTTTAAGTCAACTATGGCATATGGTGACCTTATCCTAGGGTTTAAGGTTGTGAGAATGTAGTTTGCTCAAGTGACCTTCGGTGGCTAAGTGGTGATTTAAACACTAGTCTGCCAGAGTTCGAGGGCTAATGTACATGGGCTGGATCTATAGTGCCACACAGTGCAATTTCAGAATGCAGGTTAACTGCATTGAACTGGGTTACAGTATATGAATCGATTCTGCCATATAATTCAGTTCAATGCAATTGATCTACATTATGAGACTGCTATACAACACTGTAGATCCAACCTCAGACTCATCCCGAGTTGGCTCCTGTCTATCTTCATGATGTTCTTCCAATTCCAGTGAGTATCATGGGTTATACCAGCTTAATCTGGCTTTGTCCCACTTCAAGAAAAGTTGGAGAATGCACCAGAATTTGCTTGAAACTCCCATATCCAATAGTAATACTATACATGGTTGGTTATGCAACAAGCTGTTTATTATATCCTATTTCTATTATTTTATTTGCATATATATATATATATATAATATATATATAATATATATATAAAATGTTCAGGATGAAGATCAAGAAAGGAAATATACAACAGAAGAATAGCACAGTGCCAGAAAAATTCATCCTCCTGGGGCTTTCTGAAGATCCCAATCTTCAAAGTGCACTATTCTCTGCTTTTCTCACAATCTATGTTATCATTCTGGCTGGAAATATTCTCATCATTCTTCTTACCTTGGTTGACCCTGCCCTTCACACACCTATGTATTTCTTCCTAAGAAACCTCTCCTTTTTGGAGATCTGCTACACATCAGTCAATGTCCCCAAAATGCTTGGAAACATTATGTCCGGAAAAAAATCTATCTCTTTCCTTGGCTGTGCTCTGCAAACTTACTTTACATTTTTCCTTGGTGGTTCAGAGTGTTTTCTCCTAGCCTCAATGGCCTACGATCGATATATTGCTATTTGTAAACCTCTGCACTATCCTGTCCTGATGAGCCAAAAAGTATATATCTTTCTAGCTGTAGCATCTTGGTTAAGTGGGTTTTTAATGTCTTTTGGTTATACCAGCATGGTGTTTACTCTGTCTTTTTGTGCTTCCAATGTGATCAATCATTTCTTTTGTGATATCCCTCCATTATTGAAACTCGCTTGTGGAGATACCTCTCGGATTGAAATTGCTGTGTTTGCAGTGGCTATGACTTTTGTGGCTTTTCCTTTTGTCTTGATATTGATGTCTTATTTTGGCCTTATCACCACCATTTTAAAGACCTCTTCCTCTAAGGCTCGAAAGAAAACCTTCTCCACTTGCTCTTCACATCTCATTGTGGTAACTTTGTTCTTTGGTTCTGCTTGTATTATATACTTGAAACCTAATTCCACTTACTCCCCAAACACTGACAAATATCTTTCTCTTTTCTACACTGTTGTGGGTCCTATTTTAAACCCTGTTATTTATAGTTTAAGGAATAAAGAGGTGAAAGGTGCCTTTATAAGGATCTGGATGAGACAATCTTTTGGATGATTAAAAAATGTGATACTTATACTGACTTTTTTGCACCAAAAAATACTTTGTTGTAAATATATATTCATGCCATATATTTCAGTGTAACTATCTTGGAAATGTGTTATTCTCTTTTACTTATTGGAAAAATAGTTAACTCATCATTACTAGTCAAATACTGTTTAATTTGTGTCCGATCTGTAAATCTTCCAGGACATCTCCCTGTTACATTATATGTTAACATATTAGCTATGTTCAATTATAGGTAAGTTTGAACATATTATAGTGAACAGCTTCATGAATAAAGATCAGTGATGTAGAAAATAGGCTGCACATGTTGTAGACTTTTGAAGCACAGCAATTTTCCAAGCTTTGTTTGCAGTTATTTGTTTCTTTTAACTAAAGCTCTGTAATGCTCCAGTGTCTTTTCCTTTTATTAATGATTGAAATGTATCCTTTAAAAATAAATCCGGTTTTGACCTTTTATGGTGTTTAGTATGGGGAATTGGGGAAATTTTAAAAGACTTCTAGAAGGGAAAATTATATTGAGGAAAGTTTAGCTCCACAAGAGATTTATTTATTTATTTCCACCATTTCTACCCCACATCTTCTCAACCCCCGAGGGGGGACTCAGGGCAGCCTTACAACGGCAACAATTCGATGCCCAAATACCACAAACAGTCAAAAATTAAAATACATTTATTTTTTAGAGATCCTAGGGGGAAACACTGGCAGGGTTGAGGATGTGCATTGTCCTTCTATGGAGTTTTGAGAACTGTACTCTCTAAAATACCACACCCATCCTTTAGAAAAACACTTCACTCCCCCTACCCCAGCTTCCCAGAAGTGGGAAAGCACAGTAGATACCTTTCTCAATGGAGAAAAAAAACTATAGAGAAGATCTCTTAATGTTAAAAAAAATGGAGATTTGTGGGGGCCTCTTGGTGGTTTCAGATAACCTGGGGACGGTGTGCTGGCCTTTGTCCCCACTTTCTTTTACACCTGCCTTAGAATTATATTAGAAGTACAAGTAATTATTTCCATTACTTTATAATACTGTTCAAACAAATAATTTCGACAGGATGATTCAGGCAATAGACAATAATTATATCGGTATTCCCATTAATGGGAATGATTTATGTAACCCTGGTCCACATAGTCAAATGCATTTTCTATTCTCATGCAGACTACAAAAAGAAAAAAGATATCTCAGCTTTATAGATAACACATTGACCCACAAAACAGTTTACCAAGCAATGGCTGTGAAGTCCCACATGCATCTGCAAATATAATTCAGAAACTATACTGTTAACATTCAGTGTGAATTATTTTTATTGCAAACTGGTTAACAATACAACACAAATATAGACATTTTTGGTGTGTGTGTGTGTATTCATCAAACACGTCACACGACTAGAGTATCAAATTCTATATTTCATATTTATACATAACACAGTCATGGAATATACAGGTGTATCATATGTACTCGGGTACGTTGCTAACCCATAACTCTGTGAATTAGAGTGTGTGTGTATTCATTCATTGGCCTGTAGAGCACTCTTTGGTTTTTTCTAGTTCCATATGCTATTCAACATGGATATAAAATCTCTGGGGAAAGGTTTGTTGGAAATTTAGCCTAAAATGTCATTAATATTTAGATACTTTTCAATATCACTTCTCATTTTAATCTAATGATCACTAGAGCAGTGACATTTTTAAGCAGTGTCACTACAGCAAAATTTTAATCTTAGGATTCCTCCACCAGTGTAATCAGTCCAATGAACATTGGTCCCATCTACAGGACGGACACAGAATAAATGGACCTATGTCATTGTCTACATACCAATTTCCTATTGATTAAAAGGCTTTTATACTTGGAATTTAGATCCATAAATTGGATATAGTCATATAAAGTAACTTTTCCTAAATAGAAATTCAGGTGGTTTGGGATTGGATGATGCAAAAATAAAAAAGAATTAGACCAACCTATATGTAGATGCTGCGGGTGAAAAAATAAAATAATACACCCAAATCTACATTCACTTGTGTGTTGGTTGAATGGGATCCTCCAGTCTAAGTACACCATTTACTTATTTGAATATTTGCTGTGTTTCCTCCTGATGCAGCCACTAGGCCTGTTTGATTTTTTAAAAATGGTTCAAAACTTGTTTCAGATGTAGGGGGCGCTGGTGGTTCAGATCTAAAGTCAATTCCGATTTTCACAGAAAAAAAGTTCAAAACAGTTCAAAACTTCAGAGACATCCAAATCCTTTGTTAATGGTTTCAAAGTGTTAGTTCCTGTTTCATTGGGTGGTCTTTACTTTGAAAGTAGTTGTTTTATTCCAGAAAAAGGGGGGAGCGAAGCAAAGGGAAGAAATCCACATTCAAATTGGGTTAAACATGGCTCTCGCCCAGGACTGATGTGGGAAAGAAGGAAATCCACATCCAAACTGGGTTAAACAGTGTAGCAAACCATAATTAGATGAACGACAAAAAAGTTTTGGTCGTAAGTCTACTTTGTTGTTAGAATGACAAGAAAGATTATTAGAATGGGAAAGGCAGTCTGGTAGAAAAAATAGTTGGTCCAATAACTTTTTCATTTATCTGAACAAGAATTATTGGGCTAGGAGTGTAACCATAGCCATCTGGCAAGGCTAAGATTTCAGTCATCCAAGTGGTGCAATCTAGTCAGGAAAGTTGATGATGGCTCTTGAAACTTAAGAATTTCCCAGAGAAGCTTATAAATGTTTGTAGAATCATGATTTCCTAACAAGGCAGAAAAAAACCTCTGCTCAAGTTTTGGGTTGCAGCAGTTCGAAACAAACAATTTGGCAAACATTTGAGTGTGGGGAATTTATATTAATGGGTCTTTAAATAGGGGGTAAAGAAACAGATGTTCTCTCCATTGGTGCTAGATTTCATATTCCATGACAATTGTTGGCGGAAAAGAAATCCAGAAGGCAATATAACATTTGTTTATGTTACTATGTTGGAAGTTATTGGAAATGATCCCAAATATCATGTTGTTCAAGAAAATGTTATAAAAAAGAAAGAAGAGATGCAGGAAGCTTTTGAAGTGGAATTTATGACTCCAAGGATTTTGATTTAAGAGGAAAAGAGATGGGCGGAGAACTCATCCTTTCTGAAGAAACATGAAATGCATTCGCTTTTTGTAAGACTCAGTTGACTGACCCAAGTCTAGAAATATATCAGATATGAATTTTTGTCAAGTGACTAACATCCCAGCTGTGTATCCTGGTTTTATGTTCCAAGTTTTTTCCATCTTTTCTTGCAACTTTATAGCTCTTCTTTCACCTTAGTGACTACAACTGGGTTCAAGAGGCAAATGGCTTGTTCTGTGTGTACAAGAATGTGAGGACGCAGTACACTTCCAGTTAAGGATGTTTATCCATTTCATTTTGTGTATTTATTTGATGTATTTGATGATAAATATTCTGTATTCTGACAAATCAGGTTATTAACCAGAATCAAGATGAAACACATCTGGCAAACAGCAAGAACAGACTAACTTATGTCTCATAACAATACAATTAAAAACAAGAGTACCTCCAAAAAATTTTATCACAAGAAGATTGAAAATGACATTAAAAACCACAAAAAGCTTAGTGGAACACTTTAATGCCAGTGTTAAAACATAATAAAGAGAGTTATCATAGGACTGCTTTTTACCAAAACACCCTTTTGTTTGATGTCCTAAACTGACTTTCTAGTGTATTTTTTTGGTCATTTTTCTATAATATTTTTGTCATCTCCTTCTGGTTAGAGATATTAAAGACTGAACCAGATGATGTCCATACACATCGGAAGTCCTCAATTATCAAAAAACATCCTTCCATATTTTCCCTGTATGAATTGGAGATCACAGACAGAACTTTCATATATCTCCTCTTCTGCTTAGTTCACTTTTAATTGGAAATGAACTATTGTTGCATAATAAAATGGCAAATGTCTGAATACCTACATGCTTTGTGTCTTGTAAAATAGCATTTCATTACATACATTTCCCAACTGTCATATCCACACATGCACACTCCATGGTTTGTGCTTTTCTCTAGTTCCTTCTTCTGACAATGTCTGTGTGCCTTTCCTTTCAATGCATCCAAAAAAGAAAACTGGACAGTGACAAGGATTCGTCCAATATGGAAGAGCAAGGGCTTGGTAGCTAATAACAGTGGCATTCAGGTCTTCATCCCTATGGATGGATGTAATGAAGATTTTGCTCATGATCTTGTTCCCATGCACAAACATGCATATATACATGCACACATGATTAGATATATAAATAGTTAAATGGACATCCCTAAGCAATGAATCAGGTCATTTCCAATTTTGTCATGTCCATCTCTGTTGAATATCTCCACTCCTCCTCTCACAACCACTTTCAAGCCATAAAATGTTACACATAAGACCAGAATGGGGTAGATTGTGTTGCAGAAATGAGAAACCTCTAGCCTGCTTTGATAAATCTGCACAATTGTTATTTGAATCTTCTTTGATCACATAAAAAAAACTTTCACCAGCCACAATAGCCTCCTCAGTGCCTCATCACACTAGAGCATAGATTCACTTTAAACCCAGTTGCTCCCTCCTGCAGAATTCTGGGGTTTGTAGTTTAGTGAAGCTCAGGAACTGAGCATTTTAAAGGCCCCTCCTTTAAACTACAAGCCCCAGAATTTTACAGGAAGCAGCAACCAGATTTAAAGTGGATCCATGCTCTAGTGCAGTGTTTCCCAACCTTTTTTGAGCCGCAGCACACTTTTAACATTAAAAAAATCCGGGGGCACACCACCAACCAAAATGACACAAAATGATACACTAACACAGTAAAGAACGGCTGGGGGTTGGTGGCCTGCTGGGAGCAGCTGCTGGGAGTGCCAAAGCTGGGGAGGGGGTGGAGCCAGGCTGTGCCATGCCCCACCACCTACCCCCAGCTTCACCTCTCCCAGCAGCTGCTCCAGCCTTGAGGGGGCAGTGCCAAGCCAGCGGTGCCAGAGCCAGCACAATGCTGGCTTGGCACTGTCCCCTCAAGGCTGGAGCAGCTGCTGGGAGTGCCGAAGCCGGGGGAGGGGGCAGAGCCAGGCCACGCCATGCCCCGGCCCCTCCCCCCAGCTTCAGCTCCTCTACAAAGGAGGAGCATGAGCGGTGGAAGGGCTTCAGTGGGCGGGGCTCCTCCTCCACATGGCTTCAGCGAGCGAGGGGTGAGAGTCATGGTGGGAGTCATGGCGGATTGTAGGCTGGCTGGGGAAATGGCCGAAGGAGGCGGGCCCCCGGTCCCTTCTTCTTTTTTTTCACCACTGCCCGGACCTTCCTCCTCCCCCAAGCAGCAGGAGTTCGGCAGGAGGGGGGGAGGAAGGGGGGCAGAGAGCTTTTCTTGCGGCACAGCAGGAGGTCCGTCACGGCACACTAGTGTGCCATGGCACACTGGTTGAGAAAGACTGCTCTAGTGTGATGAGGTCCTAACATTCTATGAACTATTTTCAAGCCTTGGAGAACTGCTGTGTGAAAAAGAGGAATGGGGAAGTCAAAGTCTGAGGTTTTTTCTGAGCTCTTTTTCAGTCCCCATCTACACTGCCATATAAAGCAGTTTGATTGGTCAGTGTAGGCTCATATAATGCGGTTAAACTGCCTTGAGCTCCATTATATTACACTGAACATATAATGCAGACACGGGGAAACTTTGGCCCTCCAGGTGTTTTGACTTCAGCTCCCACAATTCCTAACAGCCCACTGAGTTAAAGTTAAAGTCCTAAATACCTGGAAGGCCAAAGTTTGCCCATGTCTGATGTCAAGCTGCATCATATACCAGTATAGATGGGGCTTCAGCTGTGTTTAAACATGAATCCAAGTCTTTGACACTGATAAGTTGCCATATATTATTTGAGATGAGAAGATGGTATATCATATTGTGACCTAATAAATTCTTGCTCTCAGGATAAAGTCTGAAAAACAAAGTTCGTTTCCTTTATTGAATCAACCAATTCACAACATGTTCATCTGTCATTTATAGAATTGCTGTAAACTAGCTTGTTGTCAAACACAGCAGCATGATATACAATATGGAATGGAGCCCCCAGTGGCGCAGTTGGTTAAACCGCTGAGCTGCTAAACTTGCTAACTGAAACTGGGGAGCAGCAGGACCTCCCACTGTCAGCCCCAGATTCTGCCAACCTAGCAGTTTGAAAACATGCAAAAGTTAGTAGATCAATAGGTAACACTCCAGCGGAGAAGGTAATGGCAGTCCATGCAGTCATGCCAGCCACATGACCTTGGAAGTGTCTGCGGACGATGCTGGGTCCTCGGCTTAGAAATGGAGATGAGCACCAACCCACAGAGGTGGATACGACTGGATTTAATGTCAGGGGAAAACCTTTACCTTGTACCTATACTAGAGAACCATTTTTCTACTAAACAGCTTCCTTAACGATACTTTTACTTCTTTGTTTCTCAGACTATATATGATTGGGTTGAACATAGGCACTAGAATTATATAGAACAAGGAAAACAATTTGTTAATCTCCACTGACTCATTTGACCTAGGACTCAAATAAACAATAATTGCAGAGCCATAGAAAAGAGATATTACTGTGAGGTGCGAGGAACAAGTGGAAAACACTTTCTTCCGACAGTTGACAGAAGGCATCTTCAGAATAGCAGAAATAATTTTGATGTATGATGCAAATATAAGGCAAAATGGAATGACTAGGAATAGTGTGGCAGCCGCAAACACAAATAATTGACTTTTAAGGATATTTGCACAAGCCAAATCAAGCAGAGGGGGGATATCACAGAACAAATTGTCAATTTCATGGGAATCACAGAAGGGCAAGGTGAACAGAAAGTACACCTGTCCTACATGCATAAGTACATTGATAGCTAGTGACAAAAAAAGGAATCTGAAACACAATTTCCTGTTCATTATGACTTTATAGTGCAGGGGGTGACATATAGCCACATAGCGGTCATAAGCCATTATAGCCAGAAGCAAACATTCAGTACCTCCCAATAAGAGCATAAAGTACATCTGGACAGCACAGCCAATAAATGTTATGGTCTTGTCTTCTACTACCAGATTGACAAGTATCTTCGGGATAGTGACTGAGGTATAGCAAATTTCCAGAAAGGAGAGACTCTTCAAAAAGAAATACATGGGAGTATCCAAAGCAGGGTCAGTTACTGTAACATAAATTATCATTCCATTTCCTATTATGATGCCTGCATAGATGGACAAGAACAGCGCAAAGAGCAAACCTTGCAGATCAGGAAGCTCGGAGTATCCCAAGAGAGTGAAGCCAGAAAATGCAGAACGATTTCCCTTGAACATGTTTGTTTCAAACACATCTACAGAGATAGCAATGACAGAGCAAGCATGTTAGTTAATTTGAAGAAAGTTGTTATACATCCCACCCCCTCCACTTATACTTTTCAGACCCATTGATATAGTAAGGTTCCTTATCTCTTCCAGCATAATAATAACTGATGAATCTATCAGTTATTATAATGCTGGAAGAGATAAGGAACCTTGCTATTTTTTGTAAATCCTAACATGAGGTTATTTGAGATATGTTTAAAAGATATCCTTTTTTGCAGTTAATCAGTGTTTCAACTATCCACCACAATAAGGGAGCCTATTCACTTTTTCTGTGTGAATAAAATGTGTCCCTCTTTGTTGTTGAAGGCTTTCTTGTCTGGAATCACTGGGTTGCTGTGAGTTTTCTGGGCTGTGTGTTCCAGAAGTATTCTCTCCTGACACTGAGCTTTACCTCTCTGTGCAGTGGAGAGGTAGAGGGATTTGCCTCCTCTTACGAAGGAGAAGGCTACTTCCGGTGAAACTTTGGGAAAGGGGTGGAGCCAGGCTCCCGGCACTTGCTAGCCCCCTTCCTCTGTTTGAAGCTGGACATCGACCCACCATTCCCGCCCATTAAACAGTATATTAAGGTTGCCATTAGGGGGCCGGGTAGGAATTTTTTCCCCTCTTATGTTCTAGGAGGTTTTTTCTTCGCCTACCCTATACTGTTACAAGGCAAATTGGGATGTGCGTGGTTAAATAGGTGGCCACGGAAAACAGTTAGGAAAAGCTAAAATTTGATATATACCTAAGGCAACCCCTTCAGGGGTAAAGAACATTAACTAATACACTCAGTTCATTAACTAATACACTCAGTAAACAGGTGAGGGGAATTATAATGGCCTAAAAATTAAAGAAATATGGTCTCTGATACACTGAGAGAGACAGCTCCGACACATTTCCTTTGGAGGTTGCACGATTGGGTGTTCAGGGGACTCGGGTGGTTCGCCCTAGCTAGCCGAGGGGTAGGCCAAACAGGGATGCTACTTCGGCTTTGCCACCAAGTTCAAGATCCATAGCTTGAGTTCCAGTCAAAGTTAAACAGGTAACAGTTAATAAAAGTTGCCCATATTTAAACCCAAATACTTGTGTGTGGTCTTGTTATTTCATAGGTTGGCAGGCAATTCACCCACATCTATGGCAGGCATCCTCAGAGGTTGTGAGGTTTGTTGGAAAAGCTGCTTCCCAGGCAGGAAGCAGCTAGGCTTTGAAGCTGCCAGGCTATTCAATGCTAAAAATCAAGGTGTCCAATTGCAACATTCACACTTGCCTCCAATAGACAAGAATTATTTCTCCCACCCTGGACATTCCACAGATATATAAAGCCCACTTGCCCAGTTTCCATCAAACTTCACAACCTCTGAGGATGCCTACCACAGATGTGGACAAAATGTCAGGACAACAGTTCTGGAGCATGGCCATACAGCCCAGAAAACCCTGTATCCCTCTTTGTTTATGGCTTCCAGTGACATACAAAATCAAGACAATGTTGTTGAGACCCTCCTTTTCACTCAGGCGTTTGGTTCATAGGCACAGGAACATGTATGTTGTAATTTAAATACTGTTATTTTAATATGCTGTAATTTTAATAGGTGGATCTGCCATTGTGTTTTTAACTGTCTTTTCAATTGTCTTATTGTGTTTTATGGTTCTTATGTATGTGAGTCGCCCTGAGCCTGTGGGAAAGGGCAACTAAGAAGTCCAATAAATAAATAAATAAATAAATAAATAAATGTTATTATTTTAAATGTTTGTTTTTGTTTTGTTTTAAATTGCTTTGTTTACTTGTTAATAGTTTCCACAACTTTTAAAAACTGTTAACCAATTGCAATGCCACTTTCTCAAGTGGAAAGCAGTATTCAGAGGCATGCTATCTTAAATGTTGTTAAACTAAATGGTCATCACGATTCAAATTGGTATATTGAGATATTCTCATTTATTGTTTTTCTAATCCTGTTTTGTTGTCTAAAATGGCATACTCTCTGATCAAATATTTCCATCTTTCAAATATCAAACATTTCACCTTGCTGCACTGAATGGACCCAGTTCCAATATCACTGGAGGGAGAAACGTTTTCTCACTCTAGTGTGGCCTCTTTATGTGTCTTTGCACTTTTTCCTGACATTGAAACATATTATTTATCATACTATTCCTCTTCATTCAGTTTAGAGAAATCCTTTTGGAATTACTCCTTCCTCCTTTTGTCTGCCACTCCAAATATTGTTTATATCATCTGCAAACTTGGTTGTTTTTATTGTCAGATCATTGACAATGTTTGCAAGATTAAATCTCCCCCTCCCCACTTATATTGTGACTCCGTTGTGAGGACTGTTTGTATATATTGTTTGCTTGGTCTCTACAAAGATGAACTTTGCTAAACTTTTCAAACTGTTAAGCACATTTCAACTTGCATTTCCATATGCTTAAAAATGCAGTAAAATTCAGAAAAATGCTGGAAAATCTAAATTAAAGCATGTATGCCTTTTGTTCATTTATTCTCTTACATACACATTGTTTGATGCACTTTTCTAGTGGACACAGCCTTGCAAACATTTCTCCCTTTTTATGCTTCATTTCTAAATGTGCTTTGCTTTAACACACACACACACACACACACACACACACACACATATATATATATATATGAAAACCTTTTTTTTGGGAATACAGATAAAAGAAATCTGGGAAATATAGTTTACTGAGTAGATAATATATGTATAACTGTACTTTAATATTTCCTTTTGTATTTTATCCATGTCATAAAATCTCTTAGACTAGAATTTGAGGAGAAAGGTATGCAGAACAATGAAAGAAAAAGATAGAAATATGTTCAGCAGAATAGCTGATCAAAAAGTAGGGGAAGAGAATAAGATATATAATGATTGAAAGAGTTTTTGAAATTCAAACAATATAGACCTGCAAATAAAAAGACACAGTTGGAGAGATTAAAAATGCCACTTTACCGGTGCTGTGATGGAGGAGACACAATTCAGCCTTTCAGGTTGACTTCTCAGAAGAAGGCATTGATTTGCTGTCAGCATTCTCTTGTTCTCGATACTGGAAAGACAACGGTCTCTATCTTAAAGTAGTAGCAGAGCCTTATGTGTCTGAATGTGTTGAACACGGCTTATTCAGTATACTCCCAAGGGATCTTATTTAAGAAGAATGCAATTGTTAAAATTAATTGAATACATTATTGGTAATGGTAATAGCATATTTGTTTACAAACACATTTCAAATAAAGTGCTACTTGTTTCCTTGAGAGATATTTTTTCTTTTTACTAGTACTGTAATAATCTTTTCTTTGCACACTTTTCCTCATCATTAGTCTTTGACTGACAGTTCTTCAGCCAGCTTTTTCTTCATAGAATTCTTTGATAATAATAATATGAACAGAGTAAAGTTTCAAAGAAAGTTAGTTGTAGTACTTTATCCCAAATTAAGGCGTACTATTGCACAATGATTAGAAAAGTATCTCAGGTGGGCACAAATGCTTGTGGAGCCAGGAATGCAGGAAATCCATCATGTCTGAGAACTGTCAAGTTAGAGAAGTATGTATTGCGCTGTAGCCCTGGAACATCTTTTCACCCAACACCACACAATTACCAGATTAAGTAAAGGTTTATTAATGAATAAGTATAAAAGGAAAAGGGCCATGTCATGCCCCAGCCTGACTCTAGCACTCAGCAAGACTCACGCCATGTTAAATCCAAAGCCTCAGAGAGGCCTGAAAGCAAGATGCTGCAGAGGCCTCTAGTTCAACAAGCGTTCAAGGGCAAACATAGCCCTTCTAATTCCCAGACTGATAAGAAGGCCTGGTCCCACAAAGCAGTGGTGCCTCCCAAAAGTCCAGGTGTCTTCACTAACGAGCTGACATTCGAATCTCAGCCGAGGGGCCCAGGCGGGTCGAGTCCCACAAGCGAGCCTGGGAAGAAGTTCCGACGCAGTCTGCGTCTTCAAGGAGAAAACCTACTTAAGCTGCTTCCCATTGGTTCTAAGGTATCTCTCGCCAACATTTAGCTCTCAAGCCAAGCCTTCACGGAACTCTGCCGGGGCCATTGGGCCTTCCAGCCTTTGGACTCTATTTGCCAAGTCTTCGTGCCAAGAACCTATCCCTGGATTTAGCCCATTGGGGCATCAAGACTGTTTTTACCTTTTGATCCTGTTTTACCTTTGGACTATTGCTTTGCAATACCCTGATGCTTGGGAGCATCAATGGACTATATTTCTATCATCTTTACTCTTTTTCTCTATTCTAAATAAAGCATTTAATCACAGCTGGTCTCAAGTGGTTTACTGAGAGATCCTTCAGGTCTAAGGTACAACAGGCCAGTCAAAAAAGATGCAGCAAAAGTACAAAAAGTAATTCCCAATGCAATCAAGATTTCATCTGCTTTTGAACCAAGGCATCAAAACAACAATCCACAGAGACTTGAGTTAACACAAAGCAAAAGAATCCTCAAGCAGAATATTGTTCAAAAGTTATATCCATAAACATAAGAACAGGAACACAAGAAAGGCAAAACCTCCAAGAACCTGAAGTCATAAACAGGGATCAAACTAAAAATCTTGAAAAATGGGAACCAGGAACTTAGGACTAGAAACTGGGAGCTGTTTCCCCTTTTTACAACCTTGTTCGCACTAAAGGCCTGTGAGGCCAGAAACCACTTAAAAGGCTTCAATCCCTCCCATGAATATCATTTTGCACACACCTGCTTTTACTCTCTTTATCCCTGAGACAAATGAGTTTGTCTTTATTTTACATTCTGTCTCCTAATTTCAAGGTGATTTTATCTGGAAAAATCTTAGTCTCCCACATTCTCCTTCGAAGGCCACTCTAGCCTATTCTTCTGGGAACTGAGATCCCTTTCTCCCATTCCTGGGAATGGCTTGGAGACTCTAAAATATCTCTCTCCAGGCCCCTGCTATCTTACACAGACTCCTCAGACATGACACATTGCAATCCCATCATCCCCTTCCTCATCCTCTGAGCACTCAGAAAGCTCATTCGATGCTTGCCAGGCTACAACAGTATGTCCAAAAGGATGGAATCTCATTGTACACACATATAACTTCTTCATTTTAATTTGCCATTCAATCTGCTTCAGTTTATTGAATGAAAGTGGGCTGCAACTTGTCCTTTGACTTAAGCAGTAATTTTTTTATTAGTCATGTACAAGAAAGTCTTGTTTATATTTGAAAAGTTCATCAAATTGCCTTAAGCTCGATCCAGGGATGTCGTCAGTGCCGGAAAACTTTAGTCAAGGACTGAGGGCGGTGACTAGCTGGCTCAGAGCACACAGGCTAAAAATCAACCCGGCAAAAACGGAGATCCTCTGGCCTGGCCGACCCGCCCCTCACTCACCATTACCACTCTTTGAAGGCGTGCCCCTGTCCGCGGCTCCGGCGGTGAAGAGCCTGGGAGTGATTCTGGACGAGAGACTGACGATGGAGGCCCAGTTCCAGGCCGCAGCCAAGGGTGCCTTCTTCCACCTTCGCAGGGCCCGTCGGTTGGCCCCCTACCTACCATCAGAGGCGCTGAAGACCGTGATTCATGCCACCGTGGTCTCCCGACTTGACTACTGCAATGCCCTGTATGCGGGCCTACCATTGTCCACGACTCGGAGGTTGAGACTCGTCCAGAACGCAGCGGCCAGACTCATCTCTGGGGCACCGGCGAGAAACCACATCTCACCAATCTTGAAAGACCTTCATTGGTTGCCCACAGAGTGCAGAGTGATCTACAAACTCATGGCGCTAACCTTTAAAGCACGGCAAAGAATCGGACCTGCCTATTTGAGCGACCGGCTGATAGACCAACACAGCGAAAGACCTGTGCGTGCTATAAACGGTGACTGTATAGCCATCCCAGGGGTGAGAGAGGCCCGGCTGACAGAGACCCGACGGAGAGCCTTCTCTGTGGTGGCTCCTATGATCTGGAACACGCTCCCACCTGCTCTCAGGGCCACATTGGCCCCTACCAGATTTCTGTCTGACCTGAAAACCTGGCTTTTCGGCCGGGCGTTTGGGGATTGACTGGATGGTCTGGAAGCTGAGCCTCTCATGGCTCTCTATATCTATACCTATACCTGTGCTTTTAACTGTTGTACCCGTGGTTTTTAAACAATGTAAGTCGCCCGGAGCACCAGTGGTGGAGGGCGACTCACAAGAAATAAAGTTATTATTATTATTATTATTATTAAACAAATGTAAAATTTTCCTGAAACTTTATAATGAGGAATGGGATGGAAGAGTGTTATCCTTGTATGTGTGGAGGAGTACGTTCTTGTTCAGCCCACAGGCTGCAAACAGATGGTGCTTCATATATATATATATATATATATATATATATATATATATATATATATATATGAAGTCTAAGGGTTAAAATAATATGTCTTTATAATTAATATAAAAAGAAACACAATAATAAAAGATAAGGCAAAAAAGTGTATTTTTATACAAAACAGCTCTTAAAATCATGTGCATTACTTCTTTTACAACTAATAAATTTATTGTGGCATAATGTGGGATCAGTCCGCTTTAGATACTGGCTGCAATTCTGTTATGTGTGCCAATGTTCCTTTTAAGTTACTCATGCATTATGATAATATCAGTTCTAATCATCGCATATTCAGATATAGGGATGTAGCTGTAGTAGAGGGAGGATCAAATTTTAAGATTAATTCCTGTATACATAAATGCAATTTGGAGGAGTGGGATACATCTACATTGTAAAATTAATGCAGTGTGACATTGCTTTGACTGCCATGGCTCAGTGCAAAAAAAAACACCATTGTAGTTTGGTGAAATACCAGCACTCTTTGACAGTGAAGTCTAAAGACCACGTAAAACTACAGAACCCATAATTCCATTGCAATAAGCCATGGCAATTAAAGTGGTATCAAACAGTATTAACTGTGCAGATGCATGAAAATTGTGGTTTTCTGGAGTCTCTTTTTCAGCATGCTGGAATATCTCTATTATCTCAACCTTTTCTACTGAAGCTCTGGAGGGGAAAGCAGGGAAGAATACTGAGGTCATTCTGACCTTTCTCTCCAAATTGAGAGTTGCCTTTGAAGACTGTCCAGAAGCTACAATTGGTGCAACGGATGGCAGCCAGATTGCTAACAGGAGCGGTGCTCAGGGAGCATACAACTCTTCTGTTGTGCCAGCTCCACTGGACACAATTCAAAATGCTGGCTTTAGCCTATAAAGCCCTAAATGGTTCTGGCCCAACTTACCTGTCCGAACGCATCTCCCCTTATCAACCTTCTAGGACTTTAAGATCGTCTGGGGGAGGCCCTGCTCTCAATCCTGCCTTTGTCACAAGTACGGCTGGCAGGGACGAGAGACAGGGCCTTCTCAGTGGTGACCCCTCGGCTATGAATGCCCTCTCTAGGGATATTAGGTTGGCCCCCTCTCTTTTAATATTTTGAAAGAAAGTTAAAACTTGGCTTTTTGAGCAAGAGTTTGCAAATACAGCATAACAGACATAGGAAAATGGACTGACTGGACAAATGAAATTGGACAATGGTTTTAACAAGGAGACTCGGATGACATATGTTTTATTGATTTTATCATGATTTTATATTATCTTAATCATTTTATTGTATTTTTATGCTTTGATGTTGACTGTAAACCACTCTGAGTTGCCTACAGGCTGAGAGGGGTGGTATATAAATGTAGCAAATAAATAAATTTGCCTGCCTTCTCCTGTAGTTGATTTGGAATTGAAGTGCATTTATCTAGAAGATCCAGCAATTCTCATGTGGATGAGAAGATGAGCTCCAAGCAGTCTTTCAGCCAGATAGTTGGGACAAAATTCTTATAATCATATGGCCCATAGAGTAAGTGTTAGGAAGAATCTGGTCTATCACTAAACATTGGTTTTACACTCTGCTACACACTTTTATGTGCCAATTTGTTTCTGGGCGCAATTCTAGGTGCTGGTTTTAACTTATAAAGACCTAAGAGCTTCGATCCAGGCTACTTGAGACATTGTCTCCCCTTAAACAAACCAGACAGACAGCTAAGCTCCAGTGGAGAGACCTTGGTATTGATCTCAGCACTTTCTGGCATG
Source organism: Anolis apletophallus (assembly GCA_030556195.1). NCBI lineage: Eukaryota > Metazoa > Chordata > Lepidosauria > Squamata > Anolidae > Anolis > Anolis apletophallus. Next base: position 123,772,880 of record JARBWK010000008.1, on the reverse strand, counting down.
CACTTTGAGAGGACCAGGATCATTTTTGGGGGTGGTCCATGCGCTATGGAACACATTGCCTTAAGCATTAAGATCATCCCCTTCTTTAAAGGCATACCATAAGGGTGTGAAGATATTCCTTTTGGAGAAAATGTTTAATTAAGCCAAATAAGTGGTAGTGGAAGCTCTGGGTTTTTATCTTGGTTTTAATGTTCACATGGTTTTAATTGTGTTTGCTGTTTGAAATATTTATGTTTTAATGAGTTGTTTTAACTTTGTATTGTGTGTTTTCATTCTGTTGTAGCTGCCTTGGGTCTGTACTCAGACAAAGGTGAGATATAAATTTCTCAAATAAAATAAATAATTAATAAATATGTGTTTTTCACTGCTTTTCAGTGGCACAGAAGCAGTGACATCAGCATATATACATCACAGAAAATATATTGAAATCATTAATATTAAAACACCTTTACATTGATAACTGAACATAATTCACTTTGCATTAATACAAGTAACTTGATAAAATGAATGCATTTCACCTAGCATTACAATGCAGATAACGTCAACATGACTTAAACATGAGTTTAACTTCTCATATTAAAACAACTATAATGTTAGGAAGAGAAAAACAGCCAACTCACAGAACGGTTGCAGTTAAATGGTGATACTATGTTTTGGAAGAAATTGCTGTATATGCCACAGATGGCTTGCGGTTGTTATCAACCATGATTTGTATTACATGATAGTTAAAATTATTTCATTGTTCTGATGTGGCAAACTAGCCTGAAATTTTTAAATAAACAGAAACCAGAACAAGCTTTTCACTAGGGATATAATTATAGTAGAGATGAATAATTTCAGCAATTCTTTGCTCACCGTGAGGAAGTTTTTGAAAATCATTCCGTTTTCAGATGCTTACTCTCTGCAAAAATCACACATTATTTCCTCTAGAAAATGACCTCTTCTTTGTTAAAAATAATATTTCAATGCAAAAATATTAACTTCTGGACAAAACATGTAATTTTCTGTGTAGAAAAACAGTGTTATCTATGCAGACCAAAGAGGCATGAATTTTACATAGAATAAATACACCATCACAGCATTTTCTGCATAGAAAACAGCAAACATATATAAAACAGCAAACATACCGAAAACATATATTTTTTGTTCCAGGATCAATATTTCTGTGTTGAAATATTATTTTCTTTCCCCAAAATCTGTTTTGTGCACAAAAAAATCTACATGCAGTTTTTTACATCGTAAGCTCTAAACTATGAAGATTCTCCAGATTCCATCTTGTTAGAATTTTCCAACATTAAAACAATGTAATTTATACCATTGCCAGAATATTTCCAATATTCATCTCATCTCTATTTCACACACTTCCAGAATATTTCCAATATTCACCCCATCTCTACTTCATACACTTATATATAGATGATACAATATCTGTGTCCCATCACACAAAATTCTTGCCCATTTTAAAGCTTGTTTCAAAAATGCACTTTCATTGCACCTTATGAACAGGATTTTCAGTTAAGAGTGCCCATATTATTTCAAATGCATTGTTTTTGCCTTCAGAAGTTAAGCCACGGCCACTCAGTCATGAAATATGAACTGTTACTGCTTAAATATTTTATTTCACCTTTTTATAATTTGTCTATAGCTTTGTGCCATTGTCATATCAACTGGCTTTGGCTACCAAGCAAAATTATCTTTTCAGGAATAATTCAAAAAATGGCACAATACTGAGTTATAATTAAACTTTATTTCCCACAGTGATTTACACATTAATCACATCAAAAGAAATGTCTACTTTGAATAATCTTGATTCAATCAGATGTTGAAATTAAAGATTTTGGAAGTCTTCCTTCTTCTCAGAGCATCATTTATCTCCTTACTTCTCAAACTGTAAATAATGGGATTGAGTGTTGGGGTGATGGTAGAGTAAAGCAGAGCTAGAAATTTGTCAGTTTCAAGACTGTAGCTAGATGGGGGTCTCAGGTACATCGTACTTGCAGACCCATAGAACAAAATGATGACGATGACGTGTGAGGAACAGGTGGAGAAAGCCTTCTGCCTACCCTTTGAAGTTGTGATTTTCAGGATCGTGCTGATTATGTGTGCATAGGAACCTAGAATCAGCAAAGATGGAAACAGAGTAATTAATAGTCCCGCCATGAAAACAGTGATTTTATTGATAGTTGTATCTCCACAAGCAAGCCTCAATAGTGGAGGAATGTCACAGAAAAAATAGTTAATATGGTTGTCCTCACAGAAAGGCAGAGTAAATATCAAGCTTGTCTGTCCCAATGAAAGTGTCATCCCACTGGCCCATGATCCGGCTACTAGCCAGGTGCATAGCTGCTTACTCATGATGGACGAATAGCGCAGAGGGTTGCAGATGGCCAAGAAGCGGTCATATGCCATGGTAGCTAAAAGAAAGCATTCTGTGGTTCCCAGGAAGAGAAGGAAATACAGTTGGGCAGCACAACCAAAGAAAGAGATGGTCTTGTCTTGTGAAAGAAAATTTGCCAACATTTTTGGGGCCGTGACAGATGTGTAGCAGATATCCACAAAAGAGAGACTGGCAATGAAATAGCACATTGGTGTGTGAAGAGAAGAATCAAGTCTAATAGTGATACTTATTAGGGCATTCCCCAGCAGAGACGTAGCATACATGATGAAAAACAAAATGAAAAGCAAACCTTGCATCTCTACGTTGCCAGAAAATCCTAAAATGACAAATCCTACGCTTTTGTTCTGTCCTTCCATGTGCCTAGGATTCCTTACCTATAAAAAACAACAAGGGGGTGAGAGATAATTTCTGTGAAACATGAGGTTTCAGTTCAGTTCATATATTGAGAATAATGTATTAACATTGACCAAAAACTTCCGAATGCATTTGAATACAACAACTCAAATATTGTAGACCTGCAAATATTAACCCAATAAAAACCAGAGCTTTTCATTTTTAGCACTGTAAAGTTAACTTTTACATTTCTATGTATTCAACTATTTTAATACTGAGAACCTCTACACCAGAGAGCTACCATATGATCTTCTACATGCTAGGAATAGTTACAGCTATTGAATTTTGCCAGTGCAGATAAGGGAAATTTTCACAAATTTCTTCCTCTCTCAAGTGGAGATTTCTGGGTTTTCAGAAAAAAATAATTCAAGAGCAAATAAGTGTTGGATTCATTCATTGTAAAATACGTATAAACATGTATCACCCATTTATTTGATTATCAACCATTCACATGCATGTTAATTAACAGATTTTTTAAAATATCAGCAAAATTCATTGATAAATGTTTAAGTTGATGGTAAGTGTTAGGAAGAATGCATGCCTAAATTTATAGGATATCTCCTTTGGAATTGTCAATTTTTAGATAACTTCATTTTTCAAAGCACAAAAATCTATCCATAAAAAAGAAATATTTCCTATCACACAGCTAGTCCAACCTATAAACAGCATATTTCCTACCTTCTCAGCTCTGTGGAGGATTTTCAACTACCGTATCACCTACAAAAAGATTGTCTTATGAGTGTACATAAAAAAGCTTCTCACTATTCTCGGCATTATACCTTTGTTACAGACACCTTTATTACCTCTGAACATCTGAAGGGAGATGACATCCAGAAGAAGAGGAGAGTAATATCATGGGCATTACATCATTGTTCCTTCTTGATTGTACAATTGCTTGTCTGTATGCTGTTATCAATTTACATTAATGATAACTAACTACATTTCTTCCAGATGTTTTGTTGTAGGAAACACCACTGCTAATTGCAAGTTTGGTTCCCAAGAAAGACATTGGGGGATTTCTATTCAATCCTATGACTATAATGCTGTAGGGTTCAACATCTGAATCGGTGGTTGTCAACCTTTGGGTCCCCAGATACTTTAGCTTTAAACTCCCAGAAATTGTAACAGCTGGTAAACTGGCTGGGATTTCTGGGAGTTGTAGGCCAAAACACCTGGGGACCCACAGGCTGAGAACCACTGATCTAAATCAAGCTCCTGAAACAGCCATTAGGATTTGGAAGTTGGGTGACATAAGAAGGCTGGTGACACTCATATGTGCTTCTCTGTCATTTGTCTCAGCCAGGGATGTGAAAGTGCTGGAACAGTGCCTGAATGCAGTAATAGACTGGTTGAGGGTAAAAAAAAATACCTAAAGCTGAATCCCAATAAGATGGAGGATCTGTGGATTAGTCCAGGAAGTAGGTAGGTTGCCTGCCCTAGATTTCAATCCACCTGAAGGCACAAGTGTGCAGTCTGGAAGCACTCCACAGGTGCACCTTTATTGCAGAATTAATACTGTTTGACACCACTTTAACTGCTATGGCTCCATGCTATGGAACCCTGGGAGTTGTAGTTTGTTGACGCACCAGTGCTCTTTAGCAGTCAAGGTCCAGAACCTTGGGAAACAGCAACTCTAATAATTCTACAGCATGGAACCACTGCAGTTAAAATGGTGTCAAACTACATTAATTCTACAGTGTAGATGCACCCTTAGATCGATCTTTGTCACTAGAGATTCAGATAGACTCGGCTATGGCCTTTCCTAGTCAGAGATGGCTTAGCCACAGTAGTCCACACACTGATTACATCTCTGTTTGTCACAATGCAAGGACTCGGCCCAGCCCCTTAATCACACACACAGAGACGGTAATCAGCTAATTATTTTATTGAATAATAGAAAACAGGTGAAAAGGTAAATTGTCCAAAAAAGCATCAAATAGTTCAGTAAAAGTAGCAAAGAGTTCCAAGTAAATCCAAAGGCAAAACACTTGGCAAAGTTCTCCGCAAAGCAATGCGGATCAAAACAAACTTGGTCCGTAGTAGCTTAAACAAAGCGAGTCCATAAAACAAGGCCCAAGAAACTTCTTGATCACACGAGCCCAGTCCTGGCTCCGTGGATCTTCACTCGCTTCACTCCCTTCAGATCAGAAGTGGCCGAGCAACTGAGGATCCGTTCCCATGGATCCTATACTTAATTCCCTTGGTGAGACCTACGGCGCTCTAGGCTTCTGCGCCAATCTGTGCTACGGGGCTCAACGCTTCTTCGGCGCTCTAGGCTGCGGTGCCATTCCCTCCTGCTAGACTCAATGCTCCGACGCCTATCAAAGCTCCGTCCTTGCCTCCCAGCACCTGGGTCGCTATCTTCGTGAGAGCCTGACTCCCTTCCAACTTCCATGGGCTCATCCCTCGCTAGCTCTCGGACTTTATCTTGTGATCCGAAACCACCTGGTTTCTCACACTGATTATCTGATTCAGTCTCATCAATGTCAGACTGACCTTCCCAGCTCTCATAACCATCAGGCCAGCCATGATCCCATGCTAAGCTCTCTGTGGGAGAGGAAGGCCCAGCTGCCTCATCATCCTCTTCATCTGCATCGGCCTCAATTGGCCCTAATGCAAGTGGGACCCCTGGAGCAGCCCCCTGCCCCCCCGGCACGAATGAGAACTGGGTTGCTACACTGTTAGACTAGAGCCAATGCAGAAGAAGAGGAGGAGGGGGAGGAAGAGGAAGAGGAAGCAATAGCTTTATTTATACACTGCCCTCTCTCCCTAACGAAACTTGGTGTGGCTTACAACACAATGAATGAATACAGTAAATTAAGTGCAAAAACAATCACATATTAATTAATTATTAAAACAAATTAACATAATAATATAAATATAAATAAACATGCATTTTAAAGATTAAAACACCCTGTAAAATCTGTGACACAGTTTAGCCATCCATTCCTATGATTAGTTTCCAAACTAAAAATTATAGTCATAAAACTGTTAAAATCCTGTGCAATGGGGTAAATTATTTGATCTCCCACATGGTGGCAGCAGCATTTAAAGATAGATAGGCAGTTGGCAAAACCACCTCTGAGTATTTCTTGCCAAAGAACACCCTATGAAAAATTCAGGCAACTTGAGGCACTCACCTGTGTAGATAACAGGTAGTACCGTAGGAGAACTCTTGTTGGCCTTGCTCTTGAAGTCAGTACTCTCAACACCACCTCAAGATTAAATGCTCCCCATTTTCATTGGTCCATATAATAATTAATCGGAATACTCCTGCTAACAGTCGTAGCTCAACTCTGAGGTTGATTGTAGTAGGAACCAGATTATTAATATTATAAAGAGCGGGTTATTTGTGGAGTTGGCAGCAATAGAAGAAATCCTCTGGACATGAGAGAATCAGTAGTAGTAATAGGGTAATATTTTGTTTAAACCTGGGATTTCCCAAGAGCTCTTCAGTCTGGAAAACTCAATTACCCAGACATGAATAGCTCATATATATTACAGACCTACTGGCTACTGTACATAGTATATAATTAGTCACGAAGTGAGCTGTGATGCACAATTGATTACATTAGCATGTCCCCACTCATGTTGTGCAATCCCTCCTATAGACTTGTATTGTTGGAGGGGACTCTCCACTTCATTAGACAGATGTTTTCCCTCTTTTAGTGCATTGCCAGCATGCTGCCAGTATGAAGTCTGCTGGAGCCTATCAAATGATGCAGAGCTACTTCGTGTGGGTTCCACTGGCTTCATGCCAGCAGTGTGCTGGCAGTGCACTAAGAGAGAGCCTTGAGGAGTTGAGTGACTACTTATCTCCTCATTGAAGAAGCCAGGACAGCACGTAAACATTGTGGGATGTCAGTCCACAATGGTAAGGGGACAAAGTTGGGTACTGCCCCACGGTTTCCCATGCTATTCCTGGCTGTACCCAGGCTTCTGGGCCTCCATGTGATAAGGTCCTAAGGATAATGTTTATTACTATTATATGACTGCATGACATTTCTGATTTTTGGTGACCCAAAGATGAACCTACCATGAGAATTTATTGGCAATAATTGTTGAGAGAGTTGTTGCCTTTGGCTTCTTCCAAGACCAGAGACACAATGCTCAGAACACTGCACTATCACTTTCACTGATGACTCATTAAACCCTGGTATTTTTCCCCTCTGAATTTTCTTAAATTGTGTACTTAGGTGGGCAAGAGATGCTAGAGAAATCTGGCTGAAAGTAGGTCATCACAGCTCAGCTAATCCTCTGAAAGTTACAAAAATGTTACAAAACAAAAAATGTAACTAAACAAAAGTTTGTCCATGCCAGAACCTAGATAGGGTTGCATTTCACAGAGATGGGACTTAAACTTGAGAAGGATGGGAAACACAAAGGTGGTGCAACAGAGAATACTCAGCATCCAGAAAGGAAAACTAACTCTGGTTTTGGAGAGCTATGAATTAATAGAAAACTATTCAGAGATTAACATGCTATTTTCCATTTCAACAAACGTTTACTAGTTCATTTAAGACTGACTCTGGCTGTCAAACTAGGTCATGCTTGTCACATTAGGTTTTTTCCCTTTTCCTTCCTAACTCTAATAACACTATGTTCCTGGTTTGAAACTTATTCCTGTTCAATTGTGCGCAGGGGCGGTCTTTGCCATTACGCGGCCTACGCAACCGCGTAGAGCGCCATCTTGGATGCGGCGGGGTGGGGCGCCATCGTGAGGCGCCGCGGCGCCGCCCGCCCTGCTGCTGCTGCGTTGCCCTCTGCGGTTTCGCGCGCATGCGCAGTGCCTACGGAGCTCTCTTGAGGTCCGTAGGCACTGCGCATGTGCGCGGAGATTTACGCGCACATGCGCAGTGCCTACAGACCTCAAGAGAGCTCCGTAGGCACTGTGCATGCGCCTGTGGCGCACATGCGCAGTGCCTACGGACCTCAAGAGAGCTCCGTAGGCACTGCAAGAAATCTCCGCACACATGCAGGTGCCTACGGACCTCTCTTGAGGTCCGTAGGCATTGCGCATGTGCGCGGAGATTTTACGCGCTGTGCTTATGGATCTCACGAGAGCTCCGTAGGCACTGCGCATGCGTGCGGGGAGATTTTCACGCGCATGCCTAGTGCCTACGGAGTTCACTTGAGCTCCGTAGGCACTGGGTATGCAGCGAAAAACCTCCGGTAAGTCAGGAAAGGCAAGAGGGGCGGCGGAGAAGAGCGGGAGCCGAGTGAAAGGAGCCGGAGGAGCGGGGGCAAAATAATGTTTTTTTGGGGTCGCCAAAATAGTGTTCGCTTACAACTTAGAATTACCCTAGATCGCCCCTGATTGTGCGGTGTTTACTTCAAAAGTAGTTGTTATACTCCAGAAACTTCATTTTCGAGCCTACCACAAACTATGTTGAATTGGTTGAGACTCTGTGAGATATTAATTGAAAAACTATAGCAAAATGTGCTGCAGGACGCCCCGCAAAAACAAAGCTTTTGCAATTTAATACATTTTTTATGTTTTTATGATATAACTAATTAGGGAATGACATTTATTACCTAGGAACAAAAATCGTGTTACATAGTGTAATTGTTGTTACTCTATCCCCAAGGGGCCAGTTTTAGGGAGTCTTGCAAATAAATGTATTTTAACTCTTCTTTTAAATCTCTGGATGGATTTCCACAAAACGAAGATTTTGGGAAGAAAAGCATGCACTTGTTACTCCTATTTCTCCCCTGAGATCACATTGCACTAGTTTTTGCTGTCTGATATAAATAAGTATTTTCATACACACACACACACACACACACACACTGAATGGTGATATGCTATCTAATTTTCTGTTGTTAAACATAGTAGTTCTCAGAAAAGGTACTCCAGGATAAGTTTTGCAAGAAAGTATTTGCAATCTCTTGGTACCATGTTCTCATTTATGTCCCTCTGATTACTGAGCCTGAGATGTGAGAATTTCTCCTACACTTTGCATAGATAAATAATTTTAAAAGGAAACTACACGTTGGTATCTTTGGGCTTTGTATAATAGGCCCTTTGTGAATTTGGAACAGAGCCCATTAAATTAATGAATCCATTTCCAATAACAACAATGAAATGAACCCTTTCCCCATCCATTACTTCTGGAATGTGAGTTAGCAAAAATACTGTAATTGGCACTTCATGGAGAAACAAAGCAAAACAATAACAAATATGTTGTCCATTTGAGAATAAGTATGATTGTATGGGGACAGTGACAAGCAAAAAACTTCTAATAGATTGAAGAGCTGTTCAAATGGAATTATTATCATTACATTGTTTGTTTATTACCAAATAACCAAATAATGATTGCCAATTCCATTTTTTTCACCATAGGCATAACTGGACATCTAATAACTCAGGTTTATTTTTAACTGACATTGCTTCATTTTGTTTATGATCTGCCTCATTTCAAAGATGTAAGATGAATAATTTTGCCCAAAGAAAGGAAGCTTCCTCATACCTAATCAAGATAGCTTATTAATTGGGTGGCCTTCCAGATGATGTTAGACAGCACTTCCTATGAACAATTATCATTGACTTTGCTTAGTAGGCCTGCAGGGTGGTAAACATCCATCAAGATCTGGGGGGGTCACACATTTTCCAAAAGTGTTCACAAGGTTCTCTATACAGAATGTAGATATACATGTTGCCAACATAAAGACATAAAGAGTCCCCACAATATTTCCACCAAAGTTGGCACAGCTAATAGGTGTATTTTTGTATAAGGAAAGTGGTCCATTCTTTAACAATTAAGGAATGTAAACTTTTGGGAATGATGACCATTTGGGCCATCTAATCTCTCTGTACCAGAGAAGGAAATTCCACCACTCTCCAAGATGTATTCCACTGTCAAAAGGTTTCATGATTTTTAAAAAATGTTTAGGCAAAATCTCTTTTCCTTCAGTTTAAATGCACTGATTTGTGCCTTGTAGGCATGAGAAAAAAGTTATGAAAATGAAATGATTCGTAAGAAATTCGTAAGAAATGCTACTTTTGAGTATTTCCGCATCTGGAACGCCAACCAGGAAGTGGACTTTCTTTATAGAACTTCGGGGGCCAGGATTTTCTTAAGTGTCGTTATTAGGTCGTAAGGGGGGGGCACTCTCCTTCTCTCTCACCACCCTCCCGCCTCCCTTGCCAATAAGTATTATGGCAAGGCAAGCCCTAAACTCGCTCCTTCTTTTGGCTGGAAGCCTGGAAAAATGTAAACAGAGAGGTTTACTCAGAGTAAATCTGCAAAGGAGGGCACTTTGGATGAAGTGCCCTCCTTTGTGGATTTACTTGAGTAAACCTCTCTGTTTACATTTTTTCCAGGCTTCCTGCCTCTCCTGCCTGCCAGGATCTAAAGCATCAAAGAGTATTGGGGTGAGAAACCAACCTAATGTATAATAGAATGAATGCTACTGTAAGTGCCTAATATTATAAGTAATCCAACTGGTCATATACCTACATTCCATGCACATGCAATAATACAGCAGTAATAACAATGGGTATAAGAAGAGGTAAAATTCAAACCGAAGTACTCTGACTGTGGTCCCTCCTCAAGCGGTGCAAACTGCAAAAGGCTCTTCTTTATGAGCCGGGAAAAGCCAAAACCCGGGCACAGTGAATTTCGTTAGTAATTAAGTTACATTTTAGAAATTTTTGGAAAATTTTTTGTAAGTCTTTCTTTTACTAATCAAACCCCCCCCCCTCCATTTGATTTTAGAATCGCCATTTTTGGGTTCGAAACCATGCCTAGTGCCTTGGTATTGCATCTACACTGTATTTATTTATTTATTATATTTATTTACTGTATTTGTATACCACCCTTCTCAGCCCACAGGTGACTCAAGGCAGTTTACAGACTGCAGAATGTCTGGCACTACTTTACTTGTCATGGCTCAATGCTAAGGAATCTTGATATTTGTGGTTTGGTGAGGCACCCACACTCTATGCCAGAGAAGGCTAAAGACCTTGTCAAACTACATCTCTTAGGATTCTGTGAATACAACATACTATAGGCTGTATTTCAGAGGAAGAAACTGGTAAAACCACTTATGAGTGTCCTTGCTGGGGGGAAAACTATGAAATCAATGGAGTTGCCATATGTTGACAAATGACGAAGACACAATAGGCAGTAAAATTTAGTTGATTCACTTATAATGACATCTTACATTTCCTTGTGAAAAAAGCAGCTGAGAGTAAGAATACAAGAGGGTTTTTTTAAAAAAGCATTTCAAAAACAAGTTCAGAAAAGTCATATTTTTAAAAAGCGGAAATCTGTATTGATTCCAAAGAAAACAGAGCTGCTGTGGAAACAACTTGCATTACATTTCTCATTTTCTTTCCAGGTACAAAAATGACAAACAATTATTCCACAAAGGAGGATATATATGAGGGATTACCCTTGTTTTATTGTGTTCATTTTTTGTTCTGTACACACTTGTGTGTAATGTGAACTGAATGAGTTTCATGGGATGGAAGAAGGGGGCCTTGGATTTGCTTCAGAATCTTTGGGAATAGTACCTTTATTTATACCCTGCCACCATCTCCCCAAAGGGGAATCAGGGGGCTAACATTTATTTATTGTTTATTTATTGTTCAATTTTGTATTCCGCTCCTCCCTGCAGGCTCGGGGTGGATAACAACAATAAAACGGGCAGACATGTCACAGACACGTAGCCCTACAGTAAAAACATAAAACACATTAAAACACATTACATCACGTCATAGTGAGAAGGACAACCAGGCACTTTCCTAGACCAGTGTGTCTAGTTGAAGGCTAATCCAAAGAGGGCGGTTTTGCAGGCCCTTCGAAAAGGGGCAAGCTCCGAGATGGCTCGGGGGCTCTCCGGAAGAGAGTTCCATAGCACCGGAGCTGCCACGGAAAACGCTCGTTGTCTAGTTGCGGACAGATGGCAGGAGCGGATTGATGGTACTGACAACAGATTCTGTTCATCTGAGTGCAGTGATCTCGGGGAGATGTATGGGGTAAGGCGGTCCCTCAGGTACGCAGGCCCTAGGCCGTGTAAAGCCTTGAAGGTTAAAACCAACACCTTGAAGGCAATTCGGTACTCAATAGGGAGCCAGTGCAGTTGCCAAAGGATGGGCGTAATGTGCTCCCTCACTGGCGATCCCGCCAGCAAGTGAGCAGCGGCATTCTGCACTAGCTTGAGTTTCCGGATTGTCGACAAGGGAAGGCAGACGTAGAGGGTGTTACAGTAGTCCAGCCTCGAGATGACCGTCGCTTGGATTACCGTGGCCAGGTTGTTCCTGGACAGGTAGGGGGCCAGTCGCCTAGCCTGTCGTAGGTGGAAGAAAGATGTCCTGCTGACCACGGAGACCTGCGCCTCCATGGTCAGCGAGGAGTCCAGCTGCACACCCAAGCTCTTAACCAAAGGTGACGGGCTAAGCTGTCCGCCATCCAGGGTAGGCAACCGGCACCCACCCAGCCCAGGCCGACCGGGCCACAGGATCTCCGTCTTCGACGGGTTCACCTTCAGCCGGCTGGCACGCAGCCAACCAGTCATGGCTTCGAGGCATAGATGAAAACAATCGGGTACGTTGTCCGGCCTGCCGTCCATTCTCAGCAGAAGCTGGGTGTCATCAGCGTACTGATAACACTCCAGACCAAAGTCGCGAGCCAGCTGTGCCAGGGGATGCATGTAAATGTTGAATAATAAGGGGGAGAGGATGGCCCCTGGGGACCCCACAGTTTAGTGGGAGTCTCCCGGAGACCCCCCCGCCCCCTCCACTCGTTGTCCCCGGTCCCGGAGGAAGGAGGCCACCCATTTAAGGGCAGTCCCCCCGACCCCGGAACTGGCTAAACGGTGGGTCAACAGTGCGTGGTCTACGGTATCAAATGCTGCTGTCAGATCTAACAAGACAAGCAGTGCTGATCCACCCTGGTCCAGCTGGCGGCGAAGTTGGTCTGTAATGGCGTCAAGCACGGTCTCCGTCCCATGCCCAATACGGAAGCCGGACTGGAAGGGATCAAGTCCAGCTGTGTCATCTAAGAACCGCTGCAGCTGATCCGCTGCTGCCCTTTCAATTACTTTGCCTAGGAAAGGCAAGTTGGAAACAGGCCTGTAATTGGAGGGAGCCGAAGGGTCTAATTTCGGCTTCTTCAGCAGTGGTCTTACCATAGCCTCTTTCAACTCCCCTGGGAAGACTCCTTGCTCAAGGGAGCTATTTATGATCTTTCCCAGGGGGCCTCGTAGCCCCTCCCGGCAAGATCTAATAAGCCAGGAGGGGCACGGGTCGAGGGAGCAGGTAGTTGGTCTAGCTGCAGTGAGTAACTTATCGACAGCTGCTGCGTCCAGCAGTTGGAAGCGGGTGAAGGTGGGCCCGCCGAGTGGCGGTGGAGTCTCGAGTTCGCTAACTGTATCAAGAGTGGCTGGAATGTCCCGGCGGAGCATCGAAATCTTATCGGCGAAATAGTTCTGGAAAACCTCAGCTGTTGGAGCCAAACCCCTATCATTTGGGACAGTTGGGATTGTTGTCAGAGACCGAATTATCTTGAAAAGTTGAGCTGGGCGTGAACTAGCCGACTCTATCAAGGAGGAATAATAGACTTTTTTCGCCTCCTTGATAGCTTGCCTCTTTAAATTGCTTATAGGCCGATTTTGATGCTCCGTCACGGAGACTCCGCCACACGTCCTCTAGCTGTCTCTTCCTCCGTTTCATCGGCCGCAACTCCTCGGTGTACCATGGCGAGCGGTTTCTACGGGGGATGGGAGAGCGCCTGGGGGCGATCTCGTCTAAGGCCGTGGAGAGACTGGCATTCCAGGATTCCACCTGCCTGTCGACCGAGTCGCTGGGGAGTTCCCAATTCCTTAGAGCATTCAGGAACCTAGTGGGTTCCATAAGTCTCTTCGGGCGAACCAAAATGGGTTCGGCACCCTTACCGGGAGGGGAGGCCAGATCCAATCGGACTTCCAGGACACTGTGATCCGACCATGGAACCTCCATAATGGAGGTTAGGATCACCTGAATTCCGGCAGCGAAGATCAGATCTAAGGTGTGTCCGGCCTGGTGCGTGGGGCCGGTCTTACAAGGTGAGAGTCCTAGTGCCTCAATGGTAGACACTAGGTCCACGGCTGCTGTTGATGGGGAGGTGGTGTCGGCGTGGACATTGAAGTCCCCCAGAACAATAAGTCTAGGGAACCTCAATGCCCACTCCGCAACCACCTCCAGCAGCTTAGGCAGACTTCCTGCCGGTGCGTTGGGTGCACGGTACACCAGCAGGAAGGCTACACTCTCACCAAGGTCCCACACCAGATCCGCACACTCCATCCTGGGGATGTTCGCTGTCGGGATCGTCCTGGAATTAAAATTGTCTCGACTGAGAATAGCCACCCCTCCCCCCTGCCTCCCTGTTCTCATCTGATAGCTGGCAGTGGCCACATGAGGCCAAGCCCGAAAATACAACACAGCAAAATAAAATACAAAGCAATGAAAAATCACATTATAGTAAGATTCCTAAAGTAACAAAATAAAATAAACAGTTGCAAAATAATATAATGGGGGGAAATAGAACACAATGGGCGGGCCAAATGCTCAAGATAAAAATGCTAAAACCCTGGATGAGATAGTAGTAGAAAAGTGTAATTGTGAGGAAGGAGCTCATAAGGGAAGAAACAGTGAAGTTGTGCCTTCATCAAGGCTGGGGAGGGGGGGAGAGTACATTATGAGGACCACACTATAGATCAGGGGTGGGCAATTACCAGCCCTCCAGGTGTTTTGGACTTCAACTCCCAAAAATCCTAGCCAGTTTACCAGCTGTTAGGATTTCTGGAAGTTGAAGTCCAAAACACCTGGAGGGCCGGTAATTGCCCACCCCTGCTATAGATGGAATAGACTGAAAAGGGATATATGGTCACTCTCCAAAGGCACATTGGAAGAGCCATGACTCTGAAGACCAGAATTCAAATCCACACTCAGCCACTGAGTGACTTGGACAAGCCATGCTCTCTTAGCCTCAAAAGGAGGCAAACACACTCCTTCCTCAAATCAATCCTGTCAAGGAAATGGCATGATAGGTTCATTACTTGTGCTGCATATCTAACCTTAACAGGCGGACTTTTTGAAATGCCACATTGAAGATTAACTTTCTTAAAACCCTACTCAGGGCTTCTTTCACTTCCTTGTTTCTCAGACTGTAAATGAGGGGGTTAAGTATAGGAGTCAGGACAGTGTAGGACAAAGAAAAAGTTTTCTTTATGCGACTTAAATGTCTAGAATGAGGCAGGAGATAGACAAACATCAGTGTGCCATAATACAAAGCAACCACAGTGAGATGTGAGGAACAGGTAGAGAAGGCCTTCTGCCTCCCTGGGGTTGATGGGATCCTAAGGATAGTAACAATGATGAAAACATAGGATGAAAGGGTGAGGATAAAGGGTGGGAAAGTGAATACACAGGCATATATGAAAGAGTGTAGTTCAACTGAATGTGTGTCACTGCAAGAGATATATCTGATGTCTGGAATGACATCACAGAAAAAATGATCAATTTCTCCAGAGCCACAGAAAGAGAGCTCTGTCACTTTCATAGTTATACTGGTGCTAACCAATATACCACATACCCAAGAAAGAGCTGCTAATTGAATGCTCAGCCTGGCATTCATAAGAGTGGCATAATGGAGTGGCTTGCATATTGCCAAGTATCTGTCGTAAGACATCATAGCTAGAAGATAGCATTCAGCCCCTCCCAAGAGGGCAAAAGTGAAAAACTGCACAAAACAGGCTCTCGTGGATATGCTTTTTCCTCTCATCAAAAAATTTGACAACATGTTTGGCAAGACAGTTGAGCTACAGCAGGATTCCAAGAAGGACAGGTTCCCCAAGAAGAAGTACATGGGAGTGTGAAGGTGTCGATCAGTTGCAACCAGGAAAACAATGAGAAGGTTTCCAGCCATGGTCCCCAAATAAATCAGTAAGAAAATGAGGAAGAGCAGAACCTGGAAGTTTTGAAGATCCCCAAATCCCAGAAGGATGAATTCAGATATAATAGTCTGGTTCTTCCATTTTTCATTTTCATTGTGTTGCATCTGGAGAAAAATAAACATACAGTATCGTGTAATTTAAGATTCCCTAAAGTGAAAGTAGACATAAACTTGCAAGTAAACTGGTTTTGGGAAGAAGACAGGTATTGTCCCACTTTGAGGAACCCAAAGTTTCACAAAGAGCATATTTAAGGGTCAGGGTTAAAATATCGCTGCACTAAATACTACCAGAAAAATCAAACACCATATCATTGTCACCATATCATCAAAACACAAGCTTAGTTGACACTGGAAATACCTAGTTTGTGGCCCCATACTTAACACTTTTTGAAAGACACTTCCCTGTAAAGCCTGAGATGTTTCTGCCACTGATCTGAGCAAGACCGTTTTTAAAATGAAAGAGAACAGACTGTTAATGTCTTGTGTATGCATGTTCTCTCAAGTTGCATATCGACACATGTTGCCCTCACTAATTTCACAGAGTTTTCTCAGACAATGAATACTCAAAGGTGATTACACCAGTTTCTTCTTCTGAAATGTGGCTCACAGCACCTGGTATCCATTTGTGGTCTCTCATCCAATTACTAACCAGGGCTGACCATCTTGAATTTCCATGGATAATATACAATCTTGTGTCTTTATAATATTTAAGCATTTCTGTTGGTGCCAGTACCACCTAGTAATGTACCCCTTTTCATTTGCTGTCTACAG
This sequence comes from Anolis apletophallus, assembly GCA_030556195.1. Classification (NCBI taxonomy): domain Eukaryota; kingdom Metazoa; phylum Chordata; class Lepidosauria; order Squamata; family Anolidae; genus Anolis; species Anolis apletophallus. The sequence goes on along the minus strand of JARBWK010000008.1, from coordinate 123,756,380 downwards.
TGAAGGCACATAGGAATCTTGGGAACACTACAAATAAGTCCCAGGTTCTTTTTCTTTACTCTTCTGATGATGATTCAAACTGTCTGGCCTTCAATGGCCCTACCAACACTTGAAGACCGTTTGTCCTCACCATATCTACTTTGAGTCTGCTACCCAGTCATGGATATTTATTATCCTATCTTTCTCACAATATAGAACTCAAGGTAGTTTACAGTGTAAGTTAAAATCATAGAAGCAGGAATTTCTTATAAAAACCAATGTTAGAAGAAATCATATTTTAAATATAATAAGGATAATTCAGCACATCCTGTTAAAACAAAACCTTCTGCTCTATTAATTAAATGTGGAAGTCCTGTCTAAAGAAAAATGATTTTTACCGGCAAGTAAAAGTCAATCTTTATACATCATATTGCTGGTAAAAGCAAACTAGTGGTCTCCATCTAGTTCTTGAAACATCATGTTTTGGAGAGATAGTAAGTTGAACTCATGATCAGATATAATTACAATAATCAACAATAGCAATGGCATTGCATGATGCATTGCATACATTTAATGACTAAGTCAACCTCACTTAAATTAAATGTAATGCTACACTCATATTAAAAACATTTTCTCCACCCACCCCCACCCCCCCACTCATTTTATTGTCAGAATATTTGTATTCAAAATACTTGTATTCTTTGAGCTTACACAATCTACTTCAGGCTAACCAAATCAAATCTGGACCTGGTTTAAATTTGCCCGATTTGGCTCAGGATTCAACTGAATCACTTCCACAACCCAAGAGGTGATTATGTTCACAAATGTAGAAGTATAATTCTTAGAGTACTAATTGCCTTGTTTCTTGTGTTCCACTCTATACTGTACTAATACCTTATTATATCTACCATTGCCTCTCAGGAACTCATCTTTTCCTTCAATCAACATGTTTGCTTAGTTTCTCACAATTTAACTGGGGTGAAAATAATTTAATCTATAAGATTATATCCATATAAGCACCCAAATCAATAACAAATAAATTTACTTTTGGTAAAGTTTTAGGTTTCTCATCAATTCCACGAGCTGCTTCCTAATCCTGGTAGAGACATATTCTGTACTATAGTTTTTAACCATAGCTGTCCATTGCTGTATTTAAAGTTTTGTACTCACCTTTTCTTTTTCCATTTTTCTGCATACCAATGTCTTATACCACTCATTGATGAATACGGTAGCTTCTTTTTGTCTCTTCCAAGCAGGACAAGCTAGATGTAATGTCAGTAATATTCACCATAGACTATACCTTCCCTCATGGGATGCTTATTTCGGTTGTTGAAGGCAGTAAGGAATACATCCCTTGGCATTTCTGATACTGAGAATTGTAAACCAAGGTCGTGCCATGTGAATGCTATGCCTTTCTTTTAAGTGCAGTTTTATTTATTTACTTGCTGTCCCTGGACACATGTTGCTGTGGCCCAGTCTGATTAAATGGAAAAGAAAGAAAAGAGAAAGAGCAGAATTCTAATATATTTAATTTCACAATGCTTGTGGGTATACAATATTTTTGTTCCATTGTCTGTGCAGATATAGAGATTGTCTAGTCTTCACCAGTTGGAGAAGTCAGGTAGGGCATCCCCAGGAGAATGGGCAGAGTGCTGCCTGGGTTTGGAGTGGCATAAGCTCCGTAAAAGGTGACCTATTGTTGTTGTTGATTATGATGATGATGACTCAAGGCAGGTAACAATAACAGGCCACAGGCCAATTAAAAAGTTAAAACAATATCATTTATTTTTTTTAAAAAACAATTCAATGTTTGTGTCATGTCTATAAAGTTAAAAAATATAATAAATAAAATCAATCTTACATTTAAGGCTCACAATTGCTTACATCAGTGTTTCTCAACCAGTGTGCCATGGCACACTAGTGTGCCGTGAGCGATCATCAGGTGTGCCTCGAGAAAAGCTCTCCGTCCCCCTTCTTTCCCCCCTCCTCCTGCTGAACTCCTGCTGCTTGGGAGAGGAGGAGGAAGGGCCAAGCAGCGGCGAAGAAAAAGAAGAAGGGGCCGGGGCGCCGCCTCCTTCGGCCGTTTCTCCAGCCAGCCTCCAATCCGCCATGACTCCCGCCATGACTCTCACCCCTTGCTTGCTGAAGCCTCGCGGAGGAGGAGCCCCGCCTACTGAAGCCAGTCCTGCCCCCTTTTCCTTCTAAAGGAGCTTGAGAGGGACAGAGTTGGACAGAGTGAAGGCCCTCCTCAGACCATATTATTCTAACAGAAAGAAAAAGGTATGCTCCTTCAAATATCCTGGACCAAGCCATATAGAATTTTATAGGTCCAAACCAGCATTTTGAATTGTGTCTGGAAATGGCTTGGCAGCAAGTGGAGCTTTTCAACCGGGGAGTGGTGTATTCTCTGCATTCATGCCCAATTTATCACCTGGATGCTGCCCTAAAGTGTCCCCATTGATTTCCCCCCCCTACTAAGGGCTTTTGATGTGAAGGAGACTCAGAAGTGATTTGACCAATTACTTCCTCTGAAATAGAGCCCCACAGTCTTTGATATCCTATCATAGTCCTTCTGGGTTTGGGGAAGGGTCCCTTTGGGGAACTGCCACTTCCAATGGCTGGGGGGATTCTGGAGTGGCAGTTCCAAAAGGCACATTTCCCTGTGCTCTGGAAGTTCTCTCCTGCAGCATTTGTGAATCCTTGGGTAACAAAAATCCCATTCGTTCTTTGACAACCCCTGGTTCTACACTTGTTACTTTGGCTGCCCTTTAAAGGGCAAAACTTTATGTTATGGCTTTTACATGCAATTTATATTAATTCACACAAACACTCTCCATCCATCTGCCATTGGCTCAGCCTGTTAACGAACAGGAATTTGGGGGGGGGGGGGGGTCTTACCATGTAGGCAGACCAGTTAGATCCATCAAAGAGGGTCTAAAATGGCCTGGTGAGAAAGGAAGCAACCCAATCCCCTTTCCCCTAAATTTTCCAATAAAGATCTCACCAGGTTGAAGAAAATGCCACTGAGTTTTATTCATCCAGCTGGAATGAGGTACTAACCGCGATCCTTCGGCCATGCTAATACCCAGCATACATGTGATACATACATTCTTTATACATTTTGCAAAGGCATTGGATTCAAATTCCCCGTCCTTCCAGCTTCCCACACATCGCCCTGATTGGTTGGAACTTTGGCAACAGCTGGGGGCAGAGCGCCAGCTGGTTTCCTCAGGCCAATGAGATGACAGCTTCGCCTGTGTTTTGACCAATGAGGGGAATCCTTGCTTGGCCATTTCGGCCAATGGAGAGCAAGAGGCAGGAGTAGGTTCAGGACAATGGGGAACGGAAACCTGGGATGAATGGATTAAGACATGCTAATTTGGTTTCATTGATAAGGAGGAAATCCTAAATCTGGTGATTCTGGCTATCTTTGTGTGGTGACAAAAATTAATGACTTTTCTGGCAGTAGCAGGTACTTCTGAAGGCTGTTCTTTGTTTAGTAATTATGTGAGGCAGCTTATGAGATTTTCCATGTGAAACCAAGTCCGGTCTAGCATCTTGACCCCCCTTGAGTTACAAGGAAATCCTTGGTCAAATAGCAAGATTTGATGGGTGGAAGTTCCTGTCTTTTGAAAGAGTTAATTGCTTTTGGGAGAGGCTGATTAGCATTTCCAGTCTTACAGAGCTTATGTTGAATTTCCCTATGTCTGGGTTCCCTTGCAGTCAACATAATTTTACTTTTCTAAAAATACATTTCATAAAGTAAAGCAAAGCAGAAGTTATACATGAATTTCAAGAGAAAATACCTTATACAATCCTAGGCATTTCATAAAGTCACATAGAAAAGTAAGTTCAGGAAAATACACCAATCATTTCATAAGAGAAAATAACAGGATCTCTCTTTTGGGAGAGAGCCAGGCAGAGGTTATTCTTTAATGGAGCAAAGAAAGTTTTAGGAAATATATGTTTGCAATCAAAGTCCAGTCCTGGGGCTCTTTCCCTGGGGCTCGCCTTCAAGCCTATCTATCAAATTTTAAAACACAACACAGCCTCTGTACCAAAAAGTTTGCCCATGCCTTTTCTATAGGCTGTCCTCTTCAGCAAAACCTCCCTCCTTCTGATTGTCATATCAAAGCTTGCTTATAGAAAGGGGCTGCAACATCATTCTGCAGTGCCCCAATTTAAAGACCAACCGACCTCTTTTGCTGCTATCATAAGTTTTTAGTTGCTAAAAAAAGATTTGCAGGTGGCATTTCAATTTTTTATCATAAGCACAATACTTGTGATAGTTTAACATACACATCCATAATTGTTTGATATGTTGCCGACCATAGTTTTAAAGATCTGACCAGGACAAAAGACACAGAAATCTTTAACTTTCTACTCAAAGGAAATCAATAAATGTTCAAATACCAGCACTGCCAACCATCACTTCTAACTTCTAACCCATAAATATATGTGGGCTAGCTTTCCTTTTAGAAGAAATGGAATGTAATTCAAAGAATAAAGATGGCACTGATGATGCCTACAACTACACAAATCAAGATGAATAATAAATTGAAAAGAAAAAGAAGACAGAAAAAAGACAAAGGAAGAGCAGGCTCATACATTATTTACATTAGTTGTCTTTTAAACGCTGACTTTCTGAAATATGACAACTTCCTGAATATCCTATTCATGGCTTCTTTCACTTCCTTGTTTCTGAGACTGTAGATGAGTGGGTTGAGCATGGGAGTCAGGACAGTGTGGGGAAGTGAAAATTCCTTTCTTATGTGATGCCAATTTCTGGAATGGGGCAGCAGATAGATAAGCATCAGTGTGCCGTAACACAAAACAACCACAATGAGATGCGAGGAACAGGTAGAGAATGCCTTTTGCCTCCCTGAGACCGATGGGATCCTAAGGATAGTAACAATGATGAAAACATAAGATGACAAGGTAAGAGCAAAGGGAGGGAAAGTTAATACAGAGGCATATATGAAGGACTGTAGTTCAACAAAATGGGTATCACTGCAAGAAAGATCATTGATTTCAGGAACAATGTCACAAAAAAGTGATCACTTTCATTGGGGCCGCAGAAAGACATCTGTGACAATTTCACAATAAAGCTTGTGCTAAACAAAATACCGCTTAGCCAAGACAAAGAAGCTAACTGAAAGACTTCCCCCTTCCCACAGTGAAGAGATGATCTAAAGCAGGCCTGAACAACCAATGGCCCTCCAGGTGTTTCAGACTGCAGCTCCCAGAATGCCTGTCCATTGAACAAACTGCCTAGAGTTTCTGGAAGTTGGAGCTCTAAACACCTGGAAGGCGACAGGTTGTGCAGGACTGGTCAAGTGTCTTCAAAATCTTGTACAAAATAAAATCATTGAGAAGTAAATGCTATGCCTTGAAAATTCAATAGAATTGTATTGACTGATGCTAATCAAGCAACTCAGAACACCTTTAATCATTTTCAATGTGACCCATTAATATCTCTGATGAACCAAAAAAACCTTTTTCTTATAGGATAAAATTGCAACACATATAATACTACCCAAAAGCAAATGATGATGTTTTAGAGAATAAAAGCAATAGATACATTTGTTGTCATGGAAACCCTAGGACCATTCTATCCAGGGTTTATTTGCGGCTGAGAGTGTGTGATTCAGACAAGATCGCCTGGTAGGTTTCCATGACTGAATGAGGATTCAAATTCTGTTCTCCAGAGCCAGAGCCCAATGCTCTCAAATTGTGGTTCTCAAATTGTGCTCCGTTGAGCTTTACGGTTCCATGAAGCACAGTCAGGGGTTCCGTGGAGGTCCAGAAGCCCTCCCACTTCCCCTTACTGGGTGGCCCCTGGGGATGTTGTTGTTGTTGTTGCAAAGGATGGATGGCCATCTGTTGGGGGTGCTTTGACTGTGCTTTGCCTGCAAGGCAGAAGGGGGTTTGTCTTCATTTTAAATATTGTATTGTACTTTCTTTCTTTCTGCACTACAAACAAGATATATTTAGTGCACTTGGGAATTTGTTCATGCTTTTTTTCAATTAGATCACACAAACATTTTCCATTCATCTGCCGCTTGCCTGGCCCATCTGTCAAATTTTGAAATGCATTGCAGCCCCTGTGTCCAAAAGTTTATTGAGGCTCCACGAGAAACTTTTATTTCAAAAAAAAAAGTGTTTGAATGGATTACACTTTCAACTTAAGAACAAACCTAAAGAGCCTTTCATGTTTGTAACTTGAGGACTGCCTGCATTGTGTGATAATTTTTCATTAAAAAAGGGCCCAAGAACTATTTTGGGATGGGGCACTGCTCTGTAAGTGAAACCTCCCATCTTAATTAAGAGTTCAAAACTGGCAAGGAAATTCAACACATTGGGCAAGCTTCCCACAGCAGACCATATATATCTAACACATGCAAAATGTGTGGATTGAGCTATGTGAATAAACTTGGAGCAAGTTCAATCCTGTCTCTCCACACCTTATGTGAACTGCCTATCCTTTTTGTTACTTATAAATCTCATTTCATTTTGGCATGAGTGCAAACCACTCCTGATTTCATTTTGCCCATCCCCAGTGTTTTGATGTCCTCTAAGACATGTGCATTTAATGGGTTGCACAAAATGTATTTCTGTAATAAACAATTGTTCTGATTTATTGAGCCCCTGAGATATTTCTCTAATTCTATTGAAATGTGTTTTGCTCTTTTCTTTATACAAACACAGACACATAAAGAGAGATATTGTTTATGTCATTCATTCTTCAACCAAGGAAATTTAGTTTTATACATTCTTTATCTTTGTATATCAGTAATGATGTGATTTTGATTAGGCTGAATGAGGATAACTAGCCAAAAGTAAATCCAGCGGGATCTGTTCCCTGGCAGAAATGTGAACCTAGATCTCTCTAGGACCTCATCATCAAGACCCATGGATTCGCCCTGCATTCGGTCAAATTGTTGGGCTCCAGGCAGGGGATGTGGGAACTCGTTTCTCCATGCCTCACATCACCGACCTTACTGTGCCCTTCATTCAATGGGAAGAAGCGTCACCACCTCCCTTTGCTGGAAAAGCAACATGGGAAGGCTCCTGTTTTTGTGGTGGTGGTGTTCACCACTTCCTCTCTTTTTTTTGGCCTGGAGCCCAATGAGAAGTGCCTATGCATTATGAGAAGGGCTCTGTAATAATAATAATCATCATCATCATCTTTATTTATAACCTGCCTCCATCTCCCCAAGAGGGGACTCAGGGCAGCTAACATGAGGTCGAGCTAAAAGTGGAGGGGAAGAAGCATATGAGAGGCAAATTGTCCCCTGTGATGAGGTTCTAGACTAACTAGGCTTCACATTTCTTCTGGAGTTCATTTATTTTCTAGAGGAGAGGGAGGGCAAAATGTAGGCACCCTGTGGGAAATGGTGTATTATTAACTGTGGCCAAGTCAAATCTGTTTTATGGTAATCCTATAAATGAGAGACCAGCTATGAGGACTCACCCATTTAAGGCTGGGCCCAGACCAGCCTGGCAGTTTGGCATCCAGTATAGCCAAGAAAGGGGGGAGTGGCTTAGAGCCTTCCTTGGGAGGAGTTAGGGAGAGAGAGCTGCCTGGGAGGAGCTCAGGGTTAAAGCGAGGAGCCGAACTACTGGAGGGAGAAAGGAGCTTATTTGCCAGTTCATGACAAGCTCTCAAAGAGAGAGGAGTCGCTGACTAGCTCTCCAGGAGAGAAGAGTTTCTTGTCAGGACTCATAGAATGAAGAGTCTCTGTATCAATGCTCTGAAAGAGGCAGCAGTCTTTAGTGACAGCTGTGTGAGCTGGAAGAGAAAGCTCTGTGTGATAGCTGGCAGGTAGCCAGTCACAGGTTTTCTGAAATCTCTAGTTTGGGGATTAGCTCATCTCTTTGTAAGAAGCTAGCTAGAAGAACACTCTTAGAGTTAGGGTGTTAGCTAGGTGCTGAGAAATTACCTCAGTGAACTATCTTAGATAGTTGATTTGTAGACAGCTCACCACTAGTTTAATTATTAGTGTGAGAGAGTTCTAGTTTAGACAAGTTTCGCACTGTCTGTTTAATATTTGAGATCTAAGATTGAGTACACCATATTTTGTAACCATCACGCCAACGAACCATCTTTTGATAACCATTACGCTCTTGTGTCTCACTTGAAAACCAATATGCTCTGTGCCTTTCAAAAGCCTGATTAGTTAATAAAAGTTTGTTTGTTAACTTTTAAGAAAAGCCTCTATTGTGCTCTTTACATCAGCTGTGTGATCCAGTTCCAGTATTTTTCACATTCCCCATTCTAAAAGAAGATTTTACCTCAGCATCCTCTTAGTTTAATTTGGTGAATATTATTAGAGCCTAGCTTTTATTTTGTTAAGAAATCCTAAAATTAATATTTTAGGTTGGTGGTAGCGAAAGAAAGAGAAAATCCTCCAGAATTTAAGAGCCAAGTCGTCATACCAGCCCTGCCCAAATCTTACAGATTGAGGGCCATGACTATTGAGTTTATCCATCTGAAATTTGATCTTCCTATTTGCCTACTGACTTATATCTTTTCAAGCGTGATGGTCTTTCCAGATCATATCTTTTCATCATATAGCCAACTTTAGTCATCTTTATTTCTAGGGAGAATTCAGGCTGTTTGTTTACTACAGTTAATTTTAGTACAAAAGTTGAAACTAAACTTCAGGGATATTTCCAAAGTTTTTCCATGGGGACATATATTGAGTTATGACAAAAACCCTAAAACTGCTTATTTGTTTGTCAGTCTTTTTCTTTCTAAAGGGAAAATGAAATAATTGACCCAGGTGGGAATAAGTGCAATTATAAATTAATGGGAAGCTAACTGAAAATGAAATGAAATTCAGATCACTACTAACATGAGCCCATAGCATGTTTTCACTCTTATTGAAAACAGAGAAATCCAAGGTGTTTAAGATGAGACAGTACAAAGTCCCTGCAACTCCTTTTTCATGAAACGAAGAGGTGAATGTGTTTCTTATACTAAATTTTTTTGCATCTTTAGATCAGTCTGGCTTTAGAGAAGTTTCCTTTTTTAAGTTACAGAAACTGTGTGTCACTATTGACATAAGACATCACAGGTATGTAAACACTAGAGTTTGTCAAGCATCTGGCAGAAGACTTGGGCACAGCCCTATATCCCAGAATATTAAGGCAGAAAATCCCACAATATCTACTTTTGAGCTGGGTTATCTGAGTCCACACTCAGATAATGTGGGATGTTCTGCCTTGAAATTCTGGCATATAGGGCTGTGTGGAAGGGCCCTTAATAATTGATTTGAAAGAACCAATTCTATACACTCTTTAAACTGCAAATCAGGGATAGGATGGGGCCACATGCTGACTAATTTAGCCTCATAGAAATTTATAGGGAATATTAATGGTAATCCTACTGATCAGTTTTATGTTATTGCTATGCATTGAAGCAAAAGGTTAACAGATATGTAAAGGCTCATTTTTTAAAAAAAAATTGGGTGAAAAGTTTTTTCAGATATATATATATTTCATTATATATTACTGATCATATTGGTTAGAATTCTACATAGCTTACTTACATAGTTTCCTTATTTTTGTAGCTAAGTAGCATTTCCCTCTCCCAATCTCAATCTAGTAGGATAACAGCCCCTGCGAACATCAAAAATCTGATCTCCTGTCAACCTACATGCAATAGAATAGTGTTTCTAGCTGGAGTGCCTTGTATGAGCAATTTCTAGTGTAAGAAGAAATTTTGACAGGTATTCTGTTTCTGACTGTCACTTTGGAGATTGCTGGTGGCAGCATAATGAAAACAGTCTATTGCATCCCAATTGTCAGAACAACGGACTCCCATTGCTTGCAGCAGCAACTTCTGAGTAAGTCAGCATTGGGGGACTTCGACAGCACCTCCATTTTCATTGTGCTCACAGGGATTGTGAATATAAATAAGTTGTAATTGCATAACTCCAGTTTAGTCAGGTGTGACCATGAATTTGAGCTGGTATTGCTTGCCTAAACCATAAAGACCCATGCTTAAAATGATCAATGTTTATAAAAAGTGTGTATGAGGTATTAGCAATTCATCATCTACTACAGGGCTGTCCAACTGCTGGCCCTGCAGGTGTTTTGGCTTTCAAATCCCAGAAATCCTAACAGCTGGTAAACTGGCTAGGATTTCTGGGAGTTGAAATCCAAAACACCTGCAGGGTCGGCAGTTGGACAGCCCTGATCTACTAGATCCATGTTTCTCAAAGTGTACTCCTCCAGGTGTTTTGGACTTCAGCTCCCAGAAATCCCAGCCATCTTACCAGCTGTTAGGAACTGTAGGAACTGAAGTCCAAAACATCTGGAGGAGTTTGAGAAACTCTATACAATATAATGTGAACATTTTAAGTCAAATTTTGAAAAACTATTACCATCACTTGATTATTGACTGGGTGAAAAACAAATAAGCAGTCTTCATGAATAATTATTTATGTTTTGCAAGCAATTAAACTATTAATAAGACTTTGAAATTAAACCTTGTTTTCATATTGCTTCTGCACTATATTTTCCTAGATAAAGCCCCTTCAAATATGGAAATGAAAAATCAAACAAGGATTTTAGAATTCATTCTTCTTGGATTTGAAGATCTACACTATCTGAAAATTCCCCTCTTCCTGCTCTTTTCTTTCATTTACATTCTGACGTTGGCTGGAAACCTTCTCATCATGATACTTGTTATAATTGACCAAAACCTTCACATCCCAATGTATCTTTTCTTGGGAAACTTGTCTTGCCTGGAAGTTTGTTCCAGTTCAACCATCCTACCTAAGGTACTGACCAGCTTCCTATTGACCAACAAAGCCATTTTGATTAGGGATTGCATGTTGCAATATTTTTTCTTCTGTGGGTTTACTGGCACAGAATGTTATCTTCTCTCTGTGATGTCTTATGATTGGTACATTGCAATATGCAAACCGCTGCACTATGCCACACTTATGAACAACAGGTTCTGCAGAAACATGGCAGTTGGATCTTGGTTAAATGGCTTTCTTGCCAGTGCTATTGTAGTTTCATGTATGTCACAGCTATTTTTCTGTGGTCCAAATGAAATCAACCATTTTTTTTGTGACTCACCTCCAGTTTTAAAACTCTCTTGCAGTGACACACATGCTGTTTCCATGGTGATATTCCTTCTCTCTTCTGCATTTACATTCCCCCCTTTTATCCTTACTTTGATATCTTATGTGTGCATCATATCGACAATTTTGAGAATATCCTCTGTAGCAGGGAGACAAAAGACTTTCTCTACATGTTCCTCTCATCTCCTTGTTGTGACAATTTTCTATGGGACTCTCATGTCTGTGTATGTGTTGCCTGAAACCAATAAGGTGATAAATCTGGAAAAGGTCTTCTCCCTCTTCTACAGTTCTCCAATTCCTCCTACTTCCTCTGGCAATGAAGAGGCATGGAGAGCATCCATCTGGAGGTCAAAAGGCCCATCCATCCTTAGCTAATGAGATGCAATTGCGATATCTCCCAGTGCTACTCTTCAAAATGTTTACCTTTGAATTTTCTCAAATACCCTTAAGCAGCATTTCTTAAAAAATGGGAAGTGGGGCTCCATCCTCCCTATTCACAGAGTTTGCCAACTGCAGGCCCTCCTATGGGATTCTGTTAGTGTGCTCTGCAACTTCGAGTGTTTTGGAAAAGTTGCTCACTATACTTCTCTCCAGCACCTCCAAAATGACTGTACCAGATTCCTCAACATTCCATCAGGTGCTTAAGATTTTATATTAAACTAGCTGACCTTTGCTGTGCCATAGTCCCACTTCCCATCCAATCAAAGGACTCTGATTCTTGGTGATAGCTTGTGGGATGTTTGTAACCCTTTCTTCCCCTCCTTCCTTCTTTCCCCTCCATCCTTTTTTCTTTCCTTCCTTCCTTGTGTCCTTTCCTTCCATCCATCCTTCCTTTTTCCTTCCTTTCTTCTCCCCTCCTTCCTTCCTTGTATCATTTCCTTCCCCCTCCTTCCATCCATCCATCCTTTTTCCTTCCTTTCTCCTTCCTTCCTTCCTTCCTTCCTTGTATCATTTCCTTCCCCCGTCTTCCTTCCATCCATCCTTTTTCCTTCCTTTTTTCTCCCTTCCTTCCTTCCTTCCTTCCTTCCTTCCTTCCTTCCTTCCTTCCTTCCTTGTATCCTTTCCTTCCCCCTCCTTCCATTCTTCCATCCTTTTTTCTTCCTTTCTTCTCCCCTTCCATCCTTCTATTCTTTCCTTTCCCGCTCCTTACTTTTTCCTCCTCCTCGCTGCCGCCGCCAGGGCCTTCCTCGCTGGGCGCATAGAGCAGGTCCCCGCTGCCGCTTGTGGAGGCCGTGGGGGCCTGGAAGGGTGGTGGGAGGAGCACTGCGTGGGGCAGGAGCAGCAGCGAGGCCTGCCCACCTCCTTCCCCTCCGGGCTCTTCCTTTCCCGCCCAGGGCAGCTCGTTCAGGGCCCAAGGACAGCAGGCCTACCTCCTCCTCTTAGGTCTTCAGGAGCCAGTGCCGCCACTGGGGAATGGCTGGTGTTGACTGCTGAAGACTTTAAAGGAGGAAGGAGGCCCGCTGTCTTCGCCGAAGGCAGGGTCTCAATTGCTGCCGCAGAGGGCTCCGGAGGCCAGGCCGCGACACCAACCGAGGCCCCAGCTTCACAGAAGACAGCAGGCCTCCTTCCTCCTTTTAGGTCTTCAGCAGCCAGCGCCGCCGCCATCCATTCCCCCGCTGGCCACAGGACACAGGGAGGCCAGGCCGAGGCGGCTGTTGAGCTGCAGGCCTTTGGTAAGATGGCGGGCCCTCTTACAGTTTTCTCAGTGCTGGCCAGGGGGGAGGAGGAGGAGAAGGGGTTTGTGTGCGCAGGAATGATTACCGTGCATGCGCATTGCTGTTTTGGCATGGGGGTTTATGGGAGTTGTAGTCCATAATTTCTTTTGCAATTTGTGACCATTGGTTTTATTTTTGGGGGGTTTTGTGGCAAACATACCTTGTTGGGTTGTGGGTGTATGTGGCTGGGTTTGGTGTTTCTGCCTTGTGTGGTTTAGCTGTCTATAAGCCAGGAAACACAACAGCTACCATTTTATATATATAGATTATACTGGAATCATCAAAACCCGCCTCAAAGTCCAACACATTATGAAACAGAAGATAGAAGACATTAAGCAATCTTCGCATTTGCAAGAACTCGAACCCCAATATTCCTTACATATTAATCACTTTATTAACATTACAAGGTTCTTCCAATATATATTATTTTCTTTGGTCCCACCAAATTCAAGACATAGATATAAACTAATACCCTGTTGATGATATTTTGGTTATGTGCTGTGCCGATGCTAAGATTGTGTTTGGAGTAAGTGATCCCATGTGACAAATATTAAAATAAAATGGAAGGTTAAGCTATCAATTATCCCTTACAACTTTTCTTCATAGTACAGGGCAGAATCCAATCCATGCACTTAAATACCATCCAGTGGAGCAGGGAGTGAGTGAGAGAGAGAGAGAGAGAGATAACAATTAAATATTAATTATTGGTTATTTATGGAGTACCAAACTTCTTTTGTATGGGTTTCTCACATGAACTTTACAACATAATCAGTCAGTCAGTCAGTCAGTCAGTCAGTCAGTAGCCTTTATTTCGGTCAACAAACCATTGGCTAAGTCAGGTGAAAGTAGAACAATGCAATACAACATTTAAGAAATTAATAACATCACATTTGGGTTATGATTAATAAAAACAAGTATCACCATTCGCTATCGGTTGAATGACTGTCTTTATAATTTAAAGCAGGAACTGATTGCCAATTAATAATAGGTGTTCTGAGTACTCTTTGTTACACTCAGTGTTTACAGGTTATTAATGAAGCACTTGCAGCTTTTTGCCGCTGCAAAGAAAAATTTGGCCACCTGTCCCGTTACCCTTTTGTCAAGATCAGACAGTAAATAAGTACAGTACCAATTTAGGGTTCTTCTTGGACATTTGGTGAGTATAGGGGATGATGGCATTACAGTAGTGTCATTGTTAACTGCTCAGTTCTATTTCCCACAGTTGACATATAAAAATATAAGTTCCCCAATGAATTCTGGCTATTCTTTGAAAATTGTTTAAAAGAAATGAAGACTTTTCTTAAAACATTTGAAGACAAGTGGTTGTTTCCAGTTTTAGTCATACTTAGAACAAATGTAATAAAAGCAATAGGCTCATGATCAAAAGTCTCAGATGATTTTTTTAAAGTATGGACCTGCTAAATGTAATTAAGTTTTCACCCATCCCATAAGTGGAAAAAGGAATAACATGGCAAATAACATTGAGCAGAGCTTACAAAAGGCTTAAGAAAAGTTGGCCAGTATCTCATAATCTAATTATGAGATCAAATATTATTGAGATTTTTCATCACCTGCAAGATTTTTCCAGTGTTGTTCCTCACATTTGTTTTTGCTACTTCCAGTAGATCTTTGATATCCTCTTCCGAATAAGAAACTTTAATGGAGGAATACCTTTCTCTCCAATTTTCCACTTGATCTTTCAAACAAGAGCAATAAAGAAAAGCAAGAGAGCATCAAGTTATGAATTTTGAAAATATGTTTAAAAACATATTAAGGCTGTGCTTTTTCTTAAGCCACCCACTTATAAAAATCCATTGGCTCAATAGCTGTGACTATAATACTTGTGATTAGGTAATGGATTAGGCACTGTGTATACCACTGTGTATATATTCCACAATACATTGTTAATCTCACACAAATGATGACAAAATTTCATTTCTTTCAAAGGTTCTAACCTTGATTTAATGTTATTAATTTAGTCCAGTCTACTGTCATATTTTTAATATAACAGTAGACTAGAAGGGATACTAGAAGGAACTCCAGCTAAGGATCACTGCCTTGTCGCGGCTCTGGAGCCACATCATGCGATGTGCGGGGCTTGATGAATGCAAGTCTGGAGTACAAATTGCTGGAAGAAACATTAACAACTTTAGAAGTGCAGATGATACCATTTTGATGGCCGAAAGCAAGGAGGAGCTGAGGAGCCTTCTAATCAAGGTGAAAGAAGAAAGTGTAAAAGCTGGGTCGCAGTTAAACATAAAAAAACCCCAAGATTATGGCAACCGGACTGATTAATAACTGGAAAACAGAGGGAGAAAACGTGGAGACAACGACGGACTTTGTATTTGTGGGTGCAAAGATTACTGCAGACGCAGACTGCAGCCAAGAAATCAGAAGACGCTTACTTCTTGGGAGGAGAGCAATGTCCAATCTCGATAAAATAGTGAAGAGTAGAGACATCACACTGGCAACAAAGATCTGCATAGTCAAAGCAATAGTATTCCCCATAGTGACCTATGGATGTGAGAGCTGGACCTTAGGGAAGGCTGAGTGAAGGAAGATATATGCTTTTGAGCTGTGACGTTAGAAGAAAGTTCTGAGAGTGCCTTGGATCGCAAGAAGATCAAACCAGTCCATACTTCATGAAATAAAGCCTCACTGCTCATTGGAGGGAAGGATATTAGAGGCAAAGATGAAGTACTTTGGTCACATCATGAGAAGAAAGGAAAGCTTAAAGACACTGATGCTGGGGAAGATGGAAGGGAAAAGGAAGAGGGGCTGACCAAGGGCACGATGGATGGACAGTATCCTCGAAGTGACTGGCTTGACCCTGAAGGTGCAGGGGGATGTGACAGCCAACAGGGAGCTCTGGCGTGGGATGGTCCATGATGTCACAAAGAGTCGGAAGCAACTGAACGAATGAACAACACTAGAAGGAATATTGCTTCTTGATGTCAGCCAGTAATGCGGTTTGACACAGTTTTAACTGTCATGGATCAGTGCTATGGCATCCTGGGATTTGTAGTTTGGCAAGTCACTAGCAATCTTTGGCAAAGAAGGCAAAACATGGCAGTTAAAGTGGAGTCAGAGTACACTATTTCTACAGGGCAAGTGCACATTTAATCAGGGATAGAAATTGAGTGTTTCTTTGATGTTGTTTAACTGCAACTCATAGTAGAAATAGCCATTATAATCCAACATGGGAAGTGCTGAGTTGCAATAGAGAATATCAGAAGGGCACCAATGCCAAATTTGGCCTAAAAGTTCACCTGAAAATTTATTGTATATCCACCCTGTTTCTTTACATTTTTCACATAATTCTCATTAAAATTCTTTCACTTTCTCATCTTTAAGAAATTTCCATTCCCCTAGATAGTGGTTCTCAACCTATGGGTCCCCAGGTGTTTTTGTCTACAACTCCCAGAAATCCCAGTCAATTTGCCAACTGTTAGGATTTCTGGGAGTTAAAGGGCAAAACATCTGGGGACCCACAGGTTGAGAACCACTGCCCTAGAACACTATAGATTCAATGTTTCTTTAAGCTTATTAAGCTCTATTTACTTAAAGCCCAAAGTGTGCATCTCACTGTGCTGAATGAAACATAAATCTTCCAGGTTCAAATCTAAAATTAAAGTACACCAAAAAGTAATCCATGTTTAGCCAAGCTTAGACGGAGCCACTAAAAATGATTCAATGTAACTATTAATTACTATATTCAGTCTCATTAATTTCAGTAGGCCTCTTCTAAACATGAATAAGTATGGATCCCGGTCCATGCAATAAATATATAATCTATTAAAGATATTCAAGATGTCACAAAAATACCTCTGCAGTTCCATATATTGAAGAGTGGGAAGTGCATGACAACTGGGGCATTGTTGCCTTGGAAGATGTAGCAATCAGAAGGGTTGTCTGTACTCTTTTCCAGCTCTGAGACATCAATATCGGGAAAGGGAAGTTGACTTTCCTTACAATACAAGGCTGCATCCTTGACAGTCTGCGAAAACAGGAAAATGGGAGGAAACAACATGGAGTAGACCCTTCACTTTTGTTGGCACAGAGTCCCCTGGAGCCCATCAGATGACACAGGACCACTTCCTCTGGTGCTCCATTGTGCTCCATGCCAGCAATGTACAGAGCCCAGAGGAGTTGGGTGTATACCTGACTCCTCATAGAAGAAGCCACAGGAGAAGTGGGAGGAACCTGGGGACAGCAGGGAAACTTCATGGGAAGGGATCCCACAACTGCAACAATAAGGGAATGCAGCATTATGCTGCCCCAGGGTTTGCCCCGCTGTCCCCCAGCTTCTTGGTCTCAATGTGATGAGGTCCTAAGAGAAGAATACCCCCTTTTAATTTTTCTGCTGCTGTACCTCTTCCAGACTTTTTGAATGCCTGGCCAGGAAAATGGCAGGCGCAGGAGCTAAGGAGGTCCCCCTCTCCAAGAAAGCACTGTAATTTCCCGGTTCCACAGAATGATCCTCTATCACAGGTCATAGCAAAAGCCATAATTTTGCCCCCCAAACATGCCCTTATACATTTATTTGTTTTTTGTTTGTTTTATTTTTATCTTATTTGGTTTCTGATCTAGGGACTCAAGGAAGCTATGTGGTCAACTTATATAGAAGTATTTCTGGTATGTCAGCTAGTGAATTTCATTGACACATGGAAAACAAGGTCCTCAGCAGGGTCCAGGGGGCTGCAATTCACTCCCAGAGTCATGCAGTTTGACATAAAGTTTTTAAAGGAGGAATAATAAAGACAATTAAGTAATTAGGAGGGTGTGTGTTTAATGGCTGGACAATCCAGAGATTTAATTTGTGCCAGAGAATACATAACACCTTTAATACTTGTGGCTTTGTAGCCCTTGACATTCTTATCTGGGTCATTTCCTGGTGATTCCTTTGCCCCAAAGTGGAGTACTAAATAAAATGTAGCATATTTTTAAAAGCATAACATCACAACAAGCCTACCTCAAAAGGGTCTCCCTCACTGAAGTCAAAGGAGAGAATTAGTTTTACCCCTCTCTCTGGACGCAAGACAAGTGGGTAAGCAGAATTGATAGCAAGACCAGCATCAACCAGCTCAATGTCCTCTAGACTTTCCAAATCCTTGTCATTAACTTCAGCTGGAAGAAGAGAATTTAATATTTCCTTAAGAATACATTTCTAGAAATCACTTCAAAACTAGAGTCAAGACAACTCATTGAACAGGAGTCTGCCTTGTAACTACTGTATTACTGCAGCTTTCACATAGTACATGTGTGTATATTTATATGTGGGTGTACTTCTAAATATACTTACATTATAATTTTCAGATTCTTATTTTTCACCTAATGACCCCAATTCCCCAATTGCTTATTAAAACTAGACATTTTGATGGGTAAAAATTGGTCTCCTCACACCACAAAAGATTCTCCTGAATGAGGAATAACATTTGTGTTTATTTATTTATCTTTCCATTTCCCCATAGGGACTCAAAATGGCAAACAATAACATGACACCAATAAAAATGTAAAATAAGGCAAATGCAATTTTTAAAGAAACAAATATATGTGTGCTATGGATATAAAGTTAAAATACAGTTCATGCAATAAAATTCCGTTTAAAGTTCCACATCGCCTCAAAGTCCCAACGACATACTCCCCAGAAGCCTACCCTTCATCATCCCCATATGCCTGGAAGCAGGGATAGGTCTGGATCTGCCTGTGAAAAGCAAGCTGCATTTATACATTTATACTGCTGTATGTGTTATGTCTACATGTTTCTTACTGCATTTATAGAGGTAGTTAGAGGTGGTCCCCCATTTCCATTTGGAGAGACAAGACACGGTTTTTCTCAGAATTCTCAGTGTATCCCAAATGCCTAAAGATAGGTAATAAGATTAAAAATGGAAAAAATGTCAAAGACTTCAAGAAGTGCCTTAATATTCTTAATTTATATACAATAACTGGATTTAATGCCCATGATAAAGTTGTGAAACAAAACTCAATAGAAATGGAAACTCCATCATAATTGCTTAACACGTAGTGACTTCAATCCTATTACTATTTCTGACTAGAATAGAACCATTGCATGTATCTATCTATTAGACATGAGAAAAAAGTTATGAAAATGAAATGATTCTGGTAAGAAATTAAATAAGAAATGCTACTTTGAGTATTTCCGCACCTGGAACGCCAACCAGGAAGTGGACTTTCTTTATAGAACTTCGGGGCCAGGATTTTCTTAAGTGTCGTTATTAGGTCGTAAGGGGGCACCTCCTTCTCTCTCACTACCCTCCCGCCTCCCTTGCCAATAAGTATTATGGCAAGACAAGCCCCTAAACTTGCTCCTTCTTTCGGCTGAAAGCCTGGAAAAATGTAAACAGAGAGGTTTACTCAGAAGTAAATCTGCAAAAGGAGGGCACTTTGGATGAAGTGCCCTCCTTTGTGGATTTACTCTGAGGAAACCCTCTCTGTTTACATTTTTCCAGGCTTCCCTGCCTCCTGCCTGCCAGGATCTAAAGCATCAAATAGTATTGGGGTGAGAAACCAACCTAATGTATAATAGAATGAATGCTACTGTAAGTGCCTAATATTATAAGTAATCCAACTGGTCATATACCTACATTCCATGCACATGCAATAATACAGCAGTAATAACAATGGGTATAAGAAAGTAAAATTCAAACCAAAGTATTCTGACCGTGGTCCCTCCTCAGGGTGCAAACTGCAAAGGCTCTTCTCTCTGGCCGAAAGGCAAAACCCCGGGCACAGCGTTTGCTGCCTGGGTGCACCCTCATACATATTCTTGGGATTTGCTGCAGAATCCCGGGCTCATAGAGAAGATTCTGCAGCAAATCCCCCAAAGAATATGTATGTGTGTGCACCCAGGCAGCAAACACTGTGCCCGGGGTTTTGCCTTTTCCCGGGCTCAGAGAGAAGAGCCTGTTGCAGTTTGCACTCTTGAGGAGGGACCAAATACTTCGGTTTGAATTTTACCTCTTCTTATACCCATTGTTATTACTGCTGTATTATTGCATGTGCATGGAATGTAGGTATATGACCAGTTGGATTACTTATAATATTAGGCACTTACAGTAGCATTCATTCTATTATACATTAGGTTGGTTTCTCACCCCAATACTCTTTGATGCTTTAGATCCTGGCAGGGCAGGAGGAGTGGATGGCTCTCCCTGCCCCTTCTGCCTGCCAGGATCTAAAGCCTTGAAGAGGCTTCATGAGGGGCCAACTTCAGCCCTCCAGGTGTTTTGGACTTCAACTCCCACCATTCCTCACAGCCTCAGGCCTCTTCCTTTTCCTCTCAGCCTGGGCAAACTTGGGCCCTCGCTCCCTCAGGATCGGGGTGAGAGAGAGGCAGCGAGGAGCGAGGGAGGGCTCCTCCTCCTTTTTTTGCTGCTTCCAAGAATAGAATACCCTCCTCCCTCCCTCCCTCCTTCCTATTTGGAGAATCCCATCTAGAATTCAGTGTGATTTATTCAAGTTTGTTTACAACTCCCAGAAATCCCAGCCAATTTACCAACTGTTAGGATTTCTGGGAGTTGTAGGCCAAAACCATCTGAATGCATGCGCTGGCATACGAACTACTAACGAATTTCGTTAGTAATTAAGTTACATTTTAGAACTTTTTGGAAAATTTTTTGTAAGTCTTTCTTTTACTAATCAAAAAAAATCCCCCCCATTTGATTTTAGAATCGTGATTTTTGGGTTCGAAACCATGCCTACTATCTATGTGTGACTCACCATTCAATGGTTTATTTAATGGGCCTACTCTAGTTAGGAGTATTTGACAGAATTCCAGTCATTATGTGGATTTGCTTTATCACATAAACTGTCACATACAATGGCTTTTGTATAATGAACAATAACAATTTAGGGTAAAGAGACAATACATTATATCAGGGAATTAAGACTAAACGGAAACTCAAAAAGCAAGAAATTGTAATTAAACTATCTCTTTCAGGATCAAAGAGATGATTTTAAAGTGTACCTCAGGAACCATTTTTAATGTCTCAGTATCTATTTTTAATTCTTCCCAATTGCAATTCTTGTTCCGGCATTGAATGTTTGTCATATATATGCTGTGCTCTGCCCTAAGTACCCTTCAGGGTGAGAAGGGCGAAAATGAATGTTTTAAATCAGGGCTGTCCAACTGGCGGCCCGGGGGCTGTATACGGCCCCCTAGCCCCTTCCCTGCGGCCCCCCTACCCTCCTGCAAGTTACCTGTTTTTTAAGATTTAAAAAAAATATTTTCATTATTTTTTGGAATATTTTTTAGAATATTTTATTATTTTTTATTATTATTTTTCGCAGCCAGGGGGGGGGGTGAGGGGCGGGGCGGGGAGGAGGAGCAGGCTCCCTTCCTCCTCCGCCTCCTACTTCCCTCCCTCCTCCTCCGCCGCCTCCGCGCAGGCCCAGCCGCAGCCGGCCATCCCTGGCCGCTGCAGCCTTAGCTCGGGCGCTCAAGCTGCGCCTCCCAGAAGAGTAAAAAGCGGCGAGGAGGAAGGTTGAAGCCTGGAATATAATGTAAACACTGGGATTTAAAGGAAAGTAGGAAGGAAGGGTGTAATCCAAGGTGAAAGGATTACCCCTCCCTTGCTACTTCCCTTTAAATCCCAGTGTTTACATTATTCCCAGTTTCAGGTCATCCTGCTTTTTTACTCTTTTGGGAGGCGCAGCGGGATCTATCTGCATTTGCCATCCGCTTGGGAGAACCAGCAACCTGGGCTTCTCTCCAGCTTCCTCCCACCCATCCATCCATCCACCCTTTCGCCCTCCCTCCCTCCCTTTATGTTATTATTATATTTAATTGTATATTTATGCCCCTGAAGTGTTCCATCCATCCCTCCCTCTCCCCTTATTTAAATAATATAATATTTAATTGTATATTTATGCCCCTGAAGTGTTCCATCCATCCCTCCCTCTCCCCTTATTTAAATAATATAATATTTAATTGTATATTTATGCCCCTGAAGTGTTCCATCCATCCCTCCCTCTCCCCTTATTTAAATAATATATTTAATTGTATATTTATGCCCCTGAAGTGTTCCATCCAGCCATCCCTCCCCCTTATGTTAACATTAAATATATGGAATTGTTTATTGATGCCCCCCATGTGTGGCATTCCCTCCCTCCCCTTATGTTAACATTAAATATATGGAATTGTTTATTGATTGCCCCCAAGTGTGGTATTCCCTCCCTCCCCCTTATGTTAATATTAAATATATGGAATTGGAGCCCGGGGAGGGGCGGAGCCGGGGAGGGGGTGGAGCTGGGGAGGGGGCGGGGCCAGACCAGGGGCGGATCCAGGGGCAGAGCCAGACCCTTAGGCCCCCCAGGTGATCACTGACCGGAACTCAGGCCCCCAGTCGGGTAGAAGTTGGACAGCCCTGTTTTAAATAAATAAGAAATAAATTCCTAGCTTTCTTCCCCTACTGCTAATCTTGCAAGGACTGAATTCACAGTTCAAATACCAAGGGGGGGGGTGGCATTCCAATCACACAGTGCTTGAACCCAATGAGTATACTAACTTCTTTCTGTTTCTTTGAGGATGATGTCTTGATATTTCTCATCTGTCAAAAGAAAAATATCACACAATCATAAAAGACAAAATGCACTGAAATTCTTACATTATCAAACAGTGATATCATCTCTCTTATACAACAGAAATGAGCAATAAATAGCAATGGACAAGTTGCTTTCCTGCATCTTCTTGCTCTGGGCTATTTATTTATTTATTATTTCACACTTGTCCGCTGCCCTCCCCCCCAAATGGCTTGGGGCGACTCACAACAATTCATAAAATACAATCAGCAGACATCTCATAATCACAATAAAACAGGTTAAAACTACAATCAAACAATTTAAAATGGCAGATGGGATCGCAGCGGCAGCATACTCGGCAGCACACAAAAGGACTGTAGTCTAGCCATCCCTGAAGACCTGTTGGAAAAGCAGAATCTTAACTGCTTTCCTAAATGGCAAAAGGCCCTGGATGGTATGGATGCTAGCGGGCATTGCGTTCCAGAGTTGGAGCTGCAACAGAAAAAGCCCGCCGGCGGGTTGTGGACAGATGACAGATCTTCACATTTGGCTATGTAAGGTGCAGGGATCTCATACAAGTACTGTATTGTAATTTGAAACTTATTGAAATCCCATTTGCCAAAATGAACAAACCCTCCCTATAAAACAGGAACATGGGGTTTCTGCCCAGCCTTTGACCACCATTTGTATTTTGGGACCTTCTTGAGGAAAAAAACAATTTGAGAAAAAATGAGCGTCTTTTTCTGTGCAGAAAATATATTTGCAGTAAGAAAGATGTATGAACAAAATACATTAATTCTAGTGCAACAATACTGATGCATTATCATCATCATCATTGTTATTGTCACAACAACATGAAAACTAGTTGTGTTTTTACACAGGAATTCATGTAGAAATTGCAATAAATTGGACATAAAATTGGGCAAAACATTGTAAAAATTGCATTTCCACTCCAGCAGAGGTCTTACCACTGCTGATATTTTGGAGACACCATGGCTAGTGCTGAAATTCATCACCATTCAGTCACAGACAGAAAATCTTATATGCTCATCTCCTACTTTGCTCAGTATAATGTAAGAATTCCACTGGAACTTCACTTTGGCTCCCCACTTAACTGGGCAGAGAGCAATGCTATCTTCCACTAAGGCAGGGGTGGGTGATTATTTTTTCCAAGGGGCCACACGAGAGCCAAAAAATATTATGGAGGGCCGCACCTAAAGGCTGAACTACATTCTAATCTACATTATTTATTTATTTATTTATTTACTATATTTACTATATATTACACATCATTAATATTAACATTTTAATATATCAAGAAATATTCATATATTATTAGTATTAATATCATAATTATTATATTATAGTGTGTGTATATATAGACATTATAATATCTTGAAATTATAATATAATATAACATATTATATTATTTATTATATCATTATATTATTATAAAATTATTATAAAATAATAATAAAAACCACTAAAATAAAATAAAATTCAAGAAGACAAGGTGCGAAGAAGGGAGGAGGGAGGAGGAGGAAGGCACAGGGAGGGCACAGGGAGGAGGAGCGGCAGGCCGTATTGACATGGTCCTGCCTCAAAGCGGAGGCTGCCGCGGGCTGCACCAGGGCAGCGGGGGTTCCTTCCTGCCTTCTCTGGCAGCTCCGGAGTGCCCTCGCGCTGGTGATCCTGGGCTTTGGCCCTCTTGCATGGAGGGTCGTGCGTCGGTGGAGTGAGTGAGGGCCCAAGAGTGGAGGCAGCACCAGCTCCGGGCTCTCCGCCTCCTCCTCCTGCCTCCGGCATGGAGAGCCTCCGGATGACCAGCATGGGGGTCAGTGCCGGCGGTGTGGTGGGGAGGAGCCTTTGGACGATTCTCCACCTCCTCCTCCACCTCCTGCCTCTGGCGTGGAGAGGCTCCGGATGCCGGCAGCATGGTGGAGAGGAGCCTTTGGATGACTACCTATAGCCCCGGATGAGCTGGCTGAGGCATTCTGGGAACTGTAGTTTCCTGATTCCTACGGCTCCCAGAATGGCTCAGCCAGCTCATCCGGGACTACAGGAAGTCGTCCAAAGGCTCCTCCCGCCACGCCGCCGGCACTGACCCATGCTGGCCATCCGGAGCCTCTCCATGCCAGAGGGAGGAAGCGGAGAGCCTGGGGCACTCCAAAGCCGCTGCTCCAATGCCAAAGGCGCCGCAATGGGATGGCGGCAGCGGCACCCCTTCTTCTTGGCCCCGCCCCCAACACCCTTCTCCCTGGGCTGGACAGAACCAGCCAGGGGGCCGCATCCGGCCCACAGGCCGTAGTTTGCCCACCCCTGCACTAAGGTCTGTCAGGGACCTGGCGAGTGATGTCATCAAGAGAAAAAGGACATCAAGACTTTCATATGTCACTAATAGAATGCCAGGCATTCTCTGTTACATTCTCTGCAAAATGCTGATCCCATATCACCATGACCTCCTTACTAGATATTTTTAAAAATATTTAATGAACTCCACCATTATATTCCTTTCCAACCCTTTACTCACAGAATTCTGTTATCAAGTATGAATGATGAACAAAAGTCATTGGAGATACTCCGTTGATCTGTGGGAGCAGAGTGGGAGAATTAACACTCATTCTAAAACTGCTACTTGCCTTCTAGAAACTCCATCAACTTTCTAATGTGTTCATCATATTGTTCATGTGACTTAT
Source organism: Anolis apletophallus (assembly GCA_030556195.1). Lineage (NCBI taxonomy): Eukaryota > Metazoa > Chordata > Lepidosauria > Squamata > Anolidae > Anolis > Anolis apletophallus. The sequence goes on along the minus strand of JARBWK010000008.1, from coordinate 123,731,348 downwards.
CTTCTATGGCATACGTCAGGTGCTTAATTACAGCTGAAATGGAATGACAGTCACATCCAGAACCTTCAAAAACAAAAAGAGAAAGAGGGATTAGTTATTATCTGATATACTGCAAAATTTTGAGGTCCTTTTATTTCTCCTAGCATCCATATCCTCCATTTTATTAAGCATACATTATGGATTGTCTCTGGTTTCTTGCCTATGTGAGAAGTGAGAAAAGCCTCTTGCTCCCATTATAATACCCAGTGAGACGAATTCTGCTTGTTGTGTCATACCTAAAAAAGTAAAGAGTGGCCCCATTCTGCCACCAGAACAGTATATTGGAAGAGAAGAACCATTCCCCATCCCCTCACACATAAAGGTGCTGTGGTGAAAGTGGGAAATCCTATAGATCAGTGGTTCCCAATATTTTTTGACCAGGGACCACTTGAACAGGGATCACTCTCCAACATTAGTACCCAAAGGGTTACAAATCAGTTATTGGTCAACTTCAGATTTGGTTTGGTTATTTGATGTGCTGATTCAGAAAATTGCATTAGAAAGACCACATCAGCTCTAGTTTCTGATATAGACATATGCCATCCAGTAGTCGCCATCTGCTCGCCCGCAGAAAATCTAATAATCTAAAGCTGATGCAGCAGTAGTAATCTTTTGTGGGAAGTCAGCTTCTCCCCTCCAAACATCCCTGATGCCTCGGCACTATAAGAGGGTTTCATGAGACCAGTAGCTCTCATTGCTGCATGGTTTCGAGACAACGGTGTAGTAATGGTGAGGCCGCGGACCATATTTTAATTCTTGCAGATTACTGGTGGTCCACGGACCACTGGTTGGGAACCACTGCTGTAGATGACTATCCCACCTTATGCTATCATGTCAGGTGATATTCTAACCCTTTCATTCCAAATGCCTGACCTATGCACATTTATCATTGCCCTATGGATCAATGGTATCTTACTCACCTTCTGGTTTAGGACACCCAACATGTTCTAGTTCCTTCTCTACTTCTTCTCCCCCTACATCTTCATATCCGGAAACTAAAATAGGAATCTCAAATTATGAAAATGTTTAACCTTAACTGCATATTATATCCTAGCCATCTTTCTCCATTTTGGATAAAGTCTCTGGCATATATGCCTTCTGTTCTTTGCCACCTTTGGCTGCCTCTATTCTGCCAAAAGTATATCCATGATCCTTCCTTCCTCCTCATCATCTAAAGAAAATGACAATGGTGGCAGGAGTGTGTGATTGAATCATAGATGCCTGGATTGAATACACAGGGCTTCTCTAGATGAGCAGTTTAAAGGCTCCTCCCTAATCTACAAACCCCAGAATTCTGCAATGACTGCCTCCTGAAGAATTCTGGAGTTTGTAGATTAGGGAGGGGCCCTTCCACTGCTCATCCAGAGAAGCCTGGACTTCCCTAAACTAAAAGCCCCAGAATTCTGCAGGAGGCAGTCACAGCATTTAACATGGATTAAAGTGGGAAAATGCTCAAGTGTGGTGAGTCCCCTAGTCAGCTGCCTTTGTCCCAGCCCTCATCTGCCACTACCTGGCATCTCAGTCCGGTCCTCCAGACTCCAGCTACAACCAATTTATTATCCATGCTTCTATACTTGTATATCTTATCTATTTGTTTATTTCTCTGACATCTGTCAATTTCCTCTGACCATATCTATGAGAGTTACCCAGAAAGTAAGGTTACAATATTTTTTAAAAATAATAATACAAAGAATGAATAGTATATTTTAATAAAACTTACATGGATTGTAGTATGGGTATTACATTATTTAACCACATAATCACCATTCAGTTCAATACATTTTGTCATCTGTGGGACGAGTTTTTCATGCCTGTGTCATAGAAATTTCCCTCCGCCTTTTTCAGCCAATTCGATTTCCTCATTGTCAGAAAAGTGTTTTCCACCAAGGTGTTCATTCAATTTAGTGAAAAACTCGGCCCACAGATGATAAAATATATTGAACTGAATGGTGATTATGTGGAATAATAATGTCATACCTATGCTACAATCCATGAAAGTTTAATTACAATACTAGCTTGCGGACCCGGCTTGCATTTTTTGTGTGCAAATGATGTCTCAAATTGTGAGTGGTTTTCCAGAGCTGTGCAGTTTTCAATAATTTTCTTGGAGTGGGAATAATGCTAAAGAGAAAATTAGCCAATAATTGTATCCCTAACTCCACAGTCATATATGTTTTATACACAAATTTCCTCCTATATACAGGTGAGTTTTGAATGACCTAATTTAGGTATACAATATGGACTGGGACACCTTTGCTGATCTACGACAAGTTACTTGATGATCTTTATCCTCCACACCACTTAGTAAATTTCAATCTACTTTCTACCCATGCTTGTAACAGCATGGGTCGATGAAGAAAACTGCAGTGTTACCATTCCTCTATCTCTGTCCCAAGCTTATCTTGCAGCCTATCAAAACATCTCTGATAACAACATGTTTTCCTACCTCAAATATTGACCAAAGCTACATCCTTTCAAACTGACCTCCCTCACCTTTGACCTCCCCACTATGATATCTCCACACAACTTTGCACATTATTGAGTAGTAAAGGTCTCTCGCTTTCTTTTTGCAGAAATTTCAAAGAATTTTGATCACTTACCCAAATTTTTAATTTCAAAAATCAGATGTTTAATATAATCTGAAAATAAAATTAGTGCAAACATTTTATTTTGTAAATAGTATCAGTATTATAACAGAAAAATATAGTTACATAATTGAGGTGAGTTAAATTGAATTTGAAGTAGGTTCAATGTTGCTATCTAATCCTTTAATTAGAGATGGAAAAGTTTTATTCTAGTACCTTATTCAAGTTATTTCCTTCAAGGAAATATGCAAGGAGTAAGTAAGTGCACTGTATTTTCCTTCTCAGGAATATTGGGATATTCTCCACAAAAAGGTAGACTGAAAAGCCCTAGCCCAACGGCAAAATACAATTCAATTTTCTCCTTTTTTTCCTTGCAATTCAAGGAGATTTTTGTTCATGGTATGGACATTTTAAATGACAAATGGTGTACTACGATGCAAGAGGCAATGTACTAGAAGGCTTACTTTGTAGAACTGCTTATGTGTTCCTTCTTTGAAAATAGTGAATCTACAGGACAGAAATGCATGCACCATTGTAGTTGTTCTAGGTTAAACTATCCATTTGTGTCAGAAATCTTGTGAATGGTTATAGGAGGGAATAAACATTTATATACATTTCTTCACATTTCGGTTCAATCCCTATTATCGGAGGATCACAGCAGCTAACAAAAATTTACCAATTGCGGAAGTGATCAGATGGAGACCTCCACAGTTTAAAGGTGAATGATATCCTCTGCAGAGAAGTTGTGCCACAATGGTGAATCCCACCTTAGAAACTTTCAAAAAGTTTTTCTTCCCTATGATTTCCCTTTTTCTCTACAAATCAGATGGGGTGTTTCAGAGAGCCATTTGAGAGCAATTCTGTATGTACTCTTCAGTCTGTGGTATAATTATCTCACTCTCTTTACTTATCCCTCTATGCATGTGCATTTAGAAATATTAAATATCACATACCTTCTATAGACTTGAGATCTGCAAGGGCACTTCCCCACAAACCTGAAAGAAAAGAAAAAAAATGATTTTGAGGGGGGGGGACTGATTGTGATCTGCAAGAAAGAACTGTTTCTAGAGGAAAGCATTAATGTTTCATGCAACAATGGACTGTTGGATTTATTTTCCAAGAATCTAAAAGTTACAAAACAAGTATCAAAGACAAAGAAACATAAGAGTTTCCTGGAACTCAGAATAAAAATAGAACAATGGGAATCAAAGTAAACAAATTGAGACTTGGATTTAATCTAATAGTATTCCGCAATGGAGAAAAAAATGGCAAATTCATACATAAAGATTGTACATAACTAAAAAGATTGAGCAAACTAAATGAAGCAGACAGATTTTTATAACCCAAATATTTCTCATGTTCAGCAGGAAATGGTGAAGTAAGTTAATCACCCCCATCTGGAACTAAGAATTCACTAGCCTGAATCTTATTGGTTAGTCCACAATGAAATGAATGTATTGAATTAACATGTGTGTAAATCATATTTATTCAATGTGTCTAGTTTAATGGGACAAAAATAGAATTCACACCATAATTATTTGGTGTAATGGATTTCATCCAGTCAGAGAGTTACACTAGGCATAATAGGAAGGTTCATAAACAAGAATGCGTGATTTTACTAATTATTCCTTCACTACAAGAAAATTCAATTCATGGAGAGTTCTCACCACACTCCCAATAAATCTATTAAAGAACCTATTATAGAACTACCTCTCAAATAGGAAATGCTTTTTTCCTCCTTAATTTTCTTCAGATTGCCATTCTCAAATTCACTTCCAAACAACCTCATATCCACAAAGGCTCCAGGATTAATGTATCCCGCTTCATCAGGAGTAAATTCAAACCATATATCTTTAGAGGGGGGAAAAGGAAGAGAAAGAAGACATAAATATGATTGGGAGTTGTTGGAAACTTGCTTTCATGGTATTAGTGTGCTTTCTCAGCATTGAGCTTTTGCATTACCTGATCCTAATATTATGCAATTTCAATGAATGTATAAGGCTTTTGTGGGTTTTTTTCTGAACTATTCTTCACATAGTAGTCAAAGATGAGGATACACCTGTTATTGTTAGACAACTAAAATAAAAACAGGACAATGACACAAAATGGATACATCACATGATTGACTCAGGGCCCATCCAGACAGTCCCAAAATGCAAGACCTGTCTTGTTTTTATCAGAGGCATCCAAATGACACCTTCAGTAAAAGTGAATTAGTTTGGAATAAACCAAAGTTTCCTTGGTTTGTTCTGAATTAATCAAAACCTTATTAGATCCATGCCTTTGTGATCAGAGTCTAATAAGGTTCCACAATCTCAGGTTAAGTCCCAACAGCCATCCTGCACTTTTTGGGCTCCTGGAGCCCAAAGGTGCATGAGGGCACCCACACCCTCCATCTAGCCCCTAATGTCCCCTAAAATGTCACTGGCTGACATAAAGCCTCTCCTTGCATCCTCCTGGCATGAGAAAATGATGCATGAAGAGATGGGGGGGGGGGGGCAAGGAGGAATTTTCCTCCTGTCTCCTCAAGCACTATTTTCTTCTGCCAGGAGGACATGAGGAGAGGATATATAGATTCCAGGAACATTTTAAAGTAAGATTTGGGGAAATGGGGGGTTGCTTTAGATGGTTTCATGCCACCTTGGTTTTAATCAGGACCACCCTACCCCAAGGAAATCCTGGGATTTGGGTGGGTGGGTGGAGACTAGAACAGTGTTTCCCAACCTTTTTTGAGCCGAGGCACATTTTTTACATTTACAAAATCCTGGGGCACACCACCAACCAAAATGACACAAAATGTTTTATGGTGTTTTGGCACCTCTTTTTCACAACAGGCTGCATATGCAGGGGACAAAGAATAGGCAAAATAATAATAATATAGTGAAACTAGCAATATGCACAATTACAAAAGTTTTATAAAGTTAATGTATCAATATAGTGAATTTGAAACACACGGAGTACAGTTTGGCACCCACATGATGTTGGCACCTCCATGGGAGAAAAAGAAAAATTTTCCCTTACCGCGTTGGATTAGGCTCTGTACTGGATAATCTGCAATATATAGAAATTCAATATATAGGACTTATCCACAAACAGAGGGTAGCATGCGAAGGAGGAAAGGAGCGCAAGTGGGCAGTTCCAAAAGTTATCCACAACAAGTGGGCGGCTCCAAAATGACGTGGCGTCATTTTGGAGCCACCCATTGGGCTCCTCTGCTCCTTTGCATGCTGCCGTCTGTTTGGAAAGAGGAGCCCAGTGGGCGGTTCCAAAATGACGCGGCGTCATTTTGGAGCCGCCCATTGGGCTCCTCTCCTCCTTTGCATGCTGCGTAACGCTTTTCCCCTCGCAGCAGGGGGCGTCTGCGGACAGAGCCTAAAACCAACGTGGTAAGGGAAGATTTTTTCTTCCAGGGCGGAGGACAAAATAATAGCGGCGGCAAAAGGAGGGGGGAAGGAAGGGGGGGCAAAAAGCTTTTCTGGAGGCACAGCTGGAGCTCTGCAAAGGCACAGGAGTGTGCCTAGGCACACTGGTTGAAAAAGACTGGACTAGAACCTGCACTGAAGCTGGTTATTTTAACCCATTTAACCCTTTACTCATGTGTGGAAGGGTCCTTAGAGAGAAGACAAAGGTATATAGATATGACTCAGGCATGATTAAATACTATAATGCCCTTTAGAGCTCAACTGGGAAGGACTGCATTATGAGAAATAGTCACATATAGGCATAATGTTTACCTGGATGAGTTTTAGAAGTATTAGCTAATTTTTTTGAATCTACTGCTGCATAGATGGGGTAAGGCACTTTCCCATTAGATGAAATTCTTTTTTCTTCAGAAAAAGGATGATCATCTAGCTACAGAAAAAAAATCATTAGCAATTGGAAATTATTAGTTGTTCATCTCAACATGTTAACTGGGTAAATATTCTACAACAAAGAATGAGATTGACAGTGGAGAATTTATTTTCAGTAAAAATGGATGATGAAAATATTGAAAAAGTAAAAGATTTTCTATATTTTGGCTCCAACGTTGATCAGAATGGAGGCTATTGGCAAGAAATTAGAATAAGGCAAAAACCAGGAAAGGAAGGCATGAATGTAATGCTTTAAACTGTATTTTATGTTGTTTGGGGGCATTGACTGCTGACTGTAAACCACCTCGACTCACCTTCGGGCTGAGAGAGGTGGTATATAAATATGGTATACAAACAAACAAACAAACAAATAATGGAGGAACTAAATAAGATCACATCACACTGCAAACCCTGTTTGGAACATCTAAATTAGCGTATTGAGTGGCAGTATTGTTTGTGAAAGGTGTGTGTGAGAGTAAGTGAATATTCTCTCTGTGTGTGTGCATGTGCGCACAAATATTTTGTGTGGGGGAAATAAACAAATGAACAAAAAACATAAAAAATAAGATTTTAATACTCACCTCATGTACTATTGCATTCACAATAACATTACCCCAAAAATCAGTCAAGGAATATGTATCCTCTTTACTTGGTTCTACCAGGGTATCAAAAGCTTTCTTGGCATTCCAGGCTGTGGTTGTAAGTTGTTCACACAACTTCCATTCCAAATTGGGAAGCTGTGTCACCCACTCCTCATTCTCATAGATATATGACATACACCTTGAGAAATGCGAAATTTAACAAACAGAGATTAGGAAGAAATCTTTAAAAATTAAATGAAAAACACCATACAGTTTCCAAACACAAGGTTGAATTAATGATGCCTAAGGATTGGGATCTTTACACATTCTAATGCAAAAGCCACACTTTCTACTCATCGAACTCATGTATGAAAATGAATGAGAATACGGAGAGCGTTTGACCTTGAGGTGTTGTTGAGAAAAACTCACAATCCTTTGTCATCAAAAAATATATAATTAACTTGCAGTGAAAACCTATAAATGCTTTTTCAATAGTTTTCTGCATTTGAATGTAATGTAATTTATTCATACAGGATGCCAGAAATCCTACTTTTGGGAGGAAAGATGGAATATATACTGTATAAAGTTATTGATTGATTGATTTTATCCTGATCCATTAAACAAATTACACATAGATAAATGCAAGGGTCGAGTTTTTAAAATTCACACATCTCTGATGATTAAAAATGACTTCCATGCCAATGGGAAGTATCCCTGCTGTCAGGCATGTACCCAGAAATTCTCAGGGTGGTCCGCGAGACGGCCTTACTGGTACATTATTTAAACTGTTATGTGTATTCACATCATGATCTGATCACCATGCTCAATATATATCATATGCATGGGGGTATTGGGATAACAATACAAAAGGTTTGCTAGGGTAGACCTTCTCTCACCCAGACTCAGCCCCCCCCCCCCCAAATCAAAATCCTAGGTACAGCCCTGCCTGCTGTCAAAGCGTTATGAGATATCCCTAAATTTTAAGAAAATGGGAGCAAACAAGGCCAACCCATCTTGCATTCCATGGGTATATGTTTGCATCTGTGTCCGTCCACCTGCATTTTTACCTTTCAGTCATGGACCATCTCTCTTCCAAGGAGCATTGCCAGAAAAAAAAACAAGCTGTACTGAGTGCAGATCTAAATACATATTTCTCAGCATCACTGACTACCTAAGCAATACTTAACACTTCATCAGATGGGCAAAATTGCCTGTCTTACGATGCTTCCTCTTCACTTTGCCATGGAGCCCACTGGATCCCATCCCAAGATGTAGATCTACTTCTGGTGGAGCTCCATGATAAAGGTGAAGTGGGAGTGTCATATGCCACTGCAACAAAGAAAACTTCCCTGTATTGCATACCCACCAACAGGGGGAAGCTCAGCATTAGACACTTCCCCCCATGGGATGGGGGATGGGGAAAGCCAGGTGATGCAGCATGTGGGTTAATGGGTTCCCCCTGCTCCCCTCCACTAAATTCATCACGATTTGTGGTGAATCTTTTAGCTAATGTGATGAGATTCCTACATTTAAAATAAGTATATCTACACTGACTACTTAGATCAGTGAAGGGTCACATCACTCTGTGGTGGCCAAATGCTGCATGGAGTTGATCCAGGATAACGCAGGGCAAGGCCACATCAACACAACCTTGTCCTGAGTTTATAACCACAGTCAGGGGATAATCTGAATTTGCTCAGTATAGATCTGCACAATGAGAGCTAAAACCTTTTTGGGAAATGTATTGGCATCAAGAGAGACAGTTGTAATCAAATCATTGCCTTCTCATTCAGCTGATACTACTTCTTTACGTCGTGATCTCGATCATACATAAAAACAGCTCACTTCCACTTACCAAGTAGAGCCAGATACTCCACAGAGATGCATGACAGAATCCAATAAACCTTGTTTCTGAAGTTCCACCAGAACACCCTGAAGTGCAATCATGGCTCTCAGACCTCCACCAGAACCTAATATAGCAATATTGGGGACATTGCTCTGTTGGAGAAAGGGAAGAAATACAAAATATTATTACAGGTTGGGCATTCCTTATCCAGAAATCAAAATTATTCCAAAATGGTCAACATGGGTAGTTAAGATAGTGACATCTTTACTTTCTGATGGTTTAAGGTGCACAAACGGCTTCATGCAAAAAAAATGTTTAAAAATATTGTGCATAAAATTACATTGAACCAGCCATGAACCAGCCCGAGCACTTCCATCTTCGGGAAGGCTCTCCTTTCATCCCTGCCAGTTTCACAGGCTCATCTTGTGGGTACAAGGGAGAGAGCTTTCTCCTCTGTGGCTCCCTGACTCTTGAGCTCATTGCCCGGAGAGATTAGGAAAGCCCCTACTTTAGAAAGCTTTAAAAAGAATCTCAAGACCTGGCTCTGCCATTGCACTTTTGGAGAGTAGTCACACAACCTTATGCTATTGCTCCCCTCAACACTTTTTGTCCTTGGAATACATCTCTCCCTTGTATGAAGGCCTGTTTTTACTACCCCGTTACGCTATGGGATCGCCCCTGCAAATAATCTGCTCTTATTATCTCACCATGAGGGGGTTTTTTAAAATCATTTTATCATACATGTGGCCCGCTCTCTGTTATTGTGATTGTTCATTGCACTATTATGCTTTGTGTCCATTGCTTATTGTATTTATTATGTTCCTGTATTTTACTATGTTGTTGTTCGCGCTTCGGTTTTTATTTTATTGTATTTTACTGTATTGTAATTTCTTGTTTGGCCTTGGCCTCATGTAAGCCACCCCGAGTCCCCATTGGGGGAGATGGTGGCAGGGTATAAATAAAGATTATTATTATCATTATTATTATTATTGCTTTTTACCATAGTGTAATTCATCCCAAACTTCTGAAGACAATTGTAGACTCCAATTTTTCTTCTACCAATTGTTGCTTTTTCTTCATCTGATATATCTCTAGAAATCCGGAATGTATCACTAGTTGACAAAGGAGGAAAAGGAGTGAAAAAATATTAGAACCATCAAGTATGACTCTTTATCATCATCTGAGTGGAGTTTCCATTCTAGTCATCTGTTATGCCAATGGATAGCTCACTTGGAAAATTCAAGTATTATAGAAACCCAGAATGAAAACTATCATTAATGAAATTACATTTCTGTTATTGTTAAGTGTCTGCATCATGAAGTTTTTATGGCATAGAATGTTCAGTGGACTTCCATCTCTGGTCTCAAAAGTTTTTATTTAATATCAAATACAGTACATTGTATGATTGCTTCCCCTCCTCCCCTCTCTCCCAAAATCTTCTGTGGTGTGTATATATAAACACGTGCACTTCTGAACATGTCTACAATACACTGTAAGTGCTCCCCATTATACTATTCTCCCCTTCCACCCCTCCCATTGCAGTGACCTCCCATCCTTTAGCTTGGAGACATTCATATACAACCTTGCCCTTCCTTCCCAGTAAAACATTCACCAATACTTCTCTCTAACACAAAAATCATCATCCAAAAATCATATGCAAAAATTCTAACAAAGACCAAATTCTGGAGCCTATTCTAAAATATTTCTCCTTCTTCCCACAAAGTTCAAAAATAGTTCCCATTCCTTTAAAAAGTTATTCTCTATTTACTCTCTATTCATTCAACCAATTTATCCACATCACTCATTCCAAAAACTTTCACTGTCCATTTTCTTCTTTTCCTTTTTTTCCCTCCTTCACCACAAGTCCCTTTGCAGTGGGCTTCCATCTCTGAATGGGCATTCAATAATGGTCTCCTAGATTTCTAAGGATTACACTACATGAGCAATAGAATTATTGCAAAGAGAATAAGATTTACAGAAACTACTTTGTGTAACTTTTATTGCATTTTTGTACTTTAGAAATTGGATCCAGGCTAGCCAGTACGTGGCAGAGGGCATTCGCAGTGGCCGCGCCAACGCTATGGAACTCGTTGCCTGAAGAGATGTGAGCCCTGCGGGACTTGATGACATTTTGTAAGGCTGTTAAGACCTGGCTGTTCGGCTCTGACCGGTGCCCGCCATAACCTGCCACCCGCCGCGTCACTGCCGCTACATCACTACTGTCCTGTTACAGTTTTACTGGGGGTGGAATTGGTTTTAACGCTGTTTTAATGTTGTTATGTGTTTTTATTGGTATTTTATTGTTGTAAACCATTCTGAGCTTTGGAGTGAGCGGTCTACCAAGCTGAAATAAATAATAATAATAAAATAATATGAAGGACCTAATCACATTGAGCTTTTCCCCTGTCATAGAACACTTCATCAACATGTAAAGGATGAAAAGGCATGAAGCCCATCACATGACATCTGTTTGCTTACTTCAGTCCGTTATATGTTTCCCTTCATCATCTAAATGTAGAAAAGAGGGAGCTCAGACGGGTGATCTCCTGGCATGTGCCAGAATTGTCGCTAACTCCAAAAAACCACATGTGGTAAGATCTGACAGATTTGCCCATATTGAATCATTTCAGTGATGTGGAGGAATAGGCATTCCTCACCACTTTGCTTTCACCTTAATAGTAATCTAGATTCAAACTTGTGCTCTTGCTAGCTTTTTAGTTTTCCCTAGTTGAAAGGTTTCTCCATGTGATGATTCGAACTGTGGGCAACAAAGGGGAAAAACTGGGGGGAAATTGAAGAGGGAAACATGTGTGATGGGAAGACAGAACTTGAAATGGGACAACTGGGGATTGAAAGGTATGATTTGCTTCTCATAGTCTATGTGATGAGGTCACAAGTTAACACATCAAATGTCTGTTCCTGCTTCACTGTTGGGACTAATCTAACTACAATGAAGTTGGAATAACAATGATTTATAAACAAAACAAATGAAACAAGAAAAAAGTATGCTTCTTGACTCAGTTCAAAAGCAAGAAACAAGGTAAGTGAGAAAGATCAATGGTACAAATGCACAGTAACGAAAACACTAACTGCAAACAATTAGTTCTTTTCCTACATTCTGAGGATAGCCAAAGAAAAATTCCAACTTTAGTACAAATAATCTCCTTACAGAGAATAGTTGAATTAGTTATTGCTTTGCTCAATTACAGCCCTCTGTTTCTGTACACCACCACTGATTTTGCAAGAAATCTGGTAATTATTAGTTAGCAAACACCATTTGGATAGAAGTACACTTTTGTTTAGAACAGATACACACAACCTCTGCCCTTTAGAGATGAATGCAACCTAACTGTTATTTTAATAGGTCACAAAATCAGTGTCTTGGTTGCCTGTCTGGCTCCTTTAAACAAGGAATGTTGTTAATCACCCCAACAATAAGTTGAGTTTTATTGTATTCAGCAAGGAAGCTATTATGTGTAAGGCAAATAAGATTACTATTCACTTAAAAATACCGAGTGCACCTACAGTAATGTAAAATTAATGCTGATTGATGCCACTTTAATTGTGATGACTTGGTGCTATAGACTCTTGAAAGTTGTAGTTTGGTGAGGCTCTAGCACTCTGGCAAAGACTTTGGGAAACGACACTTCTCACAATTCCATGGCATTGAGCAATGTCAGTTAAAGTGGTGCCACACTGCACTAATTCTACAATGTAAATGCACCCAACGAAATTATTTGTATGGTATGATAATTTTTGGATTCCCGTCCCCACTATTATTTCACAAAGTATCCTTTCGGTCACTACAGGCTAGACTAGATTCAAAAGGTCCTGTTGGACCTTCTTAGCAAGAAACCTTTATATACTTTATAGATATTAAAATGTCTATAATTAACACATGTAAATGATATGGAATTCTAGGAGCAAAGTATTTGTGTCCACTATTAGGCATAGATAGACTGTTCTCCCCTGATTTCCTCATATATAAAAATTGGGCATTTAGAGGATTATTACGTGCCTTCAGAGGAATCATACTTGGGACCCATGCAATGCCCCATCTTAATAGATTAACCAGAAGTGGTGGTGAGGATTAGTATTAGTATAGCCTGCAATGAATGGCTTGTCTTTCAAATCCAAGTAGATTCAATTGGGATGGATAATGTATAGTGAACCCAAACTAGAACAGGTCTCTGACCACACTGCTTTTGGCAATTGCCCAAGGATGTGAGACGGTAATGTTAAGAACTTATTGCAGTATAACAGAAGTAATACCAGCCCATCTTGACTTGTTTTTTTAAGTCACTTGAAATTTTTGCTTTTCTTCGAGAGTGAAGCACACCTTTTGCACCTGTCAGCAAATGTATTACACTTTAACAAAAATCAAGCTCCCCAGACCTAAAATAAGACCTTTACAATTTTTCACAAAAATCATAGAAGAATGCACAAAAAATTCCTAATCTTTCTGATGGGGACAGACTTTTTGAATGCTTACATTTTTGTATGGATGGAATGAAACAAACATATGACAGAATTAAACAACCAGTTTGGAGAAAAAAGAGGAATATCTGTGTGAGGAGTGTGATATTTTTCTAGACAGCAACCTATTAATTTAAACATGTTTATGCACATTTCAAACTCAAAGGTTGTTGTCTTCTGAATTTTACAGATGTTTGTATGCTATTGGCCCCCACATATTTCCATGTTCAGAATATATCACAAGGAACCTATACATGAATTTCTGATTACAAATTGCATTTATATCCCCATTAGTCTTGGGAATTGGAAGATGGATAAATTTATGGGAAGGGGAAAGCTTTGAGAACTACATTTTTCAGCCACCCCTAATTTCATGAATATTAGTCATGCGATTGAAATATAACACATTTGTCCTATTCACATTACCTTTTCTTAAAAGCCGGCGCTTCTCCATTAACTGTTTCATTTTCCTTGAAAAGTATAAAAGATAGAAATAAATGATGAGGCTCAAGTATGCCACTCACGGGGAACATAAACTCTACATTTCAATGCAATGCAATTTTGTAATGTTTGGTGAACTCAAACAACTGGAATAGAGCCATATGATTGGGCATACAGATATAGAAATGAAGTCACCCAGACAGCCATTTTCATGCTGCTTGATTTCATTCAATTTTCCCTCCCCTATCCTCACTACAAATTAGTCAGCATTCAATTACCACTCTTCATTGTACTGTTTCTGTGTTCCCCTGAGGCAATTATTTCGGAGGTGTGGCAAATTCATTCTGGATTTTGCTTCAGCTTCTTCCACAGTTGCCCCATGTTGAACAGAAATTCTGCCAGCAATTACATATTATACTTCACAATTAGCTGAAAGCAACTGCTGATGGAGTGATGATAAAACCCATAGTAGATTTACTGCTTCATCGGTGGTGGATCCAGTGTTGTTCTTGGCATCTCTACCTTATGCCCCTCTCACATATGCTAACCTTGTGGTATCTCAGCTCTACTGATTACTGAACATTTTGGCTATTGACAATCATCTATGTCAAGCTGCTTTGAGTCTCCTTCAAGAGAGATAAAGTGGGATATAAATAATGTACCGAATAGAAGGCTTTGCTATGGCCAGAGCCTTTAACTACGGTAGCAAAATCAAAAACCTTGAAGTTCGCAGACCTCCCCACTGCTGTCTAGAAGACCAACTTAAAAATACCGGCCAATCTACTTGGGCAAATAAATTAATCCACTCACTAAGATCATGTGGGCTACCCCCATACTCCTTGAGCGATAATACCATCAAAGTTAGAGCAGAGGTGAAACAGAGAATTTTAGACATTCAAGCCCAAGAGGATCTTGCGTGCCTCGCTAGTGCAGGCTCTTTGAAATGGCTAGCAGCACTGAATCCCATCTACAGTTGTGCCCTCTATCTGATGGCCAATCTACCAAGACAGCTAAGAGTGGCTCTGACAAGGGCAAGGTTTGAACAGAATGAATCAATGGTTAGATATGGTAGATACCATTCTATCCCTTACACAGAGAGAACATGTGTCTATGGGGCCCAGGAGGTGGAAGATCTAAATCATATCCTCCATCAATGTGTGATATATGAAAAAGAAAGAAAATTTCTACTTGAAGTTTTCTTACTTAATAAATCCCACTGGACTCCGACCAATAGAACTATATTCCTCCTCTCTAATCCCAACCAGTTCTTAATTACAAAGGTAGCAATATTCCTTTATAAAGCTAGTAAAAGTAGGCAACAGCCACTTGCATTCTGGAACATCAGAACCATGCAAGGTTCTGCAGACAGTCGACGTCCTGAGTGTCGTTCTGCTCTAATAGCCCATAAACTATCACAGCTTAATATTGGTATCGCTTCTCTGTGGCCTCTTTTGAGAAGGCACGCTGAATGGGTCTCGAAGAGAAATGACAACGCAGAAAGAACCGCAACTTGGAAACAATATCACTCAAGGAGACTTTCTGCTGTGCTTTCTGCAACCGAACTTGCCTATCTCAGATTGGCCTTTTTAGTCATCAATGCACTTGTAAAAAGCATGGGATGAGTCCTTCCTAAGAATTTTCATTCGCGAAGTAATGCCGAGAGAGAAAGGTAGGCAACGATATATTGTCTCAATTGGGATTGATTGCAGAGGGGATGAGGATACATGAAGAACAAATAAATGGTTATATAGCTAGGAATTTTGACCAAAATGAAGCAGAAAGGTGGAGGTGCCAGGAGAGTATTTGTTATTTTATTACGGAATGGTTGTTTAATGTACTGTTTGCACATTATGGAACTCCTGTTCAACGCTTGATACATGTATTTCTTTTGCATGGTTTGTTCTGCTTGATATGGCCTTGCGGCTAATGCAATAAACTATATATATATAATCTACAGCATGAGGTTATGATTAGGATATAAGACCAGGAGAACATTTACAATGTAAAATGAATGTCATTTGACACCATTTTAACCACCGTGACTATGGAATCATGGGAGTGGTAGTTTTGAAAGGTCTTTAGCCTTCTCTGCCAAAGAGTGCATGCACGCTACCAACTCTGACAATTTCATAGCTTTGGGCCACAGAGGTTAAAGTGGTATCAAATTGCATTTATTCTATAGTATAAATGTACCCTTAATTTTTGTTTCATTACCTACTTAATTTTTGTTTTATTACCTACTTAATTTTTGTTTTATTACCTACTATGTTTTGCGACACCTGTTGGCTATCTTGCTGGAAGTTTATTCACATGCACAAATAACTATTTTTAATATATGAAGATAGCAAGCGATAGGCCCTTTCATGCTGTAAAACAAGCAGAATGGATCAACCTGTATCCATTTCTTACCATTCTTCTTCTTGATTATATTTTCTTGAGTAACTCTGAGATCACAGGTGTTTCTGTAAAAAAAAGTTTAAAACATTTTCAAAAAGTCTCTCGTTTTGTCACTGGACGTAATTATCTCAATATTTACTTAAACTGGTATTACAGATTTGTGGACTGAAGGATGGTACATTTGAAATATGGTCATGTGTTCAATGTTACCTTATGATTTTGGAAAAGAGACAGAATGTTAAGCAGCACAAATTGCAATGTTGCAATTCTGTCTAAATTTAGTCAGAATCAGCTTTTATTATCAAATTATAAACAACAAAAATCCTAGTATGAGAAGACAGGCTTGAAATCCTCTGAATTCTCTTCTGTGATCACAAACATTTTAGCATACAACATTCAAAATGGTCAGAATACGGTGGGTTTTTAAAAAGCGTATGCATTTTAATGTGGTGTAATAAACAACAACCGATCAGTTCCAATTTCAAAACTTTGCAAAACTTCCTTCGCTTAATGAAAGAGGATGTCTCAACAGATTGAGGAATTCCACCCAAGGAATCACTAGCTGCCACAAGGAGTCTCACCTTCAGTGTGAGTATGAGACATATGATGCTTTCCCCCCTAGAGTTTCTGGCATTCATAAAAGTAGATTTCATTGCAAAACTAGTGCATTTACCCAACAAGTTGGAAAGGATTGGTGGATAGATTAAAATGATTGCAATAACTCACCCAAGCATTCTGAGTTGCTAAAGTCCATACAAAAGTTCAGCATCTGCTATGTTTTAGCTATGTACAATCAACCTTCCATATTTACTAGGGCTGGGTGCATATTTCAATTGAGTAAAAAAGTAGAAAGTAGAAAAAGAGAACATTTAAATTGTAGCTTTTTATTTTACCTTTCTATGAATCTCTAGTTCTTTTAGTGCAACTATGGTCAGCTTTTGCCAGAAGGAAAAGCATAGAGCCTTCTACCTCACCCTCTTTTACCCATAACAATGCCCCCTCCTACATTTTTTCCAATACCTTTTATCAAATTCAATGATCACTTCAAGTGATCCAGTGGTACACCATATTTCTGCATGATCCATCACCAGCACTAGGTCAACTCAGACCTAAAATCAGTAGTTGAATGCCAAGATTTCCAAGCCTTAGATCACATCAAACATACATTAAGACACAGCAATCATCTTCCCAAATTTGCAATCTAGAATGCTCTTAGAAGCCCTAAAGGTAATAGGCCACTCTGGTCTTCTTATGAGCTATTACTAAGATTACTGAGTGGTGATCATGAAAGGAGTTTTTAGTCCTACCCATCTGTCTGAGGTGATGTTTTTCACTCTGAGCTTCCTAACAGGGCATACGGAAATATGTTTGTGTGTGTATGGAGTGTCTTTATGATTTAGCTGTATTTGTGGTTATAGTTGCTCCTCTCTTGTTGTAGACTAATAACAAGTAATCACTTTTACAACCTATTCAGAAGGAAAGACAACAACCAGAAATGGCACTACTCACATGGTTATCCTAGGCACAGCTCCTTGGATTCAAAGGAAAGAATTTCCACTCTGTCTGGAGAGATTTCAATGGCAATATATATATAGGATGGCAAAGGACTCTGGTCACTCTGTCTCAGTAGTGGTTGTGGTTTCTTTCCAAAAAAGGTAATGTATTTTGTAACAGTTTCAAACCGGTAATGAGCTAAGTTAATACATGCTTGGACATATATTTGGTTTTCCTATATATCAGTCCTTATCTTTATGGCACCTCTTTAGTAAAGTGCTGACTTCATACTGCAATATTTGATTTATTTTTTAGGTCCATCTTGGCTGCTGAACTTTAATCTCAAGAATTTTCACCTCAAGGATGTATATGAGGTCAGCCTTCTCTTAATCAAATAAGTACATAAACTTGTGCCCTTCCTCCATTACAAATTCCATTATATTGTCTTGCAGGGAGAGAAGATTAGGTAGGCCCAGAAGCAGATGGAAATTTTCCCTCGCAACTGTCATTACCCTGGTTTTGGAGGTAGAGAAGAAGAGTTAAGCACAACACCATCATGCCTGGCGCAGAAGCAGATTAAAAGCACTCTTTTCATCCCAGCTGTCACTGCCCTGGCCTCATAGAGAGAAACAAAGAGGCAGGAACAGCTCTGTAATATTTAGGCCCAGAAATAAATGAAATACCCTGCCACCATCCCAACTGCCACTGGCCTGACCTCAGAGGGAGAGAAGTAGAGGCAGGCACAACTCTATCTTACCTAGACCAAGAAGAATAATAGCCCTCCTTCCATCCCAACTGCCACTGTCTTTGCCTTGGAGAGAATAAAAGAAGCAGCCAAATCTGCTGAACCTAATACTCTTTTATTTATTTATTTACTATATTTATATCCCACCCTTCTCGACCCCGAAGGGGACTCAAGGTGGCTTACAGTGGAGGCAAAACTCAATGCCTTAAAAATTAAATAACATTTAGCTAAAAATCTAAATGAAGTTAAAAGAAATTAAAACATAAACAATAGGGCTGTTTCCGGAGGCAAAAAAATGCTTCAATTTCGGAATCGGATGTTGATTTTGTTCAAAAAAATCGGATGTGATTGACTTCCGAATTTTTTGAATTTTTTTTCGGAATTGATTTGGAAGTACTGTATTTCCGAAATTTGGAAGTCTCCGGAAGTCTTTGTTGGGACTGTGTCTTCAGGGATCTACTGTGCAAGGGATTGTGGCAGCCACAGTTCATGATGAAGATGGAACATTTGCAAATGTCTTGCAGAGACAGCGTGTGGGAAAAGCTGTTAGGGAGGCCAGTTCTATTGAGAATCATCAGTGCATAGATAAGACACCTGGCTGTGCAACTTTGGATAGCAAGTAGGAATGTGTTAATTGGCAGCTCAAGGTCTATCCTTCCAGCAGTGGTTTCGGTTTGCCATGTAAGGCAAACCGAAACTAGTTCTGATATAACATGCCTGGCAGTTTGAATCTCAAATCCAGGAACTTACCTGCTTGGATTTATTAAGGGACTTTACAGCATTCATTCAGCCTATGGGCATTTGGAACATTTCCTTGGATTATTGATTGAATTCTATATTTCTTTTGATATATTTTCTATTGCTTATATTGCTTGCCATTTGCTTCAATAAAAGACTATTTTCTTCAGCTGGAGTTGTATGTTTGGATTCTAAGGGCTCAGGTCTCTACGCTGGTGTGCAACAGTCTTCAAAAATGGCGTCCGCCTTCAAAAATGGCCCAAAGAATTAGCAGAAGGGAGAGTCAGCTGTTAGCTATCAGCCAATGAGCAATCAGCAAGAAAATTCAGAATGACATCCAGAATTCGGAATTCCAAACAAGTTCGGAAATGCAACACCACCCCCTGTTTGGGAGGCAGTGATTGGAAGTCGCTTCAAAAGTCGGAAGAAGGCAAAAAACTTCCAAAATTTGGAAGTTTCCGAAATTCGGAATCAGCCCTAATCAACAATACCACTTCCAACTGTAAAATAGCGTTATCTCTTCCTCTGCCTTTCCTTTTCCGTTGTGTTGCTTATTTAGATTGTAAACCTGAGGAGGGGAAATTGTGATAACAACCATTTGTAAGCCCCTCTGAGAGCCTTTATAGATGAAGACTTTGTGTAACAGAAACATGGAAATGTGGAAGCAGTTAAAGATCTCCTTGGAATTGTGCAAGGCCTAAATGTTTTATATACTGTGTGCGACTGCTGTTTTATAGTTTTACAATGTTAATAATTTTAATGGTTTAAATATATTGTCGTTATTGTTGTTTTGATATGTGTTGTTTTATACATGTAAAGCATTGAATTTTGCCATTGATTATGTTGGGAACCACTTTGAGTCCCCCTAGGGGTGGGAAAAGTGGTATATAAGTGCAATAAATGAATGACTGAATGAATAAAGCTATGAATGAAGCAAGCCACAATTATATTAGTAAATGCAACTGGAATGTGGGATTAATCTGTCTAGAATCCTTGTGCTTTCTTCAACTTTTTCTAATTAAATCCACATTAAAATGGACGAGAGTCTCACCGTGTTTGTATTTTTGATAAGAGCTTTTGAAAGTATGCAGAGGTCTATCAAAATATGATAGAAGGGAGAAGGATAAGAAGGATAAAGAGGAGGAGGAGCAAGAGAAATAAAGAGGACTCTTGAGTTCTTAGTTCAATAATCTTTCTGTTCATCTTTTTCTAAAAGCATGCCAAACACTGAATTGAAAAAAACCTGAATTTAGATGCATTCATAATTAGGATCATGAGACCAGTAATCAAGCTGCAACCTATGATCTTTTGACAAATGATGTGGAATGTCTATTTTCTCATTGAGAAGAGTCCCTTCTATTTTATGTATGATGACAGCAATGTGAAATGTTCTTCAAAATCAAAGAGTATCCTGCTGTAATGAATTTGTAAACAGCAACCCCGAAGTAATAATTTCACATCCTACCTACTAAAAATCTCTTTTAATCTGGCAAATGACACAACAGAATTAAAATAGTTAAGAATGAAATGCTGGGGTGAAGACCTGAAGGCTCCTGTTGCAATCCAGTGTTTCAAAGGGTCTGTGGAACTGCAGCCATAATACTCTAGGCAATAGAATAGAATGTGTAGGTAATATTGGTAGATTCATTATTGTGCATCAATACCCCATATGTGATTATTTGCATGTAGGAATTATGACGAATGGTCCACATGGGACTTCATAATTTGTGATACCCAGTTATGAAAAACTTTTACCAGCTTTATATAGCTATTACAATAAATATTTATTTAACAGTCAGTCATTGGCTCCTGGACAGCAGACTTATTATACTGAGAAATCTGCATTTCTGTTTCAACTACTACTATAGAGCAACTATTTGCTTTTCCCCAGATCTAAAAAATCTGTGCCCAACTTTTCTGGTGATGGATTTTCCTCCCCCCTTTAAAACACAACTAGATGGCTGCATAACCAGATTATTCACAACTGATTGGGCAACTGCACGAACTGTTCCTTCTGTACTGGAACAGTTTGTGAACAAAATATAGTAACAGGATTCAGAACATTAATAGAATGTCTTGTTATTCATTGTCGTGAATGAACTCTTTTTTTTCTAATTGCCTATTGTACCTTCAACTCAGTTCTACTGCTGCACATTATGGACAGAATGCAAAGAGACTTATGGAACCAACTAGGTTCCTGAATGCTCTGAAGGATCTGGAGTCTGTCAGCGTCTCACTCGATGAGCAAGTTAACACCTGGAACTCTAGACTATCCAATGCTCTCGATGAGATTGCCCCTAGATGCCCTCTCCGACCACGTCGAAACCGGTCACCTTGGTTCACCAAGGAACTAAGATAGATGAAACGGGAAAAGAGATGGCTAGAGAGCAAGTGGAGGAAACTCTGTGACGAAGGTACAAAATCAGCTTATAAGCTTTTTATGGATGCTTATGAGCGTGCTATCAAGGAAATGAAAAATTCATACTATGCGTCCTTGATAGCGTTCGCTAGCTCATGCCCGGCTCAACTGTTCAAAGTAATTAGGTCCTTGATGATGGTCCCTACCATCCCAAATAATAACGATCAGGCCCTTTCTGCCAAGGTTTTCCAGAGCTACTTTACAGACAAGATTTCAGACCTTCCCCCTATTCTTGATACAGTAAGTGAACTTGAGACTCCATGGTCTCTTGCCGGGCCCACCTTTGTCCGGTTTCGGCCACTGGACGCAGAAGCTGTTGATAAGATAGTCACTGCAGCTAGGCTGACCACCTGCTCCCTCGATCCGTGCCCCTCCTGGCTGGTGAAAGCTAGCCTGGAGGGGTTACGTGACCCCCTGTTGAAGTTAGTCAACACCTCCCTTGAGCAAGGAGTGTGTCCAGGGGGATTGAAAGAGGCGGTGGTCACTCCATTGCTGAAGAAGCCGAATTTAGATCCGTCGGTCCCTTCCAACTACCGTCTGGTGTCGAATTTATCGTTCCTGGGCAAGGTAGTTGAAAGGGCAGCAATGGCGCAGCTGCAGTCCTACCTAGATGATGCAACTTGCCTCAACCCCTTCCAGTACAGCTTCCGTTCAGGGCATGGGACGGAGACGGTGCTGGTCACCATCACAGACAAGCTGCGCTACCAGCTAGACCAGAGTGGATCAGCGTTGCTCGTGTTATTGGACCTCATGGCAGCGTTCGATACCGTCGATCATGATCTTTTGACCCACCGTCTTGCCGGGGCCAGGGTAAGGGGGGTAGCCCTTAGCTGGCTGTCCTCCTTCCTCCGGAACTGGTCACAGCAAGTGAGAAGGGGTGAGGTTGTCTCAGGGGCGTCCCACTCTTTTGTGGGGTGCCTCAGGGGGCAATCCTCTCCCCTTTATTATTTAACATCTACGTCCGACCACTTGCTCGGTTGGCGCGCAGCTTTGGGCTGGTGTGTCACCAATATGCAGATGACACCCAGCTCATTCTGGGAATGGAAGGCCGGCCCGACTCCGTACCCGATAATTTCCATCGTTGCCTTGAAGCCGTCACTGGATGGCTGAGAGCCAGTAGGTTGAAGGTGAATCCGGCTAAGACGGAGATCCTGTGGCTGGGTCGTCCGGGTACGGGAGGGATCCGGCTCCCACCCCTGGACGGGGCGACACTTCACCCATCTCCATCTGTGAAAAGTTTGGGAGTCGCTCTTGACTCCCAACTGTCGATGGAGAATCACATCTCCATCGTCAGCAGTCACTTTCCATCACCTCCAGCAGGCGAGGAAGCTGCCCCCCTACCTGTCCCGTCATGACCTAGCCACAGTGGTCCAAGCCACGGTCATCTCAAGATTGGACTACTGTAATGCCCTCTACATCGGCCTTCCCTTGTCGATGATCTGGAAGCTTAAGCTGGTGCAGAACGCTGCAGCCAGGCTGGTGGCAGGTCTTCCATCTCGCTGCCACATTACGCCTGTTCTGCGCGCGCTGCACTGGCTTCCAATAGAGCACCAGATCACCTTCAAGGTGCTGGTCTTGACATTCAAGGCCTTGAATGGTCTGGGGCCAGTGTACTTAAAGGACCGCCTCTCCCAATACAATCCCCCACAACCACTGCGATCCGAGCTCCAGAACCTCTTGGTGGTACCTAGCTGCCAGTCAATCCACTTGTCCACAACACGAAGGAGGGCTTTCAGTGCTGCTGCGCCGGTCTTGTGGAATGCTCTTCCATCCTCAATTCGGGCACAGACCGACCTGCTGGCCTTTTGTAAAACCCTCCTGTTTGTCCAAGCCTTTGGCACCTAGAGACATATCTAGGCCATGGGCGAGAATGTTGGCTTAAGACTCTTTTAATGTATATTTGTGTGCTTAATGTTAATATGTGGACACTGGTCCATTTTATTGTGTTTTTATGGTTTTATATGTGTGTAAGTCGCCCCGAGCTTCTCGGAAGGGGCGACTAATAAATCCAATTAATTAATTAATTAATTAATTAATTAATGCATTAATGGGGGGTTAGCATTTTTGTCCAGGATTGTGCAGCAAACACAAGGAAAGATGGACAAAATATTTTAGAGTCAAGCTACTGGAAGTGCAACTCTATTTGGCATCACATTTTTTCTTAAGATACATCTACACTTTAGAATTAATGCAGGTTGTCACGGATTTCAGTGAATGGCTCAAAGTTATAGAATCATGGAAGTTCTAGTTTTATAAAGTCTTTAGCCTTTGCTAAAGACTACTTAGTTATCAAGTCCAGTATGGTTCAACAAAAATTAAGGATTTAGTTAGTTATTAGGACTTAGTTATCAAGTCCAATATGGTTCAACAACAATTAAGGATTTAAGAAAGATTTTTTCCAAGCCAAATTTGTATGCAAGATGATAGGAATTATTCCAGAATAAGTGCAGATCTGTGGAATATGATCTGCAGCATAAAATAAAGATTTTGTTCATTAACAAATAAGCTTTTGAGAGGCCCATTACTGTGCTGAAATCCAAAAGGTCCTGAGAGAAGTTGCGATCTCAGTCTAATGATTTTGTAATATTCCCAATATGTTATCTCTCTCACACACTCCTTTCCACACACAGACCTTTGTATCTTCAAATAAGCTTCCATCTTTGGTGCTTTGACCTCTTTCCACAGCACATCAGGAGAGGTAGATTAGATATGAATGGTTCCGTATTTTTCCATTTCTTCTACTAAACACTGGGCTACAATGAAAGAAAGACATACCTACATTTTCCAGCCTGTAGACCCCAGCTACATGTTGTACTTATTTATCTTTCTTCTGAGAAGTTGTACTCGATCTGACATTTTCTCCACAGGGCAATAACTTATTCATACAGGACACTCATTTCAAATCAATAAAGCGATGTAGTCTTTGTTCTTAAAATGCTGTACTGTTGTGACAGACCCATATCCAGCATTTTAAATAAGATTTGTTTCCATATTTTCTTCTGTTGATATATGAAAAGATATTATGCTAAACCTGTATAGTGCATACTATCAGGACAAATACACATAAATTTCCCTGGTGAGAAAATAATTAGTAGCAAGAAGAATAATTGAAAATTAAAGTTGATTTGATGGTTGCTTCCCTAGAATGTGTGGTTACTGTACTGAACTGAAGGGCAATAGATTCAGCAAAGAGAAGTGCTTCCTGATACATTGTAAAATTCAGTTTCCAGACCATCTCAATTGTAAAGAACTGAAAAACACATGATGAATTAAATCAGAACCACATTTTAGCTATTTACAATAAAGGTAGGCAATTGGCTAGGGAGCAGAATTGTCTTGCAAGGGACATTGTTGCTTTTTGAGTAAGACAGTAGCGTGATGAGTAGAACTGGCCTTTCAATGTGGTGAGAACAACTGTTTTTTATTATTGTAGAGTGAACCTCCACATGTAGACAACTTGGGTGATACTTAGCTGGGAGAGAGTTATTTAGGAGACTACTTGTCTTTTGTAGTCACCTTTCCCTTTGGCTGGATTCTCACAGATATGTCAGAACAGTAATAACTCTCCTGACTTATACACAACATTCCACTAAGCCTATGATGAAATCCATTCATGCTAGAGGTCTAGCAACATCTCCTGAGACCACCTCAATTCTCAAAACACTGGCAGCAAAACTTTCCAGCAGTGGAAAGTAGGTTTGTGCAATCTGGGTAAACCACGATCAGTTTCAGCGCCCCAGATTTCTGTTGGAGTCCCGATCCATTTTTCGGAAGCCCTCTGAATTTGAGAGGACAGAAATATGTTTTAGACCTGGGAAAACAAAATATTTGTTTTCTACCCGGCCCATTATGTAGGGGGACTTTCCAGGCTCCCCATCGTGTTATTTTAGGCATTGTTTGTCCTTATATCCTTCATTCCACATTATTGCTCCAACACTTTGGAACGCGCTCCCTCCAGAAGTTTGCGCTCTTCCTAGCTTGCTGGCTTTCCGAAAGGCCTGCAAGACCTTGCTTTTCCAACAGGCATTTGGCCTTTAAACTGCAGGCCCTCTGTCACTGAAAAGTTGCAGACCCTCTGGTATCTGCTACCATGTGTACTTGGGTTGTTGTGCTGTATTGTTTTTATGATCTTTTAATGTGTTTTATATATGCTGTTTTAACTGTGTTTTATTGCTGTGAGTCACCCCGAGCCGGATGGGAGTGGCGACAAATAAATCCAAATAAATAAATAAATAAATAAATAAATAAAGACCTGGATAAAAAGCATTTCTCTCCCAGGCCTGCAAGGCACTTCCAAGGCATTTTAAGGAGTCTTCTTAAAGCTGTTTCTACTCTAGAAGAGAGGTGCTGCAGTCAGACACAAGCACTTTCTCCCCCAAGCCTGCTCCACACCACACACTCTTTCCAAGGCATTTTAAGGATGCTTCTTAAAGCTGTTTCTACTCTAAAGGAGAGGTGCTGCAGACAGGCACACATGCTTTCTCTTCCAGGCCTGCACCACACAACACACTTTTCAAGGAGGCTTCCCACTTTCAGGTAAAGAAGAGTGATGACCTGGAGCTCTCCTACCCTGGGCTTCTTTTTTAAAGTCCTCCCTTTTCCTCCTAGCAGCTGCCTCCCTACCGTACTCCACTTGTAACTGAAAACAACCAGTATTCAACAGATACTGTTCTGTTGGGGCAAAAAGAAAAGCGTGGAGGCCGAGCCCTTGCCATTACAGCCATCTGAACAAGCCAAGCCGGCCGGATTAGCTGAAGGGAACTGGCCAAAACACATCCGTGCACAATCTAGTGGAATGCCATACCACGCTGTCACCAATTGATAACCTTCAAGGCTACCCACTCCCTTGCCACTCTGGGAGGAACATGGCCACTGATACTGCAACAATCTGAAGTTAAACCTCTTTGGACTTTTCCTTGCATCTGATGGCCTATCTTTCTGCTAAAACTGTATTTGTTGCCACTGTGTCATCATATGCTGTACCCATCAAGTTGAACCTTACTAGGCCTCTTCTCATTCCCTAGTTTTTCATTGATGATGACTAAGGAACCAGTGATTAATGTATCATGATGCTTGAATACGTTTTTAGAAAATGTATGAGACATATATATTATTTAATGTTTGATTGAATGTTGTGCTCCCCTCTTTCTCAAAGAACACTACATTTGCCACTAGGGAGTTCTCTTATCTTTGTGCCATAGGATTTATTGATTTCTCCTACAGTAATGGCAGTATGCCATTTAAAAAAAACAACTATTACCGTGTTAATTTTGTTAGGTAAGGATTTGCAAGATCGACATAATAGTTTTATATAACATATGGGATCCTGTCTTCATCAATATAATGTTTTGTTATGCTAGTTTAGTTTTCTTTTCAGGTGTGTGCACCTCAACAGGGAGAAGGCAGCGAAATTGACATTGGAAAATGGAGTCTGAGCAGCTCAGCAACTTGTAGGCAATTTTGCTTTGTTGCTGTGGTAGTTTTCCTTTCTGCCTCACACCATCACCTTTTTGGCTACTTTGCATTTACCATATTCACTTTCACTTTTATCACTATCTATATCAATGTAGTAATTGCACAGAATAGATTATGTTCTCTATGTTCTTGAAAGTTATATTTTAACACATTTTGACTATTTAATACATGAAACAGAGAACTATGCACTATTTTGTGTATTTATTTTTATGCGTACTCATTACACAGTGTACAAAACTGTGAACATAACACATATACATTGGGCCCATGATATCCACTGTCACTTGGTTTCAGGATCCCCTTATTGATATCAAAATCCATGGATACTAAATTCTATTTATAGACAGTGGTATCATAAAATTGTGTCCATTATATAAAATAAAAAATTAACTCAAGGTCTGTGATACACCTACACATCAGTGTAGTATTCAGAGGATGGTAAAATACAGTTTTGCTTTTTGGATTTTTTCTGAATATTTTGAGCTGTGGTTGGTTGACTCTGTGGATTCAGAATCTGTAGATATAGAGGGTAAACCAGACACATTTCAAATATTAGACAAAGGTCAAAGTTTAATGTTCAACAGCTCTAAAATGTGTACTATTTTGTTTTGTAATAGACATCAATTCCTGAAAGCAAGATAAGAAGTAAAACAAGATAAGTAAATTTAAATAGCAGTTAAGATAGAAAACAGCCATTGTTCATAAAGATAGGTCTGAATGAAGCAAATGTCAATTATGTAGATAATAGCTTAGTTCACTTTTTGCATATATGCAGTATCATGCTACACATTCTTACTGCCCAAAAAGGAAAGGAGAAGGACCTGAGAGATTTTGAAAACAAATATTGCCAAAATTTGGCAAGTCAACACCGTGACATCTCAGTTGCAAAATCTTGTGGTGAAGAAAGAGAAGCATAACAGGAAATGAGGCCACACACAGATGAATCCGTTTCACTCCTAATTTTCTTTCCTAGCAGAGATTAATTGCACCTCTTCCCACTATTGTATCAGTTTATTTATTTTTAAAAACACAAACATTCACGTGCATTTTGTAGTTTTGCTTAATATGCACATTTTTGTTAGATGATCTTTTTTTTCTAACATTATATGGCCTTACAGGCTAACCTTTTATTGGGGATGTGCAAACTCATTTTTTAATTTGTTTTTCGGATCTAATTCATTAGATTCATACATACAAAGTGATATTAAGAAACATAATGGGTGGCCATGCAAAAAACTTAAGATTCAAAACACTGACCTATGACTTTTGGATAAGTTATGCAAATCTCGATGGTTCCCAGGTCTCCATCACGGGCACCACTTCTCCCCTCAAAATAGCTGGATTTGGTTCCCCCAAAGGGCCCCAAGGATAGTGAGGCTGGAGTGGAGGAAAAACTCTGTTTTTTCCCCAAAGAAGAGGGGAGGGATGCCTGACTGAATGGCTGGGCACAGAACTACTAAATTGGTTGGAGGAAGAAAACTTCTTAGAAAAGGAACAAGCAGATTTCAGAATCGGGCATTCAACTGTTGATCAGGGCTTAATATTGCAACATTTAGTAGAAAAATATTCTTCTCCCTCCCAGGGAGCGCTTCATGCAGCCTTTATAGATTTTAAGTCTGCATTTGACTCAGTCCCAAGAAACAAACTTTGGAGCAAACTTGAGGCTACCAATATAGACAGGCGCCTGCTGGTTCTCATTCGCAGCCTTTATTAAAAAAACACATCTGCGAGTGACATGTAACCGAGAAGGCCATCTGACTAGACCAATACCCCCATTTACAGGAGTAAACCAAGGTTGTGTTCTTGCTCCCACGTTGTTTAATATTTATATTAACTCCCTGGTGAACTCACTTTCAGAAATAAACCCTCACCCCCCCTAAATTGGCTGGGAGAGCAATATCAGTCTTACTTTACGCAGATGATGCCGTACTTCTATCATTAACTTGTGTTGGGCTGAGACGGCTGCTAAAAAGGTTACATGTGTACTGTAATACTGAACAGCTAGAAATTAATTATGACAAATCCAAAGTGCTAGTTTTTACTCAGAAAAGATGCATACACAGCTGGCAAATCAGTGGGCACCCAATAGAACAAGTTAAACTCTATAAATATCTAGGAGTCATTTTCCAGTCCACCGGTTCCTGGAATGCTCAAGTGTCCCATTCTATAGCAAATGCATGGCGGATTTACAACTCATTTCATTTTTTTATGGTAAAGGTGGCCAGCATTTACCTTCAGCAATTAAAGTTTTTAATGCTAAGATTTTGTCTCAAATGTTATATGGAGCACAACTGTGTGCTTTTAAAAGTGTTAAGTCTTTAGAAACCATCCAGACAAAATTCCTAAGAAGCATCCTTATCCTCCCAAGCTGCGTGCCTAATGTAATTTTACTTCTAGAGACAGGTCAGATCTCTGTTGAGTCTCGGATCTGGATCTATAAACTAAATATTTGGTTAAAACTAATGTTTTGCCTAAAAGTTTGGCCCCATTGAACCTCGGAGATCCATTCCAATCAAGGTGGGAAAAGATAGTTCATGAGAAAATCCTAAACCTTGGATTTTCAGTTAATACCATTCTGACCATGGGCTATACAAAAGTCAAAGAAAACATATGACTGCGTATCTGGGACACAGAGCTGCAAAACTACCTAAACACAGCCTCTACTCTTCCAATATTCAAAGATAACGGAAGGGTGCTGCTTCCTGCAGAGTACTTAGGCAACCTAACCATCCCTAAACATAGGAAGGCGTTCTCTTTGGCTAAATTCAATGTACTCCCTTCTGCTGTATTGGAGGGAAGATACAACAAAGTACCATACAATGAACGCCTATGTCCCTGTGAGGCACAGGCAGTGGAAACTGTGGAGCACGTTTTGTTGTATTGCTCTTTTTACCGTGACCTTCGTAAACATTTTATAAATCCAATTTTAGAAAGTCTACCAGGGAGATCTGTAAGGTTTTATATAGATTATCTCTTGTCTGACCAATACCCCAAGGTCACTGTTAGGGTCGCCAGCTTCTGTGCAGCAGCAATAGCTTGTCGGCCCAAGATGCTGTCACAGTCTTACTATTAATAAGTTTTAATATTTATTTCAGTTTAACCATTGTCATTTTAGCATTTAAATGTTTAATACCATTTTAACTATTTTTTTAATATTGGGTTTTAAACTTTGCCTGTGTGTACGCTGACGTTTGTACATTTGTGTACATGTGTTTGTGCATGTATGTGTACCCTGATGTTTCTACATCCTGATGTTCGTACATTTTTTATGCTGGTCATTGACTGTAATAAATCTTGTCTGTCTGTCTGTCTGATGGTTCCCAGGTCTCCATCATGGGCACCACTTCTCCCTCAAAATAGCTGGATTTGGTTCCCCCAAAGGGCCCCAAGGATAGTGAGGCTGGAGTGGAGGGGAAAACTCTGCTTTATCCCCAAAGGAGGGAGGGATGCCTGACTGAATGGCTGGGCACAGAAGAAGCCCCTACGCACAAGGCTGGCCCAGAGAGAGAGGCAGAGACCACCCTCACATTCACAAGCAAAATTCTGGGAAATACAGTTTAGGAAGGGCCTAAATGTTATCTGGTGCTGCTGACCTGGAGACAAAGAAGCACCTGCATTTTAAAAGTAATTTCTCCAACTTGGAGAGAGAAAGCCCAAGCCCTGCTGATTTGCAGGCAATGCAGCGCCTCCATTAAAAAATATAACTTCTCCAATTTGGAGAGGAAAAATTCAAATGCTTTAACACAAGAAGCAAGCAGAATTCTGGGAAATGTAGTTTAGGAGATAAAAAGGGATTGTTGGGAGTTGAATCAACCCTGTGAGGTAGGCAAAGTTGTGAGGCAGTAACTCCAAAGTTTACTATTCTTGTTATTGTCATTTAAAAGGCTGGTTGGGCATCTGTTGGGGGTGGTTTGATTATGCTTTTCCTGCCTGGCAGAAGGGGGCTGGACTCCCTCCTTGTGGAATTACTTAACAAAAAAGTAAAAAAAGAATTGGTTATATCATTTTAGTTACAAAACAGATATTTTAGAAACACTTTAGAAATGATTCTCCACACACCCCTAATTTAGTAATGAGTATTGAAACATTTTTTCATTGATCGCACAGGCCTACCTTTTATACATAAGATGGAGAGGTGAATCTAACATAAATAAATACATGCTTTTTGTATATAACTTCACCCAATGTAGTTATTATTATTATATGCTGTCCTAAAAATGTATGTTGAAGGGATTCAACATACATATTTTTGTAAACAGTTTTCAATAATGTACACATTTTGTAGCCATTTTTGACTGTAAAAAAGCTTTATGTATTAGTATGTTTAAAATATTTTGGCTCCTATTAAAATTCATTGAAATATATTTCACTCTAACCCAGAAATTAGTAAGCTACAAAGGATTTCCAGCTCCTTTGTTCAGTTTGCAAAATAATATTCAGCACAACAGATGTGTCTCCTAGTGGTGATTTAGAAATTTTTGACTAAGATAAGATTGCATACCCTACTGGTCCTGGAACTACAAAATATCTTGTAGTGGCATGGGCATTTTTGGAAATTTTAGAGGCCACATGGCACTGCCAGTATATGTGGTCTTATAAAATGAATTAAATAAACCATGGAATTAACAAGGGAAGCTCAAATTATTACGCTTCATTTCTCCTACACAGACACTTCATCAGAAGCAAGCAAAATTGTTTCTCAGATTCTTAGGGGTCAGATAGTCCCAGAGCATTGGCTTGGATGTGATATATAACAATTTAGCTACAATGCTAAAGGGTTGGTCCATCAATTGAGAATATGCATAATATACCATATGCTATTTGTAGTCTTCTGCTTGTTTCTTCAACCGTGCTTAATACATATCCCACAAATCTTCCAATGTAGGACTTATGGGCCATATAAAGAATTTTCAGGTATCTCCCAATCAAGCACAGACAATGACCATACTAGAATAAGTTCAGCAAGGTTACTCTGTCATTTGTCTTTTGATCATTACCTAGTAATTAAAGTAATGCAAAGAACTCACATATTTTCATGATTTTTTAATTTGTGATCAATTTTCTAGGATATCACAACATTGATTTTTTTTTTAAAAAAACTGCATGTTAAAATAATACCAAAGGATAAAGCAATACAGTAGTGCTTTATAAAATATTTCATGAAAAGCCCTCAAATCAGTTGGGTGAGTGGATGATATGCCTGAAGAAATACATTTTCATGTAGTAAAAGGCCTACTACCTTAGCTCAATTGGAACATTGTTCTGCATGGTGAATTTCCCAACAGAAAAGTCATTCCTCTGCATCATGATGTCAAGAAGTGAATGATGGTTTTCATTTAAATTAACAAAAGTTTGCCAGCTGCTTTGCATAACTATAATTCACTGATTGCAAGATTCACTCATTATGACATTTTCTGAATTTTTAGATATTTTCATGCACAATGCTACCTTAATTATTCAATCTGTGGCTTTTCTACTATGGTACAAATGCACAATACAGACACATCATGTATCAGTTGTCTATGTTGTTGTTTGTTAAGCACAGTTTAAAAACATTAATAGCAGAAATGCTGTGGCAGCTCTGCTTTATCAAAGGGACTTCTGCCCTGGGGATTGTGATCTAAATCTGGACTATTACTGGAACATTATATTTTACTGAGACTGTATTTCCTGTGTTGTCCTCAGTTTATACCATTTTCTCAATTGTTTCCCACAAGCCTCCTTAAATTCTCTGTTTCTCAGACTATAAATGAAAGGATTGATCATTGGAGTCAGGATTGTGTAGAACAATGAGAAAACTTTGTTCAGATCCTTCAGAGTGCTGCTCTTTGGGATGATATATACAATTATTAGGGTACCATAGAAAATTGAGACCACAGTAAGATGAGAAGAACAAGTAGCAAATGCTTTACTCCTGCCGGTAGTTGATGGGATTTTTAAAATGGTCATGATGATGCAAATGTAGGAGGCCAGTGTCAGCAACAATGGAGGCATTGTGCAAGCAGAACCTAGGACCATCATTACTATTTCTGCCTGTTGAGTTTCACTACAGGAAAGTCTTAATAATGGTGTGTAATCACAAAAGAAGTGATCAATTTCATTGCGGTCACAAAATGTCAACTGCAATGTAAAGCCTGTTGTAAATGCACTTGCAACAATACCAGCTATCCAAGAAGTAAGGGACAATTGAATACATAACATGCTGTTCATGAAGTTTGCGTAATGTAGTGGCTTACATATGGCTAAATACCTGTCGTAAGACATTGCTGATAAGAGGTAACTTTCTGCTCCAGCTAAAAAAGCAAAGAAGTAAAACTGGAGGAAGCATCCATTAAATGAAATGCCTTTGTAGTTAGTTATAAAACTAGCCAAAAGCCTAGGAAGGATTGTTGATGTGTAGCAGGACTCCAGAATAGACAAATTCCCCAAAAATATGTACATGGGCTTATGCAGATTATGATTGGTGAAAACTACTGTCGCTATGAGGATATTTCCAGCCATTGTCACCAAATAGATTCCTAAAAATACAACAAAGAGGACAATTTGAAGTTCGGGAACTGTCTTGAATCCTAAGAGGATGAATTCTGTCACCGTCGTTTGATTAATTGTTTCCTTTTTTGCCATTGATTGCTTCGGTCAGTGACTAAATAAATGCTGAAAAAGCAACCACAGTTATGAAAAAGTTAGTGCACATTTTTACACAAAATTATTGGCACTTTTGGACATCCAATAAGCCTCTGGTTGTACACTACGAGGGAAAGGCAGACCTGTGGTTGAATCCAACACATTCCTTTTCATGTTCATTGCTTAATAATGGTCAGGTAAGCTGTTTGGTTCTCATATAGTTAAAATAAACAATTGAAAGCAAACTGCATCACATTTAATAACCTAAGAGACAAAAATTATATATATACACACACACACACACACAATATTACTGAAATTGGATCAGAATGGCACTCTGCTGTATTCTACTATGTAAATGATCAGGCTCTAAAAATTCCACACTGGAATTCGCATAGTGTTGATGTATGAAAACACAATCAAAACTGTAGTGGAAACATAGAAACTATATTGTAGCCAAGCCATATGCCTATGGTATAGTTTACTTTCACTTGGCTAAGATAGAAACCATTTCTTTTGGGAAAATGTTTTGAATAATTATGTTTCAGTGCATTAATGAGAATCTGATCGATCCTTCCATTATCTATATAGATAATCTCCATCCATACTACTTTACCTGACAGCTTGGGAAATGTACAGTAGGTCTGTGACTGGAACATGGTCATTTTTGCCCCTTATTGTATAAAATTTTCTAACACTTTTGTCTGAGGATGAATCCCATTGAGTTTTGAAAGTTTGCATCTTGTATTTTGTGCAGTTTTAGTTGGCTCAATAAAGCAATCACTGTTTTATTGATTTCAGATACGATTATCTTTTGCTGTGTGGCTAATGTAGCAGCTATCCATAAATATACAATCTAAGTGTACCCAGAACCAGTTTTGATTTTGGGAAAAAAATCCAAGATACCATTGCAATATGTTTGTGGGTTCAATTGAATATTTACAAAATGTTCTGAATGTGCTCCTAGGATGCAAATCCATAGTACCATTAGCATACTCTTGCTTTCTCTCCATCTCCCTCCCTCTCATTCTCTCTTTCTCAGGCTGCATCTACAGTGCCATATAATGCAATTTAAACCTTCATTATAGTCAGTGTAGACCCATATAAGGCAGCTCAGTGCAGATAAACTGCATTATATGGACAGTGCACAAGAACCTTACTCTCTGTTTCTCTGTCTGTCTGCCTCTGTCTCTCTCTCTCCTACACACACATGCAAACACGCACATAGATCTTTGTACCTTCAAATAACATTGTGTCATTGCTGCTTTGACCTGTGTTCTGCATATCAGGAACACTGGACATGGATCCTATGGTACTTTTCCATTTTGTCCAAGCAATGTATCCTTCTCGCAAAGGGAGAACCATATATGATGTTCCAGCTTTTGTTCTCTAATAACAATTTGTCCACCATGGAGATATCAACTCTCTAGGCGCATCTGCCACAGGGAATTCTGTTAAGCATTTAGAGAGCTCATTTCCAAGCATTTCTATCGGCTTAAGAAGAAGAAAAACATTAAGATGGTAGAAATATAGTCCCTGAAGATATCTTCCAATACCATGGACCACTTTTGCAATAGCAAAATAGTGTTCAGTGTTTCCTCAGCCCTTGTAAAACAGACAGCTAATGCGAAAGGCAAGAGAGCAATGTTCTTTGAGAATGTGTTTCTGCTTGTTGTGTTCCTTCAAGGCATTTTTGACTTATGGTAAACCAAAAGCTGCTGAACAAATACACTGCTTGGCTTTAATGTGCTGTCTAACTTTTTTTGTATCATAAGATATTACAGTAAGGTTCCAGTTTTCTTGTATCAAACTTTTAATTCTGTGATTTCCCAAAGCAGGATAAGATTGCACTTGATGTATGAAGTATTATAACATGCTGATGCTTAAATAATAACTGCAGCATTTGGCAAACAGACTATGAAATGCAATAATAGCTATCTCTCTAAGCCGGTCTAAGTTTTATTAATCACAGACATGATACTGCAAGAACTGTTATAGATATGATTACTTTGAAGGACAGAAAATCTGTCCCAGCTGCCATTATTTCTCAATTATGAAAAAGCATTTATCAAAATTAAACAGCCTTAAAGGAATTTAATTTCCAATCAGAATTTCTGAAATGGGTTCAGGTTTGCTTTAACCCACCTCCTAGAAAGTGAGTGATTACAAATGGAGGTCAGCTGTTACCAACAGTGCTGTAGAATCCAAAGAGGCACTAATGGAGGGCAAAAGGGAGGTGTGTCAAGCCAACCTTTGTTGAGGTCGACTTCCATCTGAAAATCGATGTACTCACTGTAAAAGAACATGCAAGTCAAGAACAGGTCTCTACAATCACCTACGGGCTCACCGCCAAGACCCTACACTTGGAAGGCAATTATAATCAACCATGAATGATAGCCTATGATGATGATTACAAATAGAATACTTTTTGCCTTTTCGTCATCTAAAAAGGTTTGACTTCTAATATTCATGCTGCCTTGGTTCCCATTCTGGGCGAAAGGTGGCATATAAAGTCAATAAATAAATATGCCCCATATTCTAAAGGTTCTGCTCTGATAATGACTGTTAGTCAAGGTAGATACATAATGAGAAATATAGATGCTAGATAGGCCCATCTGTATACCTCTATAAAACGGAATGTTTGTATGTGTGTATGTGTGTATTAGGGTTGGTTTAGAATCCTAAAATCGGGATTCTAAAATCAAATGGGGGGGGGATTTTTTTTAATTAGTATATTAAAGACTTACAAAAAAATTTGCAAAAAGTGCTAAAATGTAACTTAAGTACTAACGAAATTCTAAAGTGGTTCTAAAGTAGGAAAAGCAGGGAAACAGTTAAAAATCAAGAGGGGAACATTCCCCTTCACCTCTGCAGTGCAATTAAGTGGAGCTGTACATGTATAACATAAATATAAGAGGTAGTAGCTACTAGCTCTCAGGACAGAAAGTGAAGGATTCTCTCCCCCTTATTATTTCCCCTTTCCCTCCTTTCTTCCTTCTCTACCCTCTTCTTTCATTCCTTCCTTTGCTCTTTGGTTCCCCATCCCTTCTTTTCTCTTCTTCGCCCCTCTTTCCCCCACGCTGCAGGCGCCTCGCTCACCCCCTCACCTCTCTCTAGCCTCGATCCATGGATCGAGGCTAGAGAGAGGCAGAGAGGCGGGCCCCTTTCCCTCGCTAAAATATAAGCCGACCCAGGCTTGGGCCGGCATATTTTGGTGGGAAAGGGGCCCTTTGCCTCTGCCTCTCTCTAGCCTCGATCCATGGATCGAGGCTAGAGAGAGGCAGAGGGGGCGCGGCCCTTTTACAGCTAAAATATAAGCCGACCCAGGCTTGGGTCGGCTTATATTTCAGCGGAAAGGGGCCCTCGCTCACCCCTCGCCTCTCTCTAGCCTCGATCCATGGATCAAGGCTAGAGAGAGGCAGAGGGGCTGAGCCCCTTTTCAGGCTAAAATAGTTGGGTGAATTATTTTTGCGGGAAAGGGCCTCGCACCTCGCCTCTCTCCTCGATCCATGGATCGAGGCTGAGAGAGGCAGAAGGCTTGTGAGCCCCTTTCAGCTAAAATATAAGCCGACCCAGGCTTGGGTCGGCTTATATTTTAGCAGGAAAGATCCGCTCACCCCTCGCCTCCCTCTGAGCCTCGATCCATGGATCGAGGCTAGAGAGAGGCAGAGGGGCGCGGGGGCCTTTCAGCTAAATATAAGCCGACCCAGGCTTGGGTCGGCTTATATTTTAGCGGGAAAAGGCCTTGCTCACCCCTCTCTCTGGCCCGGTGCATGCATCGGGGCTAGAGAGAGGCGAGGGGTGAGCGAGCCTCCTCCTCTCTCGCCAGCCTGTCATTGGCGAGAGAGGATGAAAAGGCGCCCCTCTGCCTCTCTCTAGCCCCGATGCCTGCACCGGGGTAGAGAGAGCGGGGGGTTAGCGGCAGGCGCCGGCGAGCGCTGGGGGAAAGAGGGGTGAAGGAGGAGCCAATCCTTCGCCCCTCTTTCCCCCGCACTCGCCGGCGCCTCGCTCACCCCCTCACCTCTCTACCCGGTGCAGGCATCGGGGCTAGAGAGAGGCAGAGGGGCGCGGGCGGGGGCCTTTCTCGTCCTCTCTCGCCAATGACAGGCTGGCGAGAGAGGAGGAGGAGGCCTCGCTCACCCCCTCGCCTCTCTAGCCCCGATGCCTGCACCGGCAGAGAGGCGAGGGTGATCGCCTCTCTCTAGCCCCGATGCCTGCACCGGGCTAGAGAGGCGAGGGGTGGCGAGGCGCCAGGCGCGCGGGGGAAAGAGGGGTGAAGGATTGGCTCTTCCTTCGCCCTCTCTTACCCCCGCGCCGGCGCCCTCGCCACCCCCTCGCCTCTCTAGCCCCGGTGCAGGCATCGGGCTAGAGAGAGGCAGAGGGGCGCGACCGGGGGCCTGAGTCCTCTCACCAATGACAGGCTGGCGAGAGAGAGGAGGGGCCTCGCTCACCCCCTCGCCTCTCTCTGCCCCGATCCTGAGGGAGCGAGGGCCCAAGTTTGCCCAGGCTGAGAGGAAAAGGAAGAGGCCTGAGGCTGTGAGGAATGGTGGGAGTTGAAGTCCAAAACACGTACCTGGAGGGCTGAAGCTGGCCCCTGCGATGGGACAAGGCAGAGCAACAGGGAAGAGAAGGAGGGGGGAAGCCTAGAGGACTACAGTTTCCAGAATGCATTGCCTAGCAGCAGCGTCACTTCCAGTTCCCCATAGAAATGCGGGAAAAAGAAGAAGCTGAATGAAGGCGGGAAGGAAATGAGCGGGAGAAGACAGGGAGAAGTGAGTAGTACAATAATTAATTAATTAATACTTAAGAATTTCTAACGATCTTAACGGAAATTGTTGACCTCAAGGACCGTAAAAGGAAGTCTACTTCCTGGTTCGTGGCAGCGATACGTAAAACCTCAAAAGTCCCATTACATACGAATCTCTTACGAATCCTTTTAATTTCCGTTTCATTTTTCTCATGCCTAGTGTGTATGTGTGTATGTGTGTATGTGTGTATGCGGAAGGCGGAAGGGCGGATATGTGGCAGCTATTTGCATAAAGTCCTTTGATTGGACAGCCTCGCCACTCCAAAATTCTAAGGCACCAGACAGAGGGCATTGATAGCCACTGATTAGCCAGCATCCCAGAATCCAGGCCTCTACATTCAAACAACAGGATTTCTTCCCACTGAGGGGAAAAATGCACCATCAACATTCCCTCCCCACTTGGCTCTGTGAAAACAAAATGGATTCCTGTATTCTCCTCCCCCTCAGCTTTTAGAAAACGGCTGCCTGCCATGCACCCTTTTAAAGTTACCAATAGCAGACCATAACATTACAGGCCCCAAAATAGAGTTTAGGGCAGGATGGCCGACGAATGATGGGATTTGCATCCCAATTCACTTCCCAGAAAACATTGTAGCCCCTACAAATCCCCTTCTCCCAGATAGGCCCAAAAGAGGCATCCATCTTCCCTCTTCAACACAGTGTCAGAGAAAGGCAGCTTCTGACAGGATCTTTAGAACAGGCACTGTCACTCTACAAGGTAAGGCCCTACTTCACTCAAAAGACACAAGAGAAAACAATAAATCCCTTTCTCTAATGCCTTTTAATGCTTATATAAATAATTCTGACCCAAAGCCCCCTCACCCAGCCTCATTGGACCTTACTGCTAATTCCATGCAGGCCTTTTACATTTTTTTTACTCCTTTCTGTTTTACACCAGTATACTTTCACAGGCCAGGGCGGATATGTGGCAGCCACTTTCACAGGCCAGGGCGGATATGTGGCAACCACTTTCACAGGCCACAGCGACCAGCGCAGGTGATGGACCTGCACCAAACTTGGTACACATAACCCCCCCTATGACATGACCCACGTATTATGGGATTTGTAGTACTTTCCAAGACTTTGGTTCCCACAGACCACTGAGGCCACCAAAAGGACCAATACAGACCACACTCAGCACACACAGCCCCCATGACCCACTCTACATCCTGGTGCAGTTTGGAGGAGGGTGGACCATGGATGATGGGACTTGAAGTGCCTCTACTCACTTCCCAAGTCCGCTGCAACCCTCATCCAATCACTGATCGAGACCAAACTTGCCATACATAACCCCCATGACTGCCTTCACGTCCTGGTGAGGTTCGGGGGACGACTGACAATGGATGATGGGATTTGTAGTACTTTTACCCTTTTGTAGTACCCTCTGTTCCCACAGACCACTGTGGCCCCCAACAAACACCGAGAAAGTCCACACTTGGCACACAGAGCCCCAGTGACCCACTCTACATCCTACTGAAGTTTGGAGGGGGACAGAACATGGATGATGGGACTTGCAGTACCTTCCTTCACTTCCCAATCCTGCTACAAACCTAATCCAATGACTGATCAACACCAAATCTGGCACACAGAGCCCTCATGACCCACTCTACAGCCTGGTGCAGTTTACTGTGAGACAGACCACGGATGATGGGACTTGAAGTACCTTCACTCACTTCCGAAAAACAATGCATCCCTCATCCATTCACCATTACAGACCAAACTTAGCACACAGAGCCCCCATGACCCAATCTACATCCTACTACACTTTGGGGGAGGGTGGACACAGAGATGATGGGACTTGCACTACCATCAGTAATTTCATGATACCACTGCAACTCCCAATAATGATGGATCAAGACTAAACTTGGCACACAGAGTCCCCATGACCCACTCTACATCCTGCTGTGCTTCTCAAATAACCCGGGCAGGGCCGGGTCCCCAAGCTAGTTTATAATATTTTCTAAAGCCTTATGTCGATTTTTATATTGAAATGTCAGGCGAGGTTATAGTTGTCTGAATGCAGTTAGTCTGCTGGGATGTTATAATCTAAAATGGAATCTGAAAAGCTTAAGTACTGTGAATAGCAGGGTCATGTATTGGAGCAAATATCCAGCAAATTCCAGCAAATATCCCCTCTCTGAAGCTGGTTGCATTTGAGAAAAAGCTTCTGCAGGCAAAACTACAAAATTCATCTCACAATGAACCAGTAACTTTTGAAGCTGTCTTTTGTTCACATG
Source organism: Anolis apletophallus (assembly GCA_030556195.1). NCBI lineage: Eukaryota > Metazoa > Chordata > Lepidosauria > Squamata > Anolidae > Anolis > Anolis apletophallus. Next base: position 123,690,593 of record JARBWK010000008.1, on the reverse strand, counting down.
GCAAGCTGACAAAATGGAGTTTTCTCCATCACATTTAATTTGGCACATGGATGTAACCCTAGAGTTATGAAAACATTAAAAAGCTTTTAGCATTGCCAGGCCTTTAACCTAATTTTTAAATGGTATGACTGTTTGTAGAAAGAGTTATCTGTAGCATAGTGTCAATCTTGACTGTAGATACAAGGTTCACCCAAGTGACACAGGACTGAGCGTGATCCACACTAAATTAAACAGAACATACTTCATATAGTCAAACAACTACTATTATATTATTCACTGTTAGGCTACAGACCTGCTCCTCCATAGCTATGCCAAACTGTTGGAGAGGAACTTAGGAAGTGAGCTATATTTATGATCCAATATATGTTTATTCCTGAGCCAGTGTGGTGTAGTACTTTGGATATTAAACTTCAACACATTTATATTGCAGGCCTACAGAACTTATTTCTTAATAAGCATATTGGTATTGTTGTGTGCCTTCAAGTTGTTCATGTCTTATGGGACCCTAAGGTAAATCAGTTATGGGGTTTTCCAAGATGAAAAGGGTACCCAGTGGGTTTAAGTGAACAAGGAGTTTAACCCTTGTACATATCAGAACCCCCAGCCCATTTCTGTTTTTAAAGCCTACTTGAATAAAAAGGTTTCAGCCCGCCATTAGAAGGACAACAAGGAGAAGGCCATTCTTGTCTCTCCAAAAAGGGAAAGGATTCCAGAAGCAGCTCTTGAGAAGGCCCTGTTTGCATCTCCACCAGCCATGCTTGCAATGGTTGTGAAACTGAGCAAGGCCTCTCCTGAGTATCTCAGAGCCAGGGAAGCTCAGAATTTGAAAAGGTTTTCTCTGATATGATCAGGTTTTTTCACCTAAGGGAAACTGAGGAGGAAGTCTTTTGGTGCACCTGTTCCTGCACCAAAAAATCCCCTTTTCATATCTATCAGTTGTGTGTTGTCTTGATATTCCATGAGTTGGTCAGCAAAGTGGATAGCTTCATTCCTGCTAGTAAAAAAGTGTTGGTTCTTCTATTTCATAAGCTCTGGCTCCTCTATATTAATACACTAAGATGATATTTATGCATGCTGTAGAGAGGTTCTAGCTTAGTTAAGCAACTGAGCCAAATTGCAGAAAAGTCTCAAAACATGACTTCTATAACTCAGTTAATAACTCAAAGAAGCAAGCCTTTGGTGGGTGTCAAAGTTGCCCCATGTTTTATTTTGAACCACAGTGGAATGATCCACCTGCATTGGAGGTATGGTTCAGCACCTTGGATAGCTCCATTAAAGTTCAAACTAAACTCTGCAGACTTCCTGCTATGAAAGCTGCCAGTCATCACTAGAAGCATGTAACACAGTGGTTCTCAGCCTGTCAGTCTCCAGGTGTTTTGGCCTACTACACCCAGAAATCCCAGCCAGTTTACCAGCTGTTAGGACTCCTGGAAGTTGCAGGCCAAAACATCTGGGGACCCACAGGTTGAGGACCACTGATCTAGATGAGCAAGTTTGATATGTTTCTCAGAGCTAAAATGGTGCTATAGCTTGAAAAGCACTGATGTAACACAAATGTCTTGCTTTCTATTAAATTCTCATCACTGATAACAAGTTCCAAATGCTTCGTTCCATGCTCACCCATATATCTAGCTTATTAATACTAAGATTTTGCACAGCAATAGATAAATAAAAATATAAGCAATACTGCTCTCAAAAAGCTTCTGTTGTGAAACACCTTTAATTCTAATATGTAATAAGGCAGGAAGTAAAAGAAAGAGGAGAAAGTGGAGAAGATGAAGGTAGCAGCAGCATTCCCACTAGTAGATGTAGTAATGATAGTAGTATTAGCCGATTTTTACCCAATTCTAGTTCGGATTCCAAATCTGTTGCAAAATATCAAATGTTTACTCATATGCAGCCTTGAAAATTAACGTCACAGATCTCTGGTCTGAACTTTGGGTCTTTAACTTGACAAAGAGCCATTGGCCATCTTACATAAATTCAATTCACCTTTGGACAAAAAAGTGAGAGGAGAGAGGTTTGTATATGAGTTATAATGTAACGAAGAATGTTGTTTGCCTAACTGCTTTGAAGTATGTTAAGGGTAATGTCTATTTGTTCTAATTCTGGAAAAAAATGACTTTGGAAAAAATTTGTGACAAGATGCCCCCTTAACAAACATAATGAGCAAATATTTTATCAATGTAATTATTAGCAGAACTATTTGTATCCCTCCCACGCATACAACGAACCATAGGTGGTTATTAACCCAACATGCAGCTGCTAAAGTATAAAAGCTCTGCCTTCTCCTTTGCTCTTCCTACCTGCACATTCAGGCCCCTAACAATTCGGAATCATGAAGTGGGTAACATTCATTTCTTGCCTTCTCTTAGTAAGCTTTGCTGAATCAAAATACCTTTCTAGAAAATACCGAGATGCAGGTAAGAACATTTTTTAATAGATTGTTTCTATCCAAATACCAGTCATGCCACTAATTTATTCCATTTCTAACGTCTAATGTAAGTTATCCATGCCTTAATAGCCAAAATTGCAGCATTTGTCGTTTCATATGATGGCTTCCTTGTGCCAAGCAGAACTCTGTGCTAACAAGACGCAGATATTTTATATCCGACATTACAAAAGAAGTTAATCAAATATACATTCGAAAATGATTATATAAAAACTAGATCTTCATTACTGTAGATATATTTAATATGGGATGCATGATGTTTTGATGAGGGAAAGAAGTAAGAAAAATGTGTGCACCAAACCAAACTGTTTTTTGTGTTGAAGTCTGGAGATGATTCCATCCAACTCCTTTGGGACTCACTCTCATGATCCTATTCTATTTCCTTTTTAAAAAATGCATCCTGTACAATATTGTTTCCTCCATTTCAAAACCAGTTATCTAAGTTACATTTCACCATGTTACCTTTGAGAATATTTTTTGCCAGTGAGTCAAGGTGATATTGAATAGCTGAAAAGGCTGGATTGGTCGAAGAACTTGCTCTTGGAGAGGAGCACAGGTATATTATTCTGGTTGCAGATTGCCCAGAGATTAATTAATTTGTACTTAATACATTGTACACCAAATCACTGAACAATATGTGCAGTTGAATGCTCATTTCTCTTAACGTTTTATTTTTTTTATCCCTTTTTATGTATTTGATCTGTTGTAGGACTTGAACCAAATTACCAAATTTTAGGTCTAAATACTTGTGTATGTGTGTGCATTTTTTTAAAACTGTAGAATCCCCTTTCAGTGTTGGATCCATTTAATTAAATCAATTCTACAGTGCAGAGTCTTCAATGAATTCTTTTGACTTCTACTGTTAAATCACTGGGCCTTCATTCCTTGACCTGCCTAACCAAGAGCAAGTAATGGCACACTGAAGAGTTTTTCTTTTAACCACCTTGTAAGAAAGTTTTTAGATGTACATATAATTTCAGAACTACTATTTTAAATATAACCAACTATTGCTTACTTTACAGATACTCATGACACAATCACCCGGGCCTCTGAACTACCGCCTGATCATTTTGGATTAGCGTAAGCATTTCAATAGTGTCTTGCTTCCTTGTTTGATTCTCCAAGTCTTTAGCATTACTCTCCCATTGGTATGACAGTTAAAAACAATTTTTCATGTGTGAAGCTGGGGGGGCGCAGAGGCCAAAGTGAGAATGTTACCTAAGACTATTACCACAAAAAATGATGTTTTTTAAGTTTCTGTCTTTTTTCATACCTTTTTCTAGTTGCTTGATCTTATACTCTCAAATGGCACCAAAAGCCTCAATTGAAGAGGTGGATAAACTGAAGGATGACATCATGGCACTTGAAAAGAAATGTAGTGCTGATGAACACTCAGATCCTGAATGTGCAAAACCTATAGTAAGGTTTTAAAGCAAAATCTAAAATATATTTTGAAATACTTCTAAGTGCAAAATATAATACTTATCTGGCCAGCCATGGCTTTATCTGATATTTAATCTACTAACATACATTGTGGTCAGAGCAGATTCCTACAAATTGTAGAGAGAATGCAAATCATGACAATAGAAACCAGTTTATGCTAACATGTGATATTAAAGTAAAACATATGCATAACATATACAGTGTTGATTTCCTTGGATCTGATGAAGGCCTATCTAGCATATAGAGATGGAGTAAGAGGCTACTGAAATATGGATTTTGTAGAGCATTGGTAGATTGTTGGCATGGTTTCCAAAATTTTAGGAGCCTTTACCAGACTATTATTCTTTAATTCAATTGTAATTTAAGAACTGGAAACAGGGGAAAAGGGGATGGGATTGCAGTAACTTTAAGTCTAAAAGGGTCACACAATAAGATGGGGCATCATAAAGCTCCATCAAATCAGATAAAGGTGCATGTCTTGTGTTAATTTTCAAACACAAACTTCTGCTGCCATCATCCCTTCCCAATAGCTTTCCTGATGAAGAGTGGGATGGGGTACAGAGGTGCTAGAGGTCAAAACAGAGTTCAGTGGTCCCCCATGCTCACTTCCTCTAGTTTCCCCTGCAAGCGCAAAAGCAATTGAGCTAGAAGTTGGTATTTGGAAGGTGAGATAGGACATGTATCTTCATTCTACATGGTGGAGCTTTTCAGTAACCCTAATAGATCCTGATCCAGAATCAATTTGTGTTAAAGTTACAAGAGTTCTTTCTCATGACCCATAAATCAAACCTAGCTTTGATCAATAGCTAAAGGTTCTGTATAAGAATTCTTGATTTTCAGCCTCTTCCTGGGGTTATTTGGGGTGATTTTTCAGAAAATTGCATTGGATAGATCCCATCGCCTCCAGTTTTATATATGGTTATTATGGTTTTCTATGGGTGAGTAGATGAAGACTGGTATATGACATATGTTGTGTATTACAAAAACTAAAGCTGATGGAAGGAACTGGTAGCATTTTTTGGAATCAGCAAGTCAAATATACCCAGAAACAGGCCTAACATTTGAGGTACCAAATGTGTGTTTGCCAGTGTAATTTACAAGAACCTGGGAGATATTCAATAAGATATTCTAGTTTGCCTACTGTGAATAAACCACTAGTTTCATTTCTCACGAATTCAAGCAGTGATTTGTTTCTGTCCATCAGGAAGTTGTTTTCGAAGATGAAATATGTCACGAACAAGGTTTTGCTGATAAACATGGATTTAGCGAATGCTGCGCTAAAGCTGATGCAGAAAGAACTGCATGTTTCTTGGCTCACAAAGCTGCAGATCACGGAGTCATTCCACCTTTTGTAAAGCCAAGTCCTGTGGAAACCTGTGCAAAATTTACAGAGAACAGAAATGAAGTGTTGAGCTAGTAAGTAATTCCATCCATTGCTGCTGATTTGAAACACTAATTCTCCCTTTTGTGTGTAGCGATAGAAAACCCATGCTGTTTTTTTGCAGGTCCTTCATCAGATAACTGCAAATTCTGGCTGCCATTTTTGTGTTAGCTATCAAATAAGTAGTAGGGCTTGCAACAAATCTTTTAAAAGAGTTTCACCCACTTATTCAGCAGTAGATTAACATTCTTCCATTTTTGCATAATCTATTCCACCTCTACCTTTTACTTTGTCTTAATTTGTTTTATTTTATTTGTTGAACGGTACACAATATTGTGTGGCTTCTTCTGCATGTGTTCCTTCTATTCTATGGGCTTGGGAAGAAGTTCTTAAATTTATCTTTCTGCTGTCTTTATATTTTGGTTGTCAGTTTTTGGCTCCGAAAGCCTTGGAACTCAAGCCTTAAAATTCTATTATTAGGATGTTCTTTTCTTCTCTTCTTTATGCATGTTCCCAAACTTGAATGTTCCCAGACTTTTCTTCTTTATGCATGTTCCCAAACTTGCATGTTCCCAAACTTTTCTTCTTTATACATGTTCCCAAAATAGGCCTGAATCCTATTGTGAATGCCAAATAGAATAGTTAGATCCTATTACTATTAAGGTTTATAGCACTAGTGTCTTTACCTGTAAGAAAGTTTAAACCAGATTAATTTGAGGTGCCTTTCCTTCCCAAAAAGTTACGCCTATGAGACGGGCAAAAGGCATATCTTCGTAAATGTTGCCACAATCTATAAAACAATTGCTGCTTATGCGGGAGTCCTGTCTACTTGCTGTCTAAAAGAGGACAAAGCTGCCTGCTTCCAAGTAGAGGTATGTTGCTAAATCAAGCCTTGACATTCTCTTGTTAGTATGTTGGACACCATCTTCTTTTCTTTTTTCCTTTGTACATGTTCATGGCTGCACCCAAGTGAACGGGTAGCTCTTGCCCATGGCAAGCTTGACCTAAGGAATTCATAGCAGAACACAGTTTGCATAACGTTAGACAATGAGATATTAATCGCTACACATTTTATACAGCATAAATTGATGGCAGGAGTAATAATCAATGTCCATCCTGTAGGTATGAACAGAGGTACCAGTCCTAGGAACCCCTTGTTTCTAATTCCATATTTACCCATTATAATAACACTATGTCATAAGATTTTTGTCATAAATAAACATCATTTCCTTGTTGGTTTTATCATAAAAACATGTAAAAGGTTTATTCAACTGCGAAAACTTTGTTTTAGCAGGCCATCCCATAGCATAGTTTGCTATAGTTTTTCAATTAATATCTCATAGAATTGCAATCAATTCAACATAGTTTGTGGCAGCCACAAAAACAATTTTTCTAGAGTATAACAACTACTTTCAAAGTACGTGCTGCACAATTAAACAGGAAATAACATTTCAAACCAGGTGTAATTGGCAAATGAATTTTAAAATAGGGACTGGAGGCTTCAACTTCCCCAGTATCTTCACAATGTTCTTCTTCCTTGCCACAAGCCTTATTTATGCTCACAGATGAAATAAAATAGTCACTATCCTACATGGTGAGATAGAATAGATATTTCCATCCAGTCAGGATTTCACTCTGGATATGTCTACAATGTAGAATTGATGCAATTTGTCACCACTGCTATGGCTCAATGCTATGGAATTATGAGAGCTATAGATTTACACAGTTGCTAGCATTCTCTGTCAAATAGTGACAGGCCTCACCAAATCACAACTCCCATGACTCCCAGGACTCTGTAGCATTGGCAGTTAAGGTGGTGCCAAACTGCATCAATTCTATAGTGCAGATGTGTCCCTGTCACATCTCCAGGGGAATTCAGCTATTTCCCAAGAGGAACCCCTTGACATAGCTATTTATTTACTTGTGAAGAATAGGGATATTTGGGGAGGGGTAGAGAAGTATCTAGCTATGTCCCTATAGCACTGGGCATACAATGACAAAGGCATATTTTCCTTTGTACACAGAACACAGTTAAGTATACAAAATGCTGCATGGCTGAATAATATATGGGCACAATCTAACAAAAGGCAGCCATGGCCACTTTTGGTTTACTTTCTGGCTTAATCTTACTTTCTGTCTTTATGACATTTAACATCTTAAAGTGCCTTAATTTTGTATAGATTTACAGAAATACTTGTAGAAATACTTGCTTTTTTCTTCAAAATCTGCTGTTTGTGGTGAATTGTTCATCCAAGGAGATTTAACTGCCACGTATCACATCAGTTTTCATTTTACCATAGGGCCCACCTGTGAAAAAGCAATTTTTGGAAGACGTCGCTATACAGAAACATACCTGCGCAGTCCTGAAGAAATTTGGAGAAAAAACAGTGAAAGGATTGTAAGTCTATCTCTTTTTTCTTTTTTGAAAAGTTAATGCAAATGTGAGTAGATCCATAGGTACCGCCTTGGCAGGAAGGCAATGGCGCCCCATACAGTCATCCTGGCCACATGATCTAGGAGGCATCTATGGACAACTCCGGCTCTTTGGCTTAGAAATGGAGATGGAAACTATTCTATGTGATGAGACATGAAGGGCTAATTGTTCTTGCTTGCATAAAATTGTGGTGGGTTTGCAGGTATGGAATTATTTTTCCTCAGCACTTCAGGGTGGACAAATACCAGACAAGAACTGCTGAGAAGTATTTGTTTTCCACACACCGGAAGGAAAATTGTGGGAATTATTTATCCTTGCATGCAATGACAACAACAACAACAACAAAAGATTTACACCCCAATTCTGACCTTCCTGGAACTCCCATTTTCCTGTTTAGGACTATAGTCAATATGTTCTAAATGTGATACTAAATCTGTTTTAAAACACTCATAATCTTTCAGTAAAATTGCTACCTTGGCCCAGAAGTTCCCAAAGGCTTCATTTGAGACAATCAGAAAGCTTGCTGCAAATATTATGCACATCCACGAAGAGTGTTGCAATGGAAATACACTGGAGAGCATGCTTGATCGGGTAAGAGTAATTAATTTTGTTCTCATTACACCACATCAAATCAAATCTCCCTTCCTCTCCCTCACTTTTGAGATCCATTTAGTATTAGCTGTATTTCTAGGAGTAGTCTCCACTCTGCTTTCCAAATCTTTGAAAATAGATTTATTACATTAAACACCCCTTAATATACTTTTTAGAAAATTGAGAAGTACAGTATATACTCATGTATAAATCTAGAATTTTTAATCCAAAATCATCCCCAAAATCCTGGGCTGACTTATCCAAAAGTCAATATAAATAGAGTAGCTTAACTCTTATTTTAAAAAGGGCACCTTAGAGTAGAATGGAAAAAGATGTCAATTTAGTCTGTCCCAGGAGAACCTAAAAGAAGTACCTAACTTCTCTATTCTCCCTGCCATCATGCCACTTCGGAACTTTTTTAAAATAGTGGTAGGAATAGGGTAGGAAAATGGCAATGGTGATGTAGACTGTCCCCAGGAGATGTCATTGGTGCTTTCCCCTCTCTGTGAAATCACCCTAGACCAGTGATTCTCACCCTGTGAGTCCCCAGATGTTTTGGCCTTAAACTCCCAGAAATCCTAACAGCTGGTAAACTGGCTGGGATTTCTGGGACTTGTAGGCCAAAACACCTGGGGACCCACAGGCTGAGAACCACTACTCTAGACTTATTTCATTCTCTGGAAATTTTTAAAAAGAGACTGATTGGCTAGTAGGAATGCTCTGATTAAGCATGACTCCATGACCAAGGGTAGTTTGGATAACCCTTGAGTTTTCTTTCAACCTATGATTTTATGACTCTATGACTGAAACATGAGTATAAGTGATAATGTCATAACAAAATCAGATGGTGATGAAGACTTGACTCCAGCCTTTTCAACTCCTGAGGTCCACTTTGTACATAGAATCAGCACAGGTTGGGAAAAGAGTTTGAAGATTTATGTGGCAGACAGTGCCTACACAAATGCACTCAACGGTATTTGTAGTTGGGATTTTCAACATACACACAAAGGGAACACCATCCTATCTCAACTGCGTGCATATTCCTAAGGAATGGGCCAGGTGTTTAAAATGAATTTGATTAAATGGTATAGACCTTTTAAAATGATCGATACAAGGGGCATGTGTCAGTGTTACTTTTCATTTTTTGTTCCCAAAATGCCAATTTTGCCATATCATTGCTTTCTGGGATTGTTTTTTAAAAAGAAAAAGAAAAACTATGTGGGTAATTTTATATTGAAAAAAATTCCTTTCCTGGACCTAAAGAATCTTCAGAAAGTGAAAACATGGCAAACCTCACCATGAGGCAATGGGGACTTTTGTGAAATAGAAATGGAATACATCCTAATCTCACAGAATGGATTCATGCAAAAACTTCAGTAAAGGACAGAAAGGGTGCTAATATTGTGCAATGTTGAAAATTTGCTCAAGGGGAAACATAAAGAGAAAGTATAGCCAAATGTTTATCTTTCTAAGGTATCTTTTTACACTGGTTTATTTGACAGGAAACCTTTGTATCTGCCAATCCATCTCAAGGGATTCTGTGTTATATCCTAGACAGTTTATACTGCTATAAATCCCTAGTTTATAGCAGGTTTCTTCCAGACTATTTAGGTCTTGTTCTGTATTTGTTAGTTAGAAATAGGTCACAATGCCATTTAATGATGCATTGTAAAGGGGAATTGTCATCCAAATGAAAACTAGTTGCTCCAAGAAGCCATGTAACCTAAAGTAAGATCCACTCGTTGAAATGACAAACGTCCAAGAAATCCCAGACTTCTCCAGTCTACATTGTGAAAGTGGTTTCCATCAAATAACAAGTTGTTTATGAACTTCTTATAGGAAAAACTGACAAAATACGTCTGCACTCACCAAAATGAGATCTCATCAAAACTGTCCACTTGCTGTGAAAAACCTGTGGTGGAACGAGGAGAATGCATTGTTCATCTGGAGAATGATGACAAGCCTGAAGATCTGTCTGAAACAGTCATAGAGTTTATCAATAACAAAGAAGTGTGCCAACATTATGATGATAATCACGACTTGCAACTGGAAAAGTACGGCATAGAAAATTCAGATTAATTCCTATTTTCCCTAGTGATAGGGCTGTACAGTAGAAAGGATTCATTAAATGGATCAGGTTGGATGAATAATTGAGGCAGACCTTGCATGTTGGAAGGTCAGTCTGGAGATAGTCACTCACAATGGAAGGTCGGACTTGAGAATGTTAACCAATATAGAAATGGAATAGTTGTCAGGACCTTACTTCCTGGTTTTGTGTGAAATGAGGAAATTAGACCATGCCTTAGACCTGGCCTGTGTATATTTGAAATAAGGGAAAGGGTTGCCATGGGAATGACAGCACTGAAGGAGAGGAGCCAGGGTGAGGTGTGAGGGAAATAAACTGTCAGTTGGAATTTTGTTTTGCACCCCAATATATGCTTTTGAATTAAAGCCTTCCTACTTTGTTTGTGAGGTAATTTTTTCACCAGAAAGCTACAGATCTGGCCAATAGTATGCAGGGAGAATAAAAGTAAAACAAGAAGCAAGCAAGATCAGGAGAGCTGTGAACTGTGAGGTCCAAAGAAGATGTCCAAAAGAAGAAGAAGTTATAGCCAAGGCTGCCTGTTATGTTATGTTGATAACGACATAGGATAGCTAATCTAAATAAGTTGATGTGCAACTGATTTGCTTTCCAGAACCTAGCTCCACCTCTTGTACATTTGATTTTATTTGTCATGCGTTGTCAGCTGTGATATTGTTGATTTTTCTGTTCTGACTACTACTACAACAACTACTACTTTGTGGAACACAACCGTATAAATGTGTCCAAGGCTAAAGAGCACACATCAAAATGATTTCAAAACAAATAAGTAAAATTGCATTGCCATTTGTATCAAAACTTACATTGATCCAAAATGAAATAGAGACTAGCAAGCAGAAAATATCACACTAGCCCTGTGGAAAAGTGAAGTATCGCTTTGCAAAAAAGAAGGCTAAAATCTAATGGGTGATAATAGTGGTTGCTCCATAAAACTCACACACAGAATATGCCAGGAGAGAAATCTCACATTTAGATCTTATATGGAGAGTTGTATACTTAATCTGTTCTCAGTATTCATAAAAGTTATTGAACCCCATCTCTCTTCCAGCCAACAGTCAGCTAAATTTTTATGTTTTTATGTTTTATGTTTTTATGATGTTTTTATATTGTTTTTAATCTTGAATTTGGTGTAAGTCGCCCCGAGCCACCCGGGAGTGGCGACTCACAAGTTTAATAAATAAATAAATAAATAAATAAATAAATAAAATTGGTTGTCTATAATGTGTGTGCCATCAAATTTGGCTTACAAAGACACTATGACTGAAAGACCTCTACAAGCCCAAGTTTTAGCAGTCCTGCTCAGATCTCAGGAAATCAGTGTCATGGCTTCCTTGACCTGCAACATGGTCTTTTCCTTTTCCTACCATCTTCCATTTTACTGAGCATCATAATCTTTTCTAATGATGTTTTGGGTTTTACTGACAGTACAGACTTGGTTCCTTCAATGAACTATTGATCTTTTTAGCAGTCCATAGTATCCTCAGAACTCTCACCCAGCACTACATTTCATACAAGTTTTAGACATGCCAAAATGTGTTCGTTTAAATGGGTAAGTTGTGATAAGAGTGAACTCATAAAATCTTTTGTTTGTTACAGGTTTAATTGTGAGTATGCAAAGAGACATCCAGAGCTCTCTATACAACTGATTGTCAGATCTACCCAAGGCTACCGAGACCTGCTGGAGGAATGCTGTAAAACTGAGCATCCTGAAGCATGTCTTGCAAAAGGGGTAAGTTTTGATTGAGCTTCACCAAATGAAAAAACAAGATTTCATTCAGTAAGGGTGTTGTCTTTATAAAAAAATATTGATTAACATTTCATATGAAAATGACACTGGGTTTCACAAAAATAAAAATAAAACAAAGCAGTCCTGCTCAGATCTCAGATATTTCAGACCATTATGAGATCCCCATAAATAACTACTTGTATTTCAAAACCTGTATTGCTATCTGTATTCCCATCTTATCGTGACCTCAGATGAATCCAATAGAGGGTTTTCTGAGGCTAAGAGTGTACTTTCCCAAAGTCACCCAGTGGATGTACATGGCTGAATGGGATTTGAAGCCTGTTCTCCAGAGTTGTAGTCCAAAGCTCAAAGCACACTGGCTCCATGGAAAGATTCATATTACGCCATGTTAGATATCGTGACCTTTCTCAGCCCTGCCTGGTTACTCAGACTTGCCAGAAATAGCACTATATTTCTACTTTCCCTAAGAGATTCTTCTCTCTGAGGTCCACCTATTTATTTATTTTCTCATAGTACATATGGTAGCCTTAATTGAACGAAGGAGCCGTTGCAGGCAAAGGACATACTTTACCAAAAATGGACAAACAAATAAAACCATACAATTTCTCACTGGCAGGTGAAGGATTTTGATTGGTGTGTGTGTGTGTGTGTGTGTGTGTGTGTGTGTGTATGTGTGTGTGTATATATATATATATATATATATATATATATATATATATATATCTTTTTGTATGTTTTTCCTGAAAAACATCATCTTTATGGAAAAAGAACATTTCCCATGGGAAATATTGCTTTTTCAACAACCATGATGCCTTTTGCATAAAACCTTCTATTTTATACTGGCAAAACCTATAGAAGCTACAAAGCAAAGGTCACATTTACCCTCACTAAAGACAATAAAAATGTCTTGCAAGAGTTGCCAATTAATTTATGAATATTCTTCACAGCCTTAATAATAAGTGAGGTTTGAAAACCAGTTCACTCTCATTTCTAATATAATCTACCGTATCTCTGCTCATTTTTCATTGCAAGTCCTTGAAAACAATTACATTCTCTTTTAGGAGCCACTACTGAAAAAAGGCGTTGCTGATAACCTGGAAATGGTGAAGACACACTGTGACCATTATGCTCAATTGGGAGACTACCACTACCAAATTGAGTATGTTAGTCTCATATGTTTGGAGCTTGCAAACAGAGGCAGGGTTCTTAGTGGTATTTAGCATATTTGGCTAAATTGTAAGTACTTCTGCTAGTCTTTAGTCATAATCAGAAACAAAGCAATTCATACTTGCTGAAAGGTTTAAGCAAATAGATTTCTGTGGGTTTTTTTTTATGTTCTCCTTTCTTCTTTTCAACTCTTGCCAAATGCCAGTTCTTCATATAACACATTTTGGCAAAATAAATTTCTCCCAGTTGCTTATCCATGAGAATATATACAAGCTTTGATGCAAGTAGGATCCCAGTTTTAATACCATTTCCTTGCATTTTGAAAATACAAGATTTAGTAGTTGGGTTTTTGGTTTTTGTTTTTTTTTTGGTTTGGTTTTTTAAATGTCTTGATTACATTAGTTTTTCCTCTCAGACTAGTATCTACTGGGTTATCTTTGTTGCAGAAAGCTTTTTAAGTATGCCAAGGCAGCACCACAGCTCTCCTTTAAAGACCTCCAGAAGTTCACAGGGCAATTCAGAGATGTTGCTGCCAAATGCTGCAAGATGGATGATGCCCACAGAATGATATGTGCTGAAGGATATGTGAGTATTGTTTCCTCAGTATTATCTTTCCATTTTTCTTATTTAATCCAGTATTGAACTAAACAGACTGTGAAATACCTGCACCCATTTGAACTTAACAATTATTTTCCATTTTGCTTGGAAACATGAATACCTTAAATACATATACACTCATCTCACACTACTAAGCAGATCCCCCAATAATAACCCTTCTGAGAACATTTGCAATAACCTTGTTTAGATCTGACCAAAGCATATAACCAGATCTTTATCTGGATATAACGAAAGCTTAACAGAGAGTCTCTAGATCTGACTTCTGTAATCAGAATGACAGCTGACTCTATATTCAGATATGTGGACATTCAGTTGTAGCCTCAATTGCAAGTTGATCAGCAAAGCTTGGCCAGCAGCACCTTCAGTTGTACATGGGATCTTTCAGACAGAAGAACTGCAACTCTATGAATGTTAAATCATGTTCAACCCCTAGACTCCTCACTCACCAGAGAATATTCACTCATCAGAGAATATTCAGCTTGTGTCTTAATAACGTTTGTTGTGTATAATATTGGACTGGTGTACTTCTTCTGATAGGAGTTAATTGTTAACTCTCATTGACTGACTCTTTCTAATACATCTTTACATTCTTGGTGCTGTACTTTTATAACACTGAATTAAACAGTACCCTCAAGTGTTTAGCATCTCATAACTTGAAGATGGTAAACTTGTAGATGCTCATAACTAATGTACTGGAGCCCCCAGTGGTGCAATTGGTTAAACCCTTGTGCCGGCAGGACTGAAGACCGACAGGTTGCAGGTTTGAATCTGGGGAGAACATGGATGAGCTCCCTCTGTCAGCTCTGGCTTCCCATGTGGGGACATGAGAAAAGCCTCCCACAAGGATGGTAAAAGATCAAAATATCCGGCATCTCCTGGGCAACATCCTTGCAGATGGCCAATTCTCTCACACCAGAAGCAACGTGCAGTTTCTCAAGTCACTCCTGACATGAAAAAAAAAACCTAATGTGAAATGTTACATAAACTGCAAGGTATGTATCTCTGGTTATGTTTCAGTTAAAAATTACATTCTTTCCTCTCTCTCTCTCTCTCTCTCTCTCTCTCTCTTTCCTTCTACTTCTAGGCGGATCTAGTAATAGGAGGTATCTGCCAGAGTCATGAAGAACATCACATCAACAAACAAGTTTGCAAATGCTGTGGTGACTCCTACTTGAAGCGCCGTGAATGCTTCAGTAACTTAGGATCTGATCCAGAGTTTCATCCTGTTGCATTTGATCCTGCATTGTTCACTTTCCATGGAGACTATTGTGATGCTCAAGATGTCGAAAAGCAATCAAAGAAACAAGAGTAAGGAAGCCAAAGTGCTCTTGACTAGCTCTTTCTAATCAATCAGTACACGAATTGAAGCCAGCGTCCCTTCTGTTCTTTCTAAACATTCTAAATTTTAATTTTTAAGCCATTTCCTTCTCTAGCTGACCACTCAGGTTCCATCTACACAGCCATTTAAGGCAGTATGAAACTGCATTGTATGATCGATGTACTGTAGTCTTACATAATTCAATTTAACTACATTGAACTGCATTATTTGAGTCTACATTGACCATATAATTCCATTCCAAACTGCATTACATGACAGTGTTGATGGGGCCCTTATCTCAGTCATTCAGAAAGCCCCTTTAAATGAATGACCTATTATTTCCATTCTCTTGCTGTCTTCTCAAATCTCTACTTGTTTCTTTCCTGAAGGGCTTCTTTTTATTTCTATTTTCCTTGATGGGGCACATTTTCTTTCTACAGAAGCTAAAGCCCTGTTGATACTTTCCACCTGTCACTAAGGAGGCTGTCCAGACTTTGAACCGGTGCTTGGCTGCTGTGTCGGACTTGATGAGGGCTAGCAAATTGAAACTTAATCCAGACAAGACAGAGGTCCTCCTGGTCAGTCGAAAGACCGAACAGGGCATAGGGTTACAGCCTGTGTTGGATGGGGTTACACTCCCCCTGAAGACACAGGTTCGCAGCTTGGGAGTGATCCTGGATTCATCGCTGAGCCTGGAACCCCAGGGGAGCCAGGGGAGCTTTTGCACAGTTAAGACTCATGAGCCAGCTGTGCTCGTACCTTGGGAAGTCTGATCTGGCTATGGTCGTCCACGCTCTGGTCACATCCCGAATAGATTACTGCAACGCACTCTACGTGAGGCTGCCTTTGAAGACAATTCAGAAATTACAACTAGTCCAACAGGCGGCAGCCAGATTACTAACTGAAGCTGCATACAGGGAGCATACCACCCCCCTGTTGTGTCAACTCCACTGGCTGCCTATCCACTTCCGAGCTCAATTCAAAGTGCTGGTCTTGACCTTTAAAGCTCTATACGGTTCTGGCCCAGCTTACTTGTCTGAACGCATCTGCCGCTACGTCCCACCTCTTAATTTAA
This sequence comes from Anolis apletophallus, assembly GCA_030556195.1. Lineage (NCBI taxonomy): Eukaryota > Metazoa > Chordata > Lepidosauria > Squamata > Anolidae > Anolis > Anolis apletophallus. The sequence goes on along the minus strand of JARBWK010000008.1, from coordinate 123,674,266 downwards.
GGTCATCCGGGGAGGCCCTGCTCTCGCTCCCGCCAACTTCTCAAATGTGGCTGGTGGGGATGAGGGAGAGGGCCTTCTCGGTGGTGGCTCCCCGCCTGTGGAATGCGCTTCCTAGCGATATACGATCAATTCCATCCCTCCTGACATTCGGGAAAAAAGTAAAATCCTGGCTATGAGACCAGGCATTTGCACACTAGCACAAAGGCAGCATTTTAGACTGGATTTTAATGGAAAGTTGATGAATAGGGCTTAATGCTTTTTATGGACGGAACACTGTTTTTCTTAACTTAAATGAATGTGTATAATATGTTGATGCAGTTGTATTTTAATGTATTTTAATGTGTAATGTTTTTGTGGGTTTTACATTGTGTTTTACTGTGTTGGCATCGAATTGTGCCTTTTGGGAAGCCGCTCTGAGTCCCCCCTCGGGGGTTGAGAAGAGCGGGGTAAAATGCCGGAAATAAATAAATATAGGATAATAGAGACCTATTTCAGCATATCACAATATCTGTGAAGATGTGCTACTGAAGTGACCCAGTTGAGGATTCACCTCTCCTCACTACTTTCTCTTGACATTTCTACCACTTCAAAAATTAAAAGTGCAAGAAAAATATTTTGTTCAGTTATTTGTTCTTGCTAATACAAATTGCCTTGACTTAAAAAGATTAAATTGCATGTTTATTAACCCCCCTCAGATGTCTTGCCTTTAGCATGAGAGTGATGAGTCTAAAGGGAATTTTTAAAAAATAAGTCATTTTGATAATTTGTGTAAAATGTTTCAGGTAGTAGAAAGATGGCTAACTAACTCACTATCTCTTGTTCTTGCTACAGGCTACTTGTCAATTTGATTAAACACAAACCCAACCTCACAGATGAGCAACTTGCAGTTTGTGCTGTGGATTTCAATGCCATGGCCACAAAATGTTGTGAAGCTGAAAACCATGATGCATGTTTTACTGAAGAGGTATGTGCGTGTGTAAAAGATGCATACCTTGGACAATTGTTTCCAGTTAAGATTTGGAGCACCACAAAATACATCCACTATGTTCACTTGTTCTTAGGTCTTCATAAAAACATAACTTTATGACTCTAATCTCCTCTCCAGAGACAAAAGATCTCATCATATTGGCTGCCGGAATCACCACGGATCATGGCAAATTCGGCGCTGTCCATCAGTGGGTATGGGGAACCCATCACCCCATACCCCACATCACCCAATTTACCTGAAACCAAATCCCATGGCTAAACACATCCAGCTTCCCCCATTGTTGCTAGTGCAATACAGGAAGCCTCCCATGTTGCCACCATGGTGACATACGCTGGTTCTGCTGTAGTTTAGCCATGCCTTCTCCTCCCCTGGAAGTGGCTGTATATTGTGGAATGGGAGCCAGCAGGCTCAGAGGCTAAACTACAGCAGAACCGGCATATGCTGCTGAAAACAGCCTCGCCTGATGAGGTCAAACATGGTGGGTGTCTCATAGATGTGTGAATGTGTGCATGTCAGTAGGAAACTATTCTCCAGGCAACTTATTTTTTCATAGGGTATGGAGAGTGTTGCTTGTTTCAATAGGCACAAGTGTGCTTTGAAAATAGAGAGAAGAAGATCTTATTAATTGGATGATTACAGTTAAGAAGCAGAACTGGGATGTCATCTCCCAGAGTTTAAGTGACTTCTGTAGTCAACATTAATGCAGACTCTTCTTATATGGAGACATACTGGAGGTCCCTAACAATAATTTGTGGAAGAAATGATATAGCCACATCACCACATATATTATTTTCCCCTCCTGCAACTTTATTTAGGGGGTGAAGTACTCTTACATATATACACAGTGTGTGTCATAAAGTCTGTAGAAGTATCCTGTTCACATTATGAAACTTGTGAAATAGATGGGGATACCACAAAATATCTCAAATATTGCATCTCTTCATCTCTCCCTCTAGACCCCGAAAATGATTGAACGGATTAAGGCTGCTCTTGGAGAGGAATAAAACATCTGAGGTGAGCTAGTATGGAAATATGTTTCATGGAGTATGTTTAATTCATATTAAACCAATAATGCCAAAGGAAGGAGAGCATTATTAGAAAATACTTTGTTGAAAATTAATCCATTGCACTTAATGTGCTGTTTTCAATCAACAAATCGGATGATTGAATCTCTGAATACAAAATCCATGGGTGCAGTGGGCTGACTGTAAATCAATTTTCTTTGTCTCTGTTCATGATTTACCTATGAATAATTTCTTAGAATTTCACATATAACACAATTTCTCAGAAGGTTTTTGCAAGTTAATTTAAATGCACACTCCCATTTTTGTCCCACATATAATATTGTTTTTCTTATTTTCTTTCAGCTCAGCAAAAGGAGAATGCTGGAGATAAATTCCTAATAAGCTAATGCGCCCTCAGTTGCTTGCTGTTTTATCACGTGCCAACTTTCTGATTGAAAGGAAACAAGGATTTGATCCCTATGTAACTTTCATGTCTCATGAATGTGTTACTATCAAGAATGAATAAAATCTTTAAACAAAACATTCCCTGTTGTGGCTATATGGATGGAGTATGGGATGACAATTTGTGTGTAGGGAAGGAGGGCAAGAGAGAGAGAGATGGCTAGGTGATGGGGGCAGAAAAATGTTCATTGACTTGGGAAAGCAGAAGTCAAGAAGTAGCTACTGACTGTTCCCCTTCATACACTACAGTAATTTGCCCCACTTAACTTTTTATTTCACTTAACTCTTCCAATGACACCAATTGTGTAAAGGACACCAGGTATTGATATATGAAAGGTCTTCTTTTAAGCAATACATTCTCTTTTTCTACTTCTTCTTCTCCTGAGCATAGCGAGGACAAAACCATTTCCCTTTGGGTTTTGCTATAAGGTCCACACAAGCAAAAATTAACTATATATATGTGTGTGTGTGTGTGTGTTTATATATATATATATATGTGTGTGTGTGTATATATATATATATATATATATATATATATATATATATATATATATATATATATGAGAAGGATTGTGTTACGCTGGTGAAAGAGGACAAGAAAAATATCCTTTTAACATGGGATTAATTACTATAATATGATTAATATGGGAGGAGTAAAATATTTTATGGTTTCCAACACAGAAATAGAGGGTAACATTCTTTCCCATGGATAGGAAGAATGATTTCATAGCATGAATACCGCATTCCTAAATCAACTACATCTCAGGATCTCACATCACATCTCTTTAAAAATCCCATACTGGGTACCACTGAGGCCCCTTCTACACTGACATATAAAATCCAGATTATCTCCTTTGACCTGGATTATATGGCAGTGTAGACTCACATAATCTAGCTCAAAGCAGATAATGTCGATTATCTACTGTATTTTGAAAAACTGGATTATATGACAGTTTAGAAGTGCCCTGAGAATTCATTTTAATACTTTCACATAAGGTTGGAATCTTATCTATATTTATTATGGGTTGAAAAGAAGCCAAACACTGTATGAAAGGAGTCTTCAAGGTGGCCTCTTTCCACTTCCATCCTGCCCTGAAGTCTCAGAAGAGCTGTGATTGGCAATGGCATACCTTTCTTTGTGAGTTTATCTGATATAACTAAATTGTGTGTGCATGGGTGATAAATCTCCTGCCTAATAATAAATAAGACACAGACACAATTTGTTGGAATAAAATTGGCCACAACTCATTTATTGATAACAGGAACAAAGGTTGGCAGCCATGCATGGGTCCTGAATCCGGGGTCGGACAACCCACTGTTGTCCGAAGACACTTGCATGCCTGGGTGCCACCGGCCCACTACCGGTCCTCGAAAACTCGGCACTCCAGGGGACAGGGCGTTATCCCCCCTTCCACCAAGAGGAGATAAGCCAGCCAGATCCAGGGCCCATGCACCGCCAAACAGAGTTGCAACGATGAACACACCAAACACAGAGTTGCGACAATGAACACATGTAACAGCAAGAAAAGTTAACAAGATATGAATAATGAATACACAGCATGAAAAGTAAAAAGATACAAACAATGAATGCAAGCAGAGTGGGTGGGGTGGACAAAAACAGGAACGGGCCCAGTGCCTGTTGAGGAGTATTGGGCAGCCTTAAGTAGACCGCCCGGGCAAAAGAGAGGGCTGGCCCGCAGACGGGGGAAGAGACACTGACACTGGTGGCGGGAAACTCTGGGAAGAAGAAGCCCCCTTCCTTGGACCAAAATGGCAGTGAGGACACCCCGCAACGCAACGCGCTCGGCCCGGTGAGTCTGGCTGAGCTATTTATTGCAAGTTAACTGCATAGCCCAGAACTCTTTGACATTACACCAGAAGGGACTTCTTGTGATACAAGATTTCCTAATTTCACAGCTCATATAAAATTTAAATTGGTTTCTAAGACTTTTTAGAGAACTTTTCCTATCAATTTCAAACTATGGCAGAATAAATAGATGGGGATACTTAGTGTACATAGTAGGGCTGATATACAATTTTGGATATGCCCAAATTTCAGAAGTTTTTCAGATACTTCCGACCTTTTTAGCAATTTCAAGAGCAGCCCTCCCAACAGGAATTCCGAATTTCGGATGTCATTTCTGAATATTCTTGCTGGTTGCTCATTGGCTGATGGCTAACAGCTGACTCTCCCTTCTGCTGATTTTTTTGCCCATTTTTGAAAGCAGACACCATTTTTGAAGACTTCCGAAGACTTCCAAATTTTGGAAATACTTCCGAATCAATTTCGAAATGTATCAGAATTTTTTGGAAGTCTAAATAATCTGAAACGCAATCTATGGCTACATCTGAAATGAGTTTTGAAACTTTTTTAATCAAACAGCCCTAGTACATAGATCCGAGGACTGTCACGTGGAAATGCTATTAGTAATACAGATACTTGAATATTTCAAGCCTCGTAAACATTCTATAAAATATGCATATTAAAATATATTTCAACAAAATACTTATAAAAATACACAGAAGAAAGATTAAAACACGAGTTTAAAATTCATGATTAAGACTGACCAGATGACTTCAAAAGTTCAGCATCTCCTGGAGAATAATGTGTGGACCAGAATTCAGTTATCCAACTGAGTATTTGGATGGTAGCAAAAATGTCAAATGCAAACTAGTCCATCTGTTTGAAGGCTTATTAGATATAATCATAAGTGCATATTAGAATTCTGGCTAATAATGTATGTTGTTTCTTAAACATTAGAAAAAAATGATTTTCTGCAGCAGTTGAATGATCTTAAGTATTGGAATTTCAGGATATTTGCTTGGAATAATGAGCAGCCTCTTTGGATATCTCAAACAATATTATTCACACATATACCCATTTAGGCCATCAAAACAAAGATATGATGTCACTCCCAAAGACCAACGGAGTATTTGGCTGGCTGCCATCTTAACTGAATCAGTAATTAAATCTGTTACAAGATTATTATTAGTTCCGTCTGCTGGCATCGTGAAGTTTTGATTGAAGCACATGTGTGTTTATCTTATTTATACCTGAATCAGACCAAATTAATATAATTGCTAGTTGAGGAAAGTATCTTTGATGGTCTTCAATGGAGGGAGGCCAAGTTAAATTAGACCATAGTATTGAGCACCATGACATCAAGGAATGAGGGAGAAGGAGATGTTATTCAAGGTTGCTCTGCCCTCAGTCAGCCCTCTTATGCCGTTTGGAAGTTGTCTCACCATCCTAATTCTCACACATTTAAGATTTCTTTTGGCCTCCTTAGTGCTGAGTAGGACTTTTTTCTTTTTTCCACAGATTTTTCACCTGATCTACACTGTGCTTTGGAAAAATATTAATTGTCTTGAGGTGGTGTCCTTATTGGATGGGGGGTTTGTGACAGGAGCTACTTGAAAAATTGCAAGTTGCTTTTGGTGTAAGAGAATTGGCTGTCTGCAAAGACATTGCCCAGGGAATGCCCAGATGTTTTACCATCCTGTGTGTCATGCCCAGGCCTGACTCCATAGCCAAGCAAGACAAAAGCCATGTTAACTTTAAGATCTCAACTAGGCCAGAAAGCAAGCCTCTGCAGAGGCCTCTGGTTCAGCAAGTGGTCAAGGGCAGACGCAGTCTTTCCCCTTCCCAGGCCGATAAGAGGCGCGGAGCAAGCAGAGCCTGGTTGCCTCCTTTGTCTCCAGGTGCTAGGACTAATGAGCTGACATGCCATCCTGATTCGGGAGGCATGAGAAAGCCCAGCCGGCAAACTACTCATGGGAACGGGGTGCGCCGAAGTCAACGTCTTCAAGATCAAAGCCTTGGGGGGGGGCTATTTAAGTTGGGCCCCAGAGATGCTCTGCATCTCTCGTCAACGTTCAGCTTCCTTGCCGGGTTTCACAGAACTTAAGCCTGGGCCATTGGGCCTTCCAGTCCTTGCATTCAAGAAATTGCCAAGTCTTTGTGCCAAGAACTTTCCCTGGATTTAGCCCATTGGGGCATCAAGACTCTTTCTACTTTTATTGAGCTTTTTACTTTTTGGACTATTGCATTGCAATACCCTGGTGCTGGGGGCATCAATGAACTATACTTTTATCTCTTTCATTCTTTACCTTTATTCTAAATAAAGCATTTAATCATGGCTGGTCTAAAGTGGTTTACTGAGGGATCCTTCAGGTCTAGAGTGCAACACTGTGGAAGGTTTCTCTCATGTCTTCGCATGGGAATCTGGAGCTGACAGATGGGAGCTCAGATCACCAACCTTTCAGCCAGCAGTCCTGCCAGCACAAGGGTTTAACCCATTGTGCCACCGGGGGTCACTTTGCAGGTAGTGGAGAGAAAAGTATCAGACTGGTCAGCACCTATGATATCCATTTGAAAAACAAATTTCTGGAATTGCCTCTTTATTTTATTTATTTATTTTTATTTATTTATTTATTAGGCTTCTAGGCCAGCACTCCCGGGAGGCTCGGGGCAGCTCACAACAAGCAAGGGACAATAAAAACATATTAAAACACATTAAAACACACCAAAACACAACACATAGTCTAAAAAATCAGGATTAAAATACAGCATGATGTGCAAAGTGCAGAGCACAACAAATGCAGAATACAACAGAATCGGCGGGCTATGCCTTAGCGGAGCCTATAGGCCGAAGGCCTGTTGGAAGAGATACGTCTTGCATGCCTTTTATTTATTTATTTATTTATTTATTTATTATTTGCATTTGTATTCTGCCTCTTCCCGAGGGCTCGTGGCGGGTTACAAGACATACATAGTGATCGGCAGGCAACACTCATGCCGACTCACGAACAAAATAAAACAATGCTAGAACCATAAAAATAACAAAAATGATACTAAAAAACATCATTAAAACATTGTTAAAATTACACTAAGTGACAAAAAACGGTAACACAGAGTCATAAGTCGATTGAAAGCAAGAGGCGTTATATGTCAATCGAAGGCCTGCTTGAAAAGGAAGGTCTTACAGGCCCTGCGGAAGGGGCGAGCTCCCGTATGGCTCTAGCCTCCTCCGGCAGGGCATTCCAGGCCGTTGGAGCTGCTACTGAGAAGGAGCGCTGCCTAGTTGATGATAGGCGGCAGAGGCGGATCGGTGGAATCTCCAGCAGGTTTTGCTCTGCTGAGCGGAGTGATCTCGGGGGATCGTATGGGGCAAGGCGGTCCAAGAGGTACGCAGGCCCTAGACCGTACAAGGCCTTAAAGGTCAACACCAGCACCTTGAAGGTGATTCGGTACTCAATTGGCAGCCAGTGCAGTTGCTGGAGGATGGGCGTAATGTGCTGCCTCACCGGCACTCCTGCCAGCAGGCGAGCAGCGGCATTCTGCACTAGCTTGAGTTTCCGAATCGTCGCCAAGGGAAGGCCAACGTAGAGGGCGTTACAGTAGTCTAGTCTCGAGATGACCGTCGCTTGGATCACCGTAGCCAGGTCATTCCTGGACAGGTAGGGGGCCAGTCGCCTAGCCTGACGTAGGTGGTAGAACGCCACCCTGCTGACCGCGGAGACCTGGGTCTCCATGGTCAGCAAGGAGTCGAACTGAACACCCAAGCTCTTAACAATTGACGACGTGCTTAATTGCTCGCCGTCCAGAGTAGGCAACCGGCACTCATCCCGGCCAGGCCGACCAGGCCATAGGATCTCCGTCTTCGACGGATTCACCTTCAGCCGGCTGGCCCGCAGCCAACCAGTCACGGCTTCGAGGCACAGATGGAAGCAATCGGGTACGGTATCCGGCCTGCCGTCCATTCGCAGCAGAAGCTGGGTGTCATCAGCGTACTGATAACACTCCAGACCAAAGTCGCGGGCCAGCTGGGCCAGGGGCGCATATAAACGTTGAATAATAAGGGGAGAGAATGGCCCCTGGGGGACCCTACAGTTAAGTGGGAGCCGCCTGGAGACCATCCCGCCCCCTCCACACGCTGTCCCCGATCCCGGAGAAAGGAGGCCACCCATTTAAGGGCAGTCCCCCTGACTCCGGAAGCGGATAGGCGGTGGGTCAACAATGCATGGTCTACTGTATCAAACGCTGCTGTCAGATCTAACAAGACAAGCAGTGCCGATCCACCCTGGTCCAGCTGGCGGCGAAGTTGGTCTGTAATGGCGACAAGCACGGTCTCCGTCCCGTGCCCAATACGGAAGCCGGACTGGAAGGGATCAAATCCAGCTGTGTCTTCTAAGAACTGCTGCAGCTGATCCGCTGCTGCCCTCTCAATCACCTTGCCCAGGAAGGGCAAGTTGGAAACAGGCCGGTAATTGGAGGGAGCCGAAGGGTCTAAATTCGGCTTCTTCAGCAGCGGTCTTACCATAGCCTCTTTTAATCCCCCTGGGAAGACTCCTTGCTCAAGGGAGCTATTTAAGCTATTTTATGTGACATGTGGGTTGGAAAGTAGGGCTGCCTAAGGATTTTGCCCTCACTAAAAGTCATGCAAGTTGGGGGTTCTCACACTGGCTTTCCAGAAGTTGGCTGACCACCAAGAAACCCTGACTAGGATTTTGTCTTGTGCTCTGCTGTTTTGGGCAGGTAAAGCTTTGAAAGAAATCTGGGGAATCCTACTGACCCTGCTGCTCCTATATGAGATTCCTCCCTGTATTTCTTGACACACAGAAAGGGGATGGATCATGCCCATGATGCCACCAGCACTACTCCTGACTAGCCACATAGCTCTGGGTAACCCTTGGCAATCAAACGCACCACATTCTGAAATCAGCAGAGTTGCCCATGTAACCATGAAAAAGGTGGAAAGATTGACCCTCCTTCTTACTGCTGATATCAGAATGGGGCACCTGTGATGGCCAAGAGCTCATATAGAGCTCTGTGACTGCCTGGGAGGAACAATGTCAACACAGACAATGTGGTGATGGCTCCGATGAACGAATGTGGTTTGGCCCAGCTGGACAATGCAGATTTCAATGTGATGCTGCAGTGGTTTGCCAGGGATATGGCAACATCCAAAGAATTTGTACTCCAGACAGGCCATGGACTTACCAGTCAGTGTTGATTCACACATAGAGATTTTTTAAAGGAAAGTATCCAAAGCACAAACTTTACATGTGGGAACTGATTTGTAATCTAGTAACTTCAGGAACAACCTGAACTCAAGCCTTTCTGGATTACTGAAACAACACAATAAAATGCAGAAACATTGGTAGATCCAGGAAGCAACATGTTTTATCCTTCTGCATTGGGCTTTTAATCACTAGAGACATTGAATGGTTATACCAATTGAATCATTGGTCATATTTAGTCATGAGAAAAAAGACATGAGTTGTAGGGGTTTTTTTTACCCACACACCTTCACCATAATCTATGTGACTAAAAGGGTCAGACAAAACCTGCATGAATTTGCACTTGCACCTTGAATTTACTGAGTTTACTGAATTTACTGAGCCGGTGGTAAAAAGCATCCCAGGACTAATGCAGAATTCCAGATTGGCCTTGAGATAAATTGTCATGTCATCATCATAGGCTCTCACTCATGGCCAAGTATGATGGTCTTCCAGAAGTAGAGTCTTGGCAGTGGGTCCATAAATCACTGTAGAGATCTATTCTGGATCCACATACTCTGTCACAATGAGGGCATCAATTTCCAGATGAAAAGTGCTCCCAATGAGAGTTTGCTTGATGTGCATTCCTCTTGACACGTTTCTCCCTTTCGCCCTTGATAAGAATTGTGCTTAAGGTGTGTTTGATCTTCTATTTTATTTGTGTAAAATATGGCATACTTGGCATATGTGTGATGGTTATTGTTTTAACTGTTTATATGATGGCATCGAATTGCTGCCTATGTAAACCATCCTGAGTCCCCCTCTTGAGGTTGAGAAGAGATGAGGTATAAATGCTAGAAATAAATAATAATAATAATAATTCTCTGTCCAAGATATTATACGTAGGGGAAAGGATTAAACTTATACATTTTGGGTGATAAAAAGGTAAAGGTTTTTCCTTGACACTAAGCCTAGTCGTGTCCGACTCTGGGGGGTACTACTCATCTCCATTTCTAAGCCAGAGAGCTGGAATTGTCCATAGATGCCTCCAAGGTCATATGACCGGCATGACTGCACGGAGTGCAGTTACCTTCCTGCAGAAGCAGTACCTATTGATCTACTCTCATTTGCAAGCTTTAGAACTGCTAGGTTGGCAGAAGCTGGGTCTAACAGGGGAGGCTCACTCCACTCCTTGGATTTGAACTGCCAACCTTTTGGTCAGCAGGTTCAGCAGTTCAGTGGTTTAACCAGCTGTGCCACAGGGGGCGCATAATTTTATTTATGATTGATAAATCTATAAATAAAAGCCCTTCTCTATGCTGTTCAATGCCGATATATATATATATATATATAGAGAGAGAGAGAGAGAGAGAGAGAGAGAGAGAGAGAGAGAGAGTTTCACTTAAAATGTACCTATTCCAACTTACATAGAATTGTAGGTCTGTTCAATTTAAGAACACACCTACAGAACTGATCTCATTTGTAACTTGGGGACTGCCTGTATATGAAATACAAGCAGATCTTCTAAAATCATTGCAATGGGTAGTCATGCAATGGTTTCTATAACTTTCATATAAAATAAGAAAGCAGCTTTAAGTTTCTATTAAGAAAGAAAAGGCAGGATCTAAATAAAAAGAAGGAGCAGGAGGAAAGGGCAGGAAGGAGGAGAAATGAGTTTTGGGCAAGTTTATTCCTGAAGCACAATTCCATGCCTCCTACTCAGTGCCATGCCTTTTCGATCTGTAAGCACTAAAAACAGACTGACTCTTCCTACTTAAGAAATAACAAAACAGCAAAGTTTCTTCATAACTTAACTTATCACACAAATAACAGTCTGAAAGAAGAGTAAGATATTCAATTTGTTTAAGGGGGTTCAATAACCTTTATTTTAGCATCATAAGGCCAAAGTCTGTTTACCTCCATTCTTTAAACAATAAGTTTGGCAGTATTTGGGGAGAAATGTGTGTTCCTGGCAAACAGAGTGAATAGTCTGTTAAAAGTGAATTATTAGCTGACATTAACTTTTCATTAACTTAGAATGGCTTTTCATTAGCTGAGAATGGGGGTACATGATATAAAAGCTTCATCCACCCCATTGCTCTTTCTCCCTCACACAGTCCAGCCCATAATAAAGCCACTTAGAACCATGAAGTGGATAACATGCATGTTTTGCCTTTTCTGGGCAAATTTTGCTGAAGCAGAATCCTTGACAGAAAGACAGCAGATATTATTGGGTAAGATGATTCCTCCCCACTGCAAAAAAAGGTATTAATAATTCAAATATAAACAAAACATGCTATGGTCAGAGCTAAGTAGTGCATGTAACACTGCTTTATGATACTGTGCACAGTTGTGTCTCATTCTAATTCCATATAGGTATAGGTGGCAATTCCAGAGATCTGTTTTCCAAATGGGTACCATTGGTGTTGACCATACTGAAACTTTTCTCCCCCACTACTTGCAAAGTGACCATTGAATAAGGCCACCATTTCAAGACTATATATATATATCTCAATAATATGGTACCTCTTTGGTGGTATCAAGGGCAAAGAAGGCTATTTTGATAGACTGGGATTATTGAAGAGTTTTCTGAGGTAACAGACATGCGTGCATGAGAAGCAGACTTATTTTACAGCCTCAGATGTTCTCCTGGTCAAACAGCTGTAGTTTTGGGGGTGTACGAACAGAGTAGGAGAAAGCAGAGGTGATACTGCCAACTGTTGTTTCTTCTCTTTACTCCACATTGATTCTGTAAATTTTAGGCAATAATTATCAATCTCACAGAGAAAGCAGAGCATTCATACTGGAGACAATTTCAAGGTGGTGTAGCATCTCAATGAAGCTTTCTGACTACACTGGAGAAACAATCTGTATGGGAAAGAAACTTAGAGCAATGAATCTACTACATTAAATTATATGTCATATAATTTGCAAGTGATGTGTTCCAAGATATATGCTATATATTCTTGTAAATTCCTATTTGCCAGGTAGTCTCCATGTTCATTTACAGCACAGAGTACAAAGAACCATCAAATATGTGACTGTATGGACTAGGTAAGGGATGGTTGATTGCTAAGGATGGGGAGATTGCATTGTACCACATGGAATCCTAAGGGCATCAGACCCCATTGTCACTCTTCCACCAGCACAATTTGGAACAATGATGCTTGTGCTTCAAATTGCCAATAGCACCCTCCCTTGGTTTCTGTAGAGCAGGGGTGCTCATTAGGTAGCTCGGGAGCTACTAGTAGATCTCCGGCCCTCTTCCAGGTGATCTTCGGGCCTCACCAGCCGGATGGGGCACTCCTGCCATGCGCGCACACACCCTGCGTGCATGCGTGCTCCTGCTGCTGGCTTCCGCTCTCGCGGTGCTTCTTTCGCCTGCGGGGCATTGCAGAAAGAAGGAAGCACGAAGGTAGATCTTTTGGACTTGGTTGCATTAAGAGTAGCTCGCATGCTGAAAAAGTGTGAGCACCCCTGCTGTAGAGTATTATGGAAGGCCTTAGTCATTTGGACTTTGGAGCCCCTATGACTTCTAGCACTTAAGAGTCAAGGACTAATCTGAGCAAGGAGCCCAATTACATCCTGTTTCAAAAAAGGTATAAGTCTAAAAGACTGAAAGTGCTATTGGCCATTTGGGTACAAACAATATTGCTCTCCCAGTCTGGGTTGAATATGAGGTGTCTGCAGTTCCTGGTCAGATAGCAGCTACTTCAGAGGTGAGATTTCTTGGGTGCCAGGCATATTAGGCCTTCATTTATGCTGTCTAGCCTGGCAAATCTGATCATCACACTTCCATGTGCACTCTAATTGACAAGGTAATTTCACAACAGTCAAGTCCGGTTTTACTTAAAGAATGTGCCTTTCCTTCACATAAGGAAACGTGAGCTCACTTGCTTTTTTATAATTGGGAGTTTCTAAATTGACCTAAACAAAGAAGTAATAATCTTCCTCATCAAAATAATTATTTGATTAATTGAACTAAATTTAATGAGGGGCACTTTGTGTATCACAGTGCACATCCAGACATGCATGGTTCAACTTTGTGCAGCCACAGGACAGTTCTGTCTTGTTGGACTGAACAAAATGAACTTGTCCTCAAAAAGCACATACCAACTTGCAACAGGTTCTTTCATTCACTTTCTTAATTTTAGCAGACATTTATGTCATTCTCGACAAATAATCTCACATTATCTCACAAATAACTTATTTTCCTCTTCTTTTTTTACATTAACTGATGACTTAATTACTTGTCTTATTTACAGAAAGATATACATCGCTCACCCATGGAGAACCATTTCCTGGATTCACATATCTGTAAGTCTAAGAAAGGACAATGTTTCTGGAAATGACCTTTATTGATTTCATCTAAACATTTACAGAGGGATGAAGGGGGGAGAGGGGAGGGAGGGAGGGAGGGAGGGCGGAGGGAGAGCGTTACCAGAAGAATGATAACAGAGAATGATAACTACAATAATATTATACTAAGTAAACAGTGAGTGAATGTAAACAAAGTGCTAAATTTGTTAGGTCAGTAGTAACCATCATGTCTCCTCTCAGCTTTAGCCTGAAGAACAGAAACTGAGAGGAGGCATGATGGCCATGTACAGTATAAATATGTGAGAGGAAGTCATAGGGAGAAGGGAGCAAGCTTGTTTTCTGCTGCCCTGGAGACTAGGATGCAGAATAATGGCTTCAAACTACAGGAATACACTTCACTATCCAACATGTTGGAGAGTGGAGCAACTTTGTCTCCTCCCCCCCGGAGAAGAGATTGGTTGATGGCGCAGAATGTACTGGAAGGGAGGAGGGGCTGGCATAGTGTGCTGCCAGCCCCTTTTCCCTCATTCTGCTCTGGAGCATCGCCCACCACTCCCGCCCATGGATAGTATAATAATGATCGCTCAAATGGTTTCACATTTGGGGGTCGGATAGGAATTCGCCCACAGGGTTTTGCCTATCCTATACTGTCTATTAGGGGCTTAGATGGTTTGGTCGGCTAGTAAACTAGCTAAGCGTAAATAGTTGAGTTATTCAAAGGTTGTATACACTTAAGGCACCCCTTAAGGGTGTGGGACATTATGCAAACACTCACCTAGACTGTTAATTTTAGAGGTGAGGTGATGATGAATGTTCCAGGAGCTGGGAGAGTCTAGTCTCAAAAGTTGAGAGAGATTTCTCCTGATGTTTCCCTTACGGGTTGCTCGGGTTGAAGTCTACAGGGGACCCAGGTAGTATGCCTGAATAGCTGAGGGGTAGACTTTAGGAGATGCTACCTCAGCTTGCACACACCAAGTTAAAAACTGACACCAACAAGTTAGTTGAGTTACAAGTTAAATAGGTAACTATTTTAATAAAAGTTGCCCAAATTTTTGAATCCATATATTTTGTGTCCGTCTCTTTATTTCGGGGGGTTGGCAGACAAAGGAGATTCCACCTGAACATTAGGAAGAACTTTCTAACTGTGAGAGCTGTTCAGCAGTGGAACTCTCTGCCCCGTAGTGTGGTGTCTCCTTCTTTGGAGGCTTTTAAGCAAAGGCTGGGTGGCCATCCTTCAGGGTGCTTTGAATGAGATTTTCCTGCTTCTTGGCAGGGGGGTTGGACTGGATGACCCACGAGGTCTCTTCCAACTCTATGATTCTTTAATGCTATAACTGGCCTTACATTTATACCAAAGCAGCATGTCCTCAGTCCACACTGCTCAGCTTTAGTTTTGCTAAATAAGAATGCCATTGCTTGTTTTTAGCATTCATATATAAGACAGTTAACTAGTGGTAACTGTCCACTTACATACTGTATATCCTTGGGTTTTATTTTAGTGCATTGATTGCCCAGAATGTGCAAAGAGCCACGTATGAAGAGGTGGTGAAAATTACAAATGACATTGCTGAACTTTCAAAGAAATGTATTCCCAATGAACAAGCAGATCCAGAATGTGCAAAACCCTTGGTAAGCTTTTATGAGCTAGCTTTGTAGATCATGTCTGGGATTTATTCTGATGGGTTTGGTCCATTAATACCCAGTTTTATATTTGACTGGTTTATTCACAAAGTGGCTAAAATTGCTATTCTCACCTCCCCCCTGATTTCTCATATTTACCAATCACTAGCTGTGTCTGCTTAGCAAAAGTTGGCAGACTAAATAAAAAAACAGGTAGTACACATGCTATATTTTTATTGTCACAAAGAACTATATGTACTAACTCATTAGATAATGGAAAACAAAGTGACAGCATTATTATGTAGAAACAAGTTAAGGGCTATACTTCTCCAGACAGCAGCAAGTGTGGTGAGAATAGCCTTCTTCACTGTTAACTTCATTTTGCGTAAGCCTTGGGTCCTTTCAGAATGAAATGGATCAATTTCAAACCTGAGATTCTTTCAGCAATCTCAATAAAACCTCTCTATATATCTAATATAAACTGAAGCAATCGCTTCTTGGCCTTTTGGCTAAGAGCAAGCGTAGTAACTGAAGCAATGCTCTCTTTCCGATCTTTAGGAAACTGTTCTCTTTGATCAAATTTGTAATGAGCATGGATTTGGTGACAAATATGGATTTACTGAATGCTGTGGCAAAGTCAGTGAAGAAAGAAAGGAATGTTTTATATCCCATAAAAATGCAACCCAAGGATTCCTTCCTCCCTTTGAAGAACCGACACAAGAAGAGCGCTGTAAAGCCTTTCAAGAAGATCCCACTGCAGCAATGAGCCAGTATGTAAATCAGTCCATTGTTACCAATTTCAATTACAGTAAAGTCTCGCTTATCCAACATAAATGGGCCGGCAGAACACTGAATAAGCGAAAATGTTGAATAATAAGGAGGGATTAAGGAAAAGCCTATTACTTATTGATATTTGATTGTTTTAAGCTGTTTTGTAGTATTTTATGATGTGTTGTTGTTCTGTCTCCTGTGTATATAGCATCGAATTGTTGCCTTTTTGTTAGCCGCCCTGAGTCCCCTTCGGGGGTAGAGAAAGGCGGGTTAGAAATAAATGAATTAAAAAAATTAAAAAAAACACCAAATTGCTTTATGATGTTACCAATTAAGCACCAAAACATCATGTTTTACAACAAATTGACAGAAAAAGCAGTTCAATGCATGATAACGGTATGTAGTAATTACTGTATTTAGAAATTTAGCACCAAAATATTGCAATGTATTGAAACAGCTGTGGATCCTGGCAGGAGACAGACTATGTTGCATAATACAGAACATTGGATGTGTGAAAGTTGGAGAAGCAAGACTCTACTGTACTCCCTTTTGTGAAAACTGGAATTTATGAAATGTATCAATTTTTGCTAGAAGTCTTATATCAGCTATTAATCAAATACAAAGCTGTTGCATATTGAGAATACAAGACTTCAAAATAATCTGGAGTGCAATGTTTTAGGGTTCCAACCATTCATACTCTCCTCCAAGGTGTTCCAGTTCAGTCATATTCTTTTAAAATAGTTATTCAATATTTTTTATAATCACAGACATATCTCAAAGGTTCTTGAGCCCCCCCCCCACATACTTCCAATGCTGCTGATATTCCTCATTGCTCTTCATAGGTATTTTTAAAAGTCTAGCCACATGCTCAGTACAAAAGAGATCAAGTCCTCAAATATTTGAAAAGTAGAATTTCTCTAACAATTTGACAATTTTATATCAGAAACCCATCAGGGACACATGCCACAGGAATAATTCTTAGGAGAAAAGTGGAGTTGTGTTCTGCTAAAATACAATTAAGAGTAATCCAATCAACCTCTTCTTTTTTTGTAGCTATCTGTATGCGATTGCCAGAAGAAATCCTTTTACAAGTGTTTTCATCCCCTTTGCTGCTATTCAGGACCTTAAGGCTGTATTGACAGACTGCTGCCAGGAAGGCAACCAAAATTCATGTTTGGATGAAAAGGTATAAATTATTGTAATCCAGATTCTATCTTGCAATTTTGCACAGCTGGATAGTCTATCATAAGTTTTATCAAGCCAAGTGCAGTACACACACAGTAGGTTTCCCTCATATCTTAGCCACAGAAAAGAGATTCTACATAAACATTAAGAAAATTTTGAGAACACAAAAGATTTATTTATCAGCAGAACTGACTGAGTCAGAAGATAACATACTTGCGCACACATAGTAATCATTCAAGGTGCTTTAACTGGTTATCCCTTCAGGTAATAAGTTGAACTTTGAGATCTATGACTACAGTAGAGTTACTCTAGAGTCTGCATCCAGTCCATAGTTTTGATAATGTGCCTTAACCATATTTTACTTTTGTAACCCAGATCCCAAATATCAGAGAGAAACTGTTGACAGCCATTCATATGGAGAAGCACACCTGCCATATCCTGAAGAACTTTAGGACAAGAGCTATCAAGGCTGTGTATGTCTAATGGTTTGGGTTTAAGCTATTTTTTCAGCAAGTTAATGGAATGAAAAAAACTTTTTAGAACAAAGTAAATCTGATGGTAATGGCTTGGTAGTTGTTTTGATAGTAACTTTGGAAAGGGAACAAATGCATATTTCTATTCAATGTCAATGTCACTCCTAACAAAGTGCATTCCCTGTGATACATGTAGGTTCACAAAACTGTAGAGTTAGAATGTAGAAAACCATCAACCACAGCAAAAGCCAGAGCCTGCTATATTTACATTATGGTGTGCAATAAGACTGGAAATGTTATTTCAGGGAGTGGGAGAGGTGTTTTTTTTAAAGGAAGATATATTTGTATACTGGAATGACTGTTCATGAAACCAGTCAAGTGTACATGCAAAGTAAACCAGAAATTCAAACAAGGCTCTGCATTAGACTAATCAATAGACAGAACCCTGTTTGTGTACCACATTAGTACTTGCAAATGCAAGATGCAGACAGCAGTGGCCAAGGAGGACAAGAAAATCTTCCAGTATGGCCTCTGTATCCTTAGCTGTCATTCTCCTTCCATTACTTCCCATGGTAATACGATTATGCTGACATACCGAACCAAGAAAATTCTGCCCTATGAATTCTGTTTGAAAATGGTAAGTTCTAAACACTAAACCCTGGCTTTTTGGGAAGTATACAAATTTAGAAAACCAATGCATGCATTTTTCCTTATGATATTTATGTTTGTGGTGAAGAACAATTAATTGTGCACACATTTCTAGCTTCTGGTGTTAATAAATGGTTCTGGCATTAGAATGCCCTAAAGATCTTGATCATTCAGTCCATTAAAAATACAGTATACTAATAAAGGCTTGGAAAAAATCTGCTCACTTAAGAATGAAAGAGAGAGGAAAATCCAAGAGTCCTCAGAATAATGAATTTTGCAGCATTTCCCAATTGCTGTAGAATTATAACCATTTTGAATGCTTTTTTAAAAAAGTGAAGAGAATCACAAAAAGGGCAAGACATCAAATATTTGTCATGTTAAAAGCATGAATGTTTGTCTGAGTCTGATACGTCTGACTAAAAATATGAGGCCTTTTACTAACATGTTGTTTGATTTTTCCCAGAAAATTTGTCCAGCTCAGCCAGAAGTTTCCAAAGGCAAAAGTTCTTACCATTGACAAACTGTCTGAAGAAATTGCACGTAGTCAGGAGAAGTGCTGCAAAGGTGACACACTGGAATGCTTTCTTGAAAGGGTAAACATTGAATTTCATATCAGTTACAGCAAACAAATGATCAGTTAGTGCTTAGATAAGTACTCCAAGTTCGTTGGGAGGTATTAGTTCCTTGCACTGTAGAAACTGTAAGAAATATTTTCCTACAGCTTAAACCTCAAGTATTTGAGATAAATTTCCAATCTATATGCCTGCAGATAATGTTTTTGAAAATATCTGCAATATATTTACAAACTCTGACAAATCTCCAAAGAACTTCTATGATTCCCCACAGAACAACTTTAATGTAATTGCTTTCATTTTTTTCCCTTACAGGCAACTGTGACATCCTATATCTGTGACCATCAAGATATTTTATCTTCTAAATTGGAACTCTGCTGCAAAAAGTCATTTTTGGAACAAAATGAATGTATTATGAATATGGAAAATGGTGACAAGCCATCAGATTTGTCTCCAGATCTTAGAGAGTTCATGGACAACGAAGACCAGTGTCCACGCTATGCTGAGAACCAAAACCCTCTCCTGGCAGAGTATGGCATAGATTGTATATATTTAGGACAACATCAGATAGGTGGAGGAAAGGGGAGAAAATCAGGGGAAAGGGGAGGACAGTGTGGGACTGTGGAGGGAATGATCTTACTCTGTTCCCTCCCATCAAGATCCATCTTCTACCATCCCATATCCTTTCCCCCTTCAGGTCTATCTTACCCATGAACAGGGCCGTAGCCAGGATTTTGTTTGGGGGGCTGAGTTTGGTTTGGGGGGGCTGAGACTGGGTGGAAGAGGGTCTACCCTAGCAAACCTTTTGTATTGTTATCCCAATAACCCCACTAATGTGGGATATAATGAGCATGGTGATCAGATCATGATATGAATAAACATAACAGTTTAAATAATGTACCAGTAAGGCCTTTTCATGACCACCCTGAGAATTTCGGGGGGGGGGCTTAAGCCCCCTTAGCCCCCCCCCCTGGCTACATGCCTGCCCATGAAGGATCCCTTCAAAGGCACTCTGAGCTCCCTTTCTCTACACTGCCAAAACGGAGCCCCACAGAGTCCAGCTAGAAGTTGTGATAGACTCAATGGGACTCAATTTCAGCAACATAAAGAAAGAGGGAGAAGACATTAAAAAAAACCTGTGCCTGATGCGATCATTACAAAATTTTGAATAAATTCAGCCCCAGCTGTTGATAACTTTGCAGAACTGAACACTCAATACGTAAGGAGCATTAGCATAAGATTCTGGGACTCTGAAGGCACATAATGGCCTTAGTGTAGTCCAGAACAAGCAGGATAGTCTTAGTTTATTGAAATAATGAAATTATATTCTGTATTTTGCAATTTAGTATTGTTTCTTTTATTGCTCTTGTTCATTCATGATTTTTTCCCCTGTGTTGTAGGTTTGTTTATGAGTATGCCAGGAGACACCCTGAGTTTTCTGCAGAGCTGATTCTAAGGCTTGGCGAAGACTATGAAGAATTGTTGGAAAAGTGCTGCAAAACTGAAAAGCCCAAGGAGTGCCTCAGCCAATGGGTGGGTTGCTTTATTTTCTTGAAAGGATGGGCATGTTGTTGGTGTTTTGCCACTATTGTTAGCCAAATTATTAATCATTGGCACCACTATCCCAATGCATGATTTAAAAATGAATCCAAAACCTGCCTTAATCAAAAATTTCAACCTGCTAGCAGAAAGAGGAAAGAGAGGGCTAGCAAACACTCCCATAGAATAGCTTGGGATAAGCCACTGAGAAAATTCCCTCACGTTCTCAAATACTTTCACGACCTACTTCGACTAGCAACAATAGCCTTCCCCAACCCTCCCAGTAATGCAAGTAATTGAACTTTTCATAAACAAAACGTAGGCTTTACTATAAGCGATAACATTTTCTTACATGTTTGTTCTCTTTGGCAGATATGTTTTCTGTGAGGTTTTTGTTTATTGATGCTAGGCATCCAATAACACTTTCATTTTACTAGAAGATTCACCTTCAAGCTCAAGGCATAGGACTGCATTTTTGGGAATACAGATGTAGCATGAGAAAGCCGTTGTTCTTCTTCAGTATATGTAAGGACTCACCCCAGTTGGCTAGGCCGAAGCCTGTGAGGTCGGCCTATGTAAACAGTTTGGCATCCATCTTGAGAGGGAGTGTCCACAGGGCAGCCATTATGGGAAGGAATTGTTAGAGAGGGGGAGTGGTTTGGGAACTCCTCTGTATGGAAACAGTATTGCCCTGGGGATTGGCTGGAAAGCTGAGGGGACGAGCTGAACTGGTTGGGAGGGAAAACTGTCTGCTGAAAAGCAGGGAGTCTGATTCAGTCTGAACTAGGAGTCTGAAACAGTCTGTGCTTTGTAGCAGAAGCAACCAGTGATTTATCTGAGCTAAGGGTCAGGGAAGCTGACAGAACTTAGTGTCAGAGGGGAAAGACTGGTGAAGCTGACAGAGTTTTGGAGCCTTTTAGTGTTGACCAGTAGAAGTCAGTCAGGAAGCCTTGAAATCTCTTGGTCTAGAGCAGTGTTTTTCAACCTTTTTTGAGCCGCAGCACATTTTTTACATTTACAAAATCCTGGGGCACACCACCAACCAAAATGACACTCTAACACAGTAATACATATAGTTTCACACATTCAGTGTGAAACCTGGACCTGTTTCAATGAACACTACATAGATATCCAGTCAGGAATGGCAGAAAGACACAAACTTCCCACACAGAACTCCCATAACCAAGAGAAAATGCTATAAGAGTTTAGTGGGCACTGACCTTGAGTTTTGGAGTTGTAGTTCACCTATATCCAGAGAGCACTGTGGACTGAAACAATGTTGGATCAGGACCAAACTTGGCATGAATACTCAATATGCCCAAATATAAACACAGATGGAGTTCAGGGGAAACATTTGGGAGTTGTAGTTTCTGGGATTTATAGTTAACACACAATCAAAGAGCATCCTGAACTCTTGCAACAATGGAATTGAACCAAACTTGGCATATTGAACTCTCATTGCCAACAGAAAGTACAGAAAGGGTTTGCTTGGGAATTGACCTTGAGTTTGGAAGTTGTAGTTCACCTACACCCAGAGAGCACTGTAGACTCAAACAATGTTATGTTATGTTGTTGTTTGTTTTCTATCCAGAATCACAATGTTGGAAGGAGGCTCACCACTTTATGGTCCCTAAAACAGGCATGGGGAAAACGTCGGCCCGCTGGGTGCGGTGGACTGCTACTCCCACCCGCCCTAACAGCCTGAGGCCCTTTCCTGCTTAAGTGGCTGAGGGGAAAAAAGGAAAAGAGCCTGAGGCTGCTAGGAATGGTGAGAGTTGGAGTCCAAAACACCTGGAAGGTCCAAGTTTGCCCATGCCAGCTTTCGACAGAGACGTCTTCCTCCCCCTTCCCCTTCGCGCCCTTTCTTCCCCCTCCTGCTGAACACTTACTTTTTCTTCTACCGTGCCGCTTCTGCTGCCATTTTGATCCGAGGGGGCAGCGTGAGCATGTTTAGGAGGGGAGGGGGAGGGAGGGAGGAAGACGTGACCCGTGCGGGTGCTATTGCACAGACTCGCCACAGAGCAAAGCAAGGCAAAGCGAGCAGAGCGAGGCTGGGAAGAAGGGAGCCCGAGTGGAGAAGAAAAAGTGTTCAGCAGGAGGGGGAAGAAAGGGTATTGGAGGTTCTAATTTCCCACGGCACACCTGATGATCGCTCACGGCACACTAGTGTGCCCCGGCACACTGGTTGGGAAACACTGGTCTAGAGATAGGAGGTTGGCTCAGGGACTGAAAGCTAACAGGGGGATTGTTAGAGAAGGATTCGTTAACGTGTTCGGACGGCCTGAGGAACTTCAGGCGACTAACTATTCTAGTTAGTGGAAACTCACAGCTAATCAGGGAAGCTGATAGTGTGAGGAAGATCTCTTGGGAACTAAGTTTTGAAGATTTAAAGTTAACTGTGCCAAACAACCATTACACTCTTTCAAGTTTCATGTAACCGTTACGCATTTGTGCCTTTCTAAAGAAAACAGTTGAAACAATAAACATTTATCTGTTCATTTTAAAAACCAACCCTCGTATTGTGCCATCTTTCACAAGAAGCCTCTATCTAGTGCCATTGGTCTGAAAAGCCATTTGTTTTACCTCAGCACCCACCAAGCTGATGTTTGCCATTGAGCCATAAGGGAGTTGGTTATAAGTAATTATATTATCTATAATAAATCCTTGGGTATTTACCTAAGGTTGGTGGCAGCATTACATAAAAAGGAAAAATATTATTGGGGTCAAAAGCACCCAGGAGCCCAGGTTGTGACATTAAATGGTGGCTGCTGGTGGGGATAAAATAGGAAGGTCCACCCTGCCCCAAGTGGTCAAGGGCCGGCTTGTTACAGTATACATACAGAGCTATTCAGGTTTTGCTGTGCTACTGCTCCAATTGCAATGCTTTGTACTTCCATAACTTGCATATCTAGCTCTATTATAACAGGGACAATAAAGTGTCAAGAGAAATGGGTAGATAAATTATGCAGGAATAATAATAGGTTGCAGTACATTGCTTTAATTACCCCTTACCAAGATATACTGTGTATACTATGATCTATTTATTCTTCAGTCTATAAAACATTCAAAAAACAATATTTATTCCCTAGTCCATATCATCAGAGCCAGCAAGACATGATAGTTTGAGGGAATTTTTGCTTAACCTTTAAACTTACTGGTGACCTTGAGAGAGTCTTATTCTATCAGCTGCTGAGGAAGCCTACGAAGAAAAATACCTTTGAAAAGCGCACAGTAGCTTTGTCATAAGTTTTTAAAAAATGACTTGAAGACATACTGTACAACAACCATATTGTTTTCAAGAAATATTGTTCTGAATTCCTCCAAAGAGGTCTACATGTCTTCTGGTGGTACTATTTTTCACTTTAGACATTTAACAACAATTTCCCACCCCCTTTTTTTCCAGGAAGAGCTCCTCCAAAAACACATCGCTGATACCCTAGAAGTGACCAAAAACACCTGTGATATCTCTGCAATATTAGGAGATTGCGCCTTCCAGAACAAGTATGTTGTTCTTCTCCTGAGATTTTAACTTGCAATATATGGATTCATGTTCAGTGCACTGATCCAGTTTAGCTTAAGGGTGCATCTATACTGCAGAATTAATGTAGTTTGACACCAGTTTAACTGCTATGAATCAATGCTATGGAATCCTGGGATTTGCTGTTTAGTGAACACCAGATTTCTTTGACAGAAAAAGCTAAAAACTTGTAAAAATATAATACCCTGATTCCCATCACATGGATCCATAGAAGTTAAAATTTTGTCAAATTCCATTAATTATGTGGTGTACCAGGGTACTCCCACCTAAGTTCTAGAATCCTATACATAAAAACAAAATTTCCAGGTCAGCCTTCTACATGTTTCTCGCCCCTAGGTTACAAAATCCCTTCACTAAAAGAAGGTGCCAAATTCTTAAACCACCCCCATCCCCCACTACCTGGCAAATGATAGTTCATTTACATACATCTATAAACCCATCATCAAAGTTTGACTGAGTCATTATGGCCCAAAACAACCAACCAAGTAAAGTGGAGAAAATTCCTACTCAGCCCTGAAATGACCAGGACGGTGGGCCGCACTGTGATGACCCATAGAGAGACCCATAGAGGACTGTGAAGAGGGACCAGGCCTTAAATGGTATATTACCCCATCTCATTAAATGAATCATTTTGGCATCTGGTGCCACATGTAAACCTTCTGGTCACTGACCATATGGTCCATCAAAAGTGTACCTTTCCCTTAAGTTTCTTTTGCCATGCTCTCTCAGATGTGCAGTATACCTGTCACAACAACATCCACTTAATATTGTTGAAATTAAACTGAACAGATTATACCTTAAAGCAGCTATCCAAAGTACAGAGCTTTATCTCTAAAAGAGGTTTAGCAACTTGAGTAATACTTTTAATGTCTACTTTTAATGTCTACACTAAAATTAAAAGTGGATTTACTTCCCCAATGGTGTCCTCTTATACTGAAGTTGCAGAATCTTTATTTGTATATACCCGCCAATCCACACCTTAAAAATAACTCAAGCTTTGTTCAGCCTTCTATGCCTCGGACCCCTTAGGAACTGACCTATATAACTCAGTCAAGGTTTACACTCCTCTCTGACAGTAATTCACTGAGACATTGTTGTTGCAGGATTCTCATCTACTATGCCAAGAAAGTGCCACAGCTCTCCTTTGAGGAGCTCTATGAATATACCAAGAGATTCATAGGTGTTGCTGCCAAATGCTGCAAGAAGGATGAGGCTCATATACAGATTTGTATTGACAAATATGTGAGTATTGTTT
The DNA here is from genome assembly GCA_030556195.1 of Anolis apletophallus. Taxonomy (NCBI): domain Eukaryota; kingdom Metazoa; phylum Chordata; class Lepidosauria; order Squamata; family Anolidae; genus Anolis; species Anolis apletophallus. Next base: position 123,648,889 of record JARBWK010000008.1, on the reverse strand, counting down.
CCTCGGTATTAATTGCCTTTCTCTCTTACTTTAGACATACAAATACGGGTATATATTCTTGGAAATATGTTGGCCTGGCTTTGTGACAACTGAAGACTTGATACACAGTGACAAACATTACCAGCCAATCTTAGAAACCACAAACAGCCCTCTACCTTCACAGGAGAACATTTCTCTAGGAAGTTTCAAATTTCTCTCTCTCAGCAATGCTTACCCCATCACACATGGGAATTGCCACCCTTTTAGGAAGCCTCCTGTGTTGTGAGGGAATAAGGCCTCCACCAGAAGTCACACAATGTTGTGTGATGGCAGGCAGGGGGCTCAACCCCCAAAACAAGCTGGAAGCCTACCAGGATGCTGAATTTGGTCATTTATGGTCAACTTCTGCTGACCACAAAATTGCATTGGAGGACCCAGAGATCCCTATTGAGGTAATCTCACTAGAAATATCTAAGTCCTTCCACATAATTGGAAAAATTTGATCATAGAATCACACTGAAGGACCAAAAGATTACTATAGAAAATGTTTTAATCAAATCTGTAAATAATCAAATATGCAAAAAGTCAAAACTGCATATGTGGAGGGACAACTTAGTAGTGTAGAAGTAAAAGGCTGAGATTCCAATGGCATTCCTTCCTTCATTGAGTACATTGCTATAACCTCGCTTAAACTAAAAGATGTAACAATATCCTTACCTGAATATGAATAAAGTTAACATGGCTGCATGTTTACTTTAAGTAGTAGAACTATTAGTCAAAACAATGCAATAGCAGTTATTGCTTCAAATGTAAGTCAACCAGAAAACTATACATGGAATTATTTAGGCCAGGGGTGCTCATTAGGTAGCTCAGGAGCTACTAGTAGAACTTTAGCCCTCTTCCAGGTGATCTTCGGGCCTCACCAGCCGGATGGGGCACTCCTGCCATGCGCGCGCACACCCTGCGCACACGCACGCCCCTGCTGTTAGCTTCCGCTCTCACGGTGCTTCTTTCACCTGTGGGGCATTGCAGGAAAAAGGAAGCATGAGGCGGGGCCTCTGGAGGGAGCGCCCTGCATCTCTCTCGTCCAGAAGCAGCTGTGCAGCCTCCGTTGCGAGACAGGCAGGGCGGAGCACTCCCTCTGGATGCTCTGCCTCATGCTTTCTCCTTCCTGCAATGCCCCGCAGGCGGAAGAAGCGCTGTGCAGGCGGAAAACAGCAGCAGAAGCACGCGCGGTGGGAAGAACGCGCGGCGGCGGGAGCGCACAGCGGCAAGGGCAGGTAGATCTTTTGGACTTGGTTGCTTTAAGAGTAGCTCGCATGCTGAAAAAGTGTGAGCACCCCTGATTTAGGCGGTAAAAGTCTTACACTATCCAGAACAGCATAAACAATGCTTTCTAAACTGATTCTTCTTACACAAAATCATAGAATGTGGATGCCCTGTAAAGCCATATAAGATTTCTACTATTTTTATTTTTATTTTAGGACTCATATTGTCTCTGTTTGTGCATTTATAATACTCAAATCTATTAAATATGTCTTGCCACATTTGCTGGCAACCATTTAGGATTATATAATAACTATGACTTGAAATTGTACATGATCTGCATAGATATGATTGAAAAGATTAATGTATGTTATAGGTGGAACTCCAATCATTTTGTATTTCACAGATTAGCCCATTTTCTCTCTCCAGGTAAATCTAGCAACAGGCGATATATGCCAGCAACATGAAGAACATCCCATCAACAGACAGCTTGGCCGATGCTGTGAGGACTCCTACATTAATCGTCAGAAGTGCTTTACTGGTTTAGGAATAGATGAAGAATATGTTCCTCCCCCATTTGACCCTGAATTGTTTGCCTTTCATGGAGATTTTTGCTTGGACAATGCAAATCAGCTAGTAAACAAACAAAGGTAAAAAAAAACAACCAAGATGCGCTCAACCTAGCATTTTAATGGTTATTTAATATTTCTGTCAATCAACATATACCCCAATTCTAAAATTCATAATTGTATCTTCTACCTATAATTTGCCATTCTTTGCTCCTTGCTCATATCAAGAATATATGTGCAAAATTATCAGGTTTTATTGTATGATTTAGCTGTTCCTCTCATTACAGGCTACTTGTCAACTTAATTAGACAGAAACCCACCATCACTTGGGAACAAATTCAATGTGTAGTCAACGAATTCTTAGACATGGAGACAAAATGCTGCAAAGCTGACAACCATGAGGAATGTTTTGCGGCAGAGGTATACTCTCATGAAGGATAAGTAAATAACATAGGTTCCCTCTAGAACTGACAATCTGAAAAGTCTGTAAAACCAGAAATGAGTTTTGATTATAGTGGCAGAATTTGGGGTGCTTTAACTCTGTGTGTGTGTGTGTGTGTGTATGTGTGTGTAAGAAAAGGTAAGGATAAAAACACCAGTATCTGAACAAGAAAAGACCAAACTGAACTAAATGTTCTGGATTAGATATATTTTTATGCACAAAGGGTATACTTTTGCACAGAAAATCCTGCCAGAAAGGCAAGATGTAAATTCAATATAATGGACTAATGAATATTATTTGCTATGTAGAAAAAATCTATTTCTTGTACAAAATTGTTGATTTCTGTACAAAGTCCGCAGAACAATGTGAAAAGTTTGTACAGATGATTCTGCCACTACAGCATTTTCTGCACAGAAAATAATATTCACTCAGAATCATAGCGTTGGAGCCAACGCCCAGGTATGCTTGAATGATATCAGTTGGGAAACCTTTGGCTAATATTGTCTCAGAGTATGCATCTTTTCTTTCAGGGCCCGAAACTAATTGAGAGGTCTAGAGCCAGCCTTGGAGATAATTAAAGTGAGTTCATACAGAGATGTTATTCATGTTAATGACTACAATGGCAAATCCCCTCTAAAAATATTGCCAAGATGACTGCAAGTTGGAGTCAGCTGAAAGACAAACAACATTTTATTAATAGTCAAATATATCACTGTGACAAGTATATTCTCCTAGATTAAGATTAAAGATTTTAAACCAAATGTTCTCCTATCAGAATTCAGCAATTTAATTTATTAGAGCTAATAATCATGTGCTGTATTTCTGTACTTGTTTGTATTAAGGGTGGATAAACCAGTGTGCTACCAATTTTTTAAAAAATGCTTTTTATTGAATTTTCAAATAAAAACAAGTTACATGTGTAAAACAGTAGAACATACACAGTTTGGGGGGAATGAGAATGCTTTCCATCAGAAAGGATTATAGATGAAGAAAAGATTATAGATAAAAGCAGGAAAAAGATATATAGAAGAATAGGAAATAGAAAAGAAAAGCGAGATAGAATACCAACAGGGTGTGCGTAGATTTTAAGAAAGGACAAAACAATTCTATGATGCAGTACGCATCTTGCTTGAGTTTTTCTTCTTCCAAGAGTCCTGGGATAGGGAAGGGAGGAAAAGAAAAACAGAAAAGTAATCATTCTAGTAATCTACTAATAATTGCTTAGTTAGCCACATTGCGAGTCATTCAGATCTAAATCAAAATTACATTCTTTTTTACAATATTTTCTGATTAAATCAAAATCATTTGTATAATTAACCCTTAAATTGTCTTTTTCTCTTAATTTTTAGTAAGACTCTCCATTTGGATTGCATCAATTATTTTTAAAATCCATTCTTCTTTAGTTGGCTTTTGAGTTGACTTCCAATATCTTGCAAAAATTAGTTTTGCAGCTGTTGTTAATAATATGAAGATTTTTGCTTCAATTTTATTTAGATTAGGATCAACAATTCCCAACAAGAATGAATCTGGTTTCCTTATAATATTTTTTTCCTAATATTTTTTCTATTTCATTATGTACCATACTCCAATATTGTTTAGCCTTCTTACAGAGCCACCAGAGGTGGAAGAACGTCCCATTCTTTTCATGATATATCCAACAGTTTGGTTTTACGTTTTTGTATATTTTGGCTAGTTTCATTGGCGACATATGCCATCTATAAATTATTTTTATCCAGCTCTCTTTGTAGCTATGACTATACGAGATATTTACATTGTTCTTCCAGATCTTTTTCCAGGCTTCAAAATTTATTTTGAAACCTAAGTTTCTTGACCATTTGTGCTACCAATTTTTGAATGTATATAGAAGTTCCACCTAGGTTCCACGATGATGTTGAAATAAAATTAGTCTGAAAAGTGCCACCGGATTCCTTTCTATTTTCCACATTAGTTAAGTGTAAATAAATATATGAGCATATTTATATGCAAATCCACACTAACATTTGAACATTTTTCTTTGGGCCTTTCTTTTCTTATATTATGCACATTTTCTCCACATCTCTATAGTATGAATATGAAAACAATGAAGTGCTCCTTCTCCCAATCAGAAGATGATAGAAGTGTCCTCACTTCTGTAAAGTTGTGCTATTTGGGAACAATGGGAAGCAATTGGAAATTGATGGCGTGTTTTTATAGAGCAATCCTAATCTTTTCCCAACACTTATCTCACCAGCAACATTTTTTTCTCTCACCTTCAGAATTCAAACTAAACCAATACAAGACTAATAAGTCACTAATGAGAAGATAACCAGGAGTTGTTGGACAATATTAGACTGATTTTCTGGATTGGTCTAGGAAGTAGACATCTTCCTTTTTCTATTTTTCTGCTCTTTCCTATTTTGCGTCATTGGAGTAGACTCGATCTTAGATGTTTTAACTAGATACATTCTTGTACAATGGATTTAGGGGGGAATGCATGTGTAATCCAAAATGACATAATCTTATGTTGCCAGCAGAATTTCAGATTTAGTATCATACCATGTGCCTTGTGGTCATTTAGGATCATACCATGTGCCTTGTGGTTATGATATGAGAAGGAGAAAAGTAGGGCATCCTAGAAAACTGAAGGAATGTTAATTCAATTGAAATTAAGTCTGTAGGTTGAAAAATACTGTGTAACTATTTGCAGCACAATGAATTGCAGGCCCACATAATATACAGTATCTTGGGTAAAAGAGAGTTTTTTTTACAATTGCTAATAAAGCCTGTTTTGCCTTGCACCTCAGTTTGCTACTAGTAGTAGAAAGAGTGCTCTGAAAAAATATTCTCTGGAACAGCAATGACTTCAAAATGGAATAAATCAGATGAAAACTATTTTCATTTTTTCTCTTTTTCTGATGTGCATGGATTTGTGAGAAAATCCGAGTCTTTATCAGATCTCAGTTTAGACCTTCTTGCAAAAATGCAAATATTGACTTATCTATGGACTAGGAAAACAAGGTCACGAACATCTTTACTATTAGACTGCACACAATGATTTTATTCAAGTCTGCACAAAGGAGACTGGAATAGTTTATTTGGAAAAAGAAGAATAATGAAGTGCAGGCTTTTCTTTGTTTACTTTATGTTAGCCTGTGTTTACATTATGTTAACATGGTGTACCAATATTTATGTGGGAGGATTAAGCAAATGCAACCACTTGCACAAAAAGGCCTGTGAGTGACATACTTCAAGGACACTCCTTGTTTAATCAGATAGATGGCATCAAGGATAAAGGTATTGGCATGAAAACATAGCATGAAGGACTGTGGCATTTTGTGCTTGTCGTGCTTCTAGTTATAAGCAGAGGTCCTCTTGCCTCCTATTTTCAATTATGAAGAGGATTCGATTAAACAGATATTCCCTTTTACCACCATTAACATTACGCCAACCAGGAACAATTTGTACAAACGGGCAACCTGTACTACAACAGCAATAATGATAAAAATAGTTGACATCCAAAGAATGTGAACACACTAAAATTGACATTGGGAGGGGGGGGGATAAACAACCTAATCTGAATGCCAAGCAAATCCCCAAATCCTCTGCCACCCTAGGTAAAAGGTTTTCCCCTGACATTAAGTGCAGTAGGGTCTGACTCTGGGGGTTGGTGCTCATCTCCATTTCTAAGCCGAAGAGCCAGCGTTCTCCATAGACACCTCCAAGGTTATATGGCTGGCATGACTGCAAGGATTACCATTACCTTTTATGTCTAATACCTTGCAGTTTCAATAGGAGGAGTTCTTTGAAAGCAATGAATCAGTAAACTTTGCCCATTTGCAGGCTGCTCTCCTCAAAGCCTCTCTCACTTCTTTGTTCCTTAAACTATATATGAGTGGATTGACCAAAGGTGTCAGGATGGTGTAGAAGACTGAGAAGGTTTTGTTTAGAGGTTTTAGTTCATTGCTGTCTTGCAAAAGATAAACAATGGTGATGCTACCATAGAAAATAGTCACAACAATGAGGTGGGATAAGCAAGTTGAGAAAGCTTTCTTCCTCTCTGTGGTGGATGGGATCCCAAGTATGGCAGTAATGATGTAGGCATAGGATGCTATGGTTAGAACAAATGGTGGTAGGATAGAGATTGAGGTCAGAATAACTGAAACAAGCTTGACTTCCTCTGCATCACTACAGGCCAGGTTCACCATGGGAATGAAATCACAAAAGAAATGCTCAATGACATTATGGCCACAGAAGGTTAACTGCAATATAAATATCAACAGTATGGTGTCTATCACAAAACTGCCAATCCAAGATCCAGCTATGAGCTGGAAACAAATCTTGAAATTCATAAGTATGGCGTAATGCAGAGGTTTACATATTGCTATGTAACGATCATAAGACATTGCTGCTAGGAGATAGCATTCTGTTACAGCCAGGAAAGCAAATGCCCACAATTGAACAATACAGCCATTAACAGAAACGGTTTGCTTTTCCACTAATAAACCAGCTAATATTCTGGGGAGGATAGTTGAACTGTAGCAAGTCTCTAAGCAAGACAGATTCCCAAGGAAGAAATACATTGGGGTATGTAGGTGCTGATCAGTCACAACCAGTACAACCATGAGAAGATTTGCAACCATAGTCATGATGTAGATCACTAGAAATACTATGAAGAGAAATATATGTAACTGCTGTAGGTCTCCGAAGCCAAGAAGAAGGAATTCTGTGATTATTGTTTCATTTTTCATCTCCGTTTTCTGCATGGCTTTTATCTAATGGAAAAGATAACACAATTTCTACAATCAGTACCATAAGATTCCATTTAGAAGTGAGACAGCTTATCACAAATTCACCATGTCCTCTGTTGGGATGAGTCCATTTTATTTTTTCAGGTATTTTGACTAAAAATACTAATGGTCCCACCAGCACATCTAAGCGTAATGGATTATGGAAATTGTATTGTTGAAGGCTTTCATGGCTGGAATCACTGGGTTGTTGTAGGATTTTTTGAGCTACATGGCCAAGTTCTAGAGCAGGGGTGGGCAATTACTGGCCCTCCAGGTGTTTTGGACTTCAATTCCCAGAAATCCTAACAGCTTGTAAACTGGCTAGGATTTCTGGGAGTTGAAGTCCAAAACACCTGGAGGGCCGGTAATTGCCCACCCCTGTTCTAGAGGCATTCTCTCCTGATGTTTTGCCTGCATCTATGGCAAGCATCCTCAGAGGTTGTGACCTCACAACCTCTGAGGATGCTTGCCATAGATGCAGGCGAAACATCAGGAGAGAATGCTTCTAGAACATGGCCATATAGCCCAAAAAACCCCCTACAACAACCCCGGTTATGGGAATTGTAGCCCACATCAGGTGAGCCAAAGGTTCCCAACACTGTATTCTATTCAATATTGGGGGGGGGGAGAGGGATTAAAATACAAAAAACTATTTTCCTTTTGTCTCACTATGCCACAAATATTTTGAAACCTTTAAGGCTTTGCAACAAGAAATACCAGCTCCCCTCCCTTTTTTCTAAAAATGTCCCAATGCTTCTGTGTTGGTTGATTATGTTATCATTGTGAACATAGGACAAAAAAATAATTTAAATTTTAGGGGACTTATGTATAACATTTTAATGTTTAATGCAGATTATCCTTCACCTCCCAACAAGTTGAGGAGTGGAGATATTTGTCTCCTCCCCACGGACAAGAGATTGGTGGGTTCCATAGAACCTTCCAGTGGGGGAGGCGGAGCTGGCCTTGTTGTGGGCCAGCCCCTTCTCCCTCATTCTGCTGGAAAGCATTGCCCACCACTCCCGCCCATTGACAGTATAGTAATGGTCGCCCTTCGGGACCAGGTAGGAATTTTTCCCTCTTATGTTCTGGGAGGGGTTTTTGCCTACCCTATACTGTTATTTAGGGGTTAGATGGAATGATTGGCTTATAACTAGCCTAATGTAAATAGATTAGTAATACAAAGGTTGATAAAGGGTATGGGCCATTATGCAAAGGTTAATTTTAGGGGGTGAGGTGATTTAGAATGGCCCAGAAATGGGGAGAGTCTGGTCTCAAGAATTGAGAGAGATTTCTCCGGATGTTTCTCTTAAAGGTTGCCCGGGTTTAAATCTCCAGGGGACCTAGGCATTATGCCTGAATAGCTGAGGGGTAGACTGTACAAGACACTACAAGGCTTAGACACACCAAGTTGAACTGACACCTAAAGTTATTTGAGTTGAAAGTTAAATAGGTAACAATCAATAAAGTTGCCCAAATTTTAAATCCATATTTTGTGTCTGTCTCATTATTTCGGGGGGTTGGAAGACAAACAATCTTCTTCATATATTACGTATGAAGCAGAAGCACACTGAGAGGTCTTCTTCATTGGAAATGTCTAACTAAAGGTTGGATAGCTCTCTCTCAGAAATGCTTTACTGTGTATTCCTGTCCTGGCATGGAGTTGAATTAGATTATTGTCAGGTTCCTTTTTTATTTTATGATTGTATGACTCTTTGGCTCCATTTTTCAGATTTCAGCCCTCAATTTTCAAAGCCCCATAATAAAGAGAAGGCCACAAATTCAACCCTTATCATATTGCCACAAACCATTGCACATCAGTTCACAAAGTGCAGAAAATTGTAGGGTTTCAAAAAGTTAAAAAAGCATGAGCAGCATAACATTATTGAGTTTTGCAAACTATTGCTAATCCCATCAGAATGAGCTGACATAACAAAGGGGGATGTAATATTTGAAACAGAAAGGCAACCATTGCATGATTCATTGAGAAATGGATGATAAATAATTAACTCAAAGATCACACCACAAGGGCTCAAATATTTGCAATTCTAAATCATTGTATGCTACATTCCAAAAGCTTACACTCCTAAGTTATGCTACCAAGAACTATTATCATCTATCCAATTCACCATCCAGTTACCACCTCTGACTTTGAGAAAAGCAGAAAGAGGATGCAATATAAATTCAAAGAGATTTCTAGGAAATCATAAGCTATATGAAAAAAGAACAAAATCTGTGTGCATTTCTAGTGTAAATGTGTCAATTGCAACAAGAGTCCAGAAATCTTGAAGCAATTAAATGTCAGAGAAATCTGGTTCTCATTGAAACTGGTCTCTACAGTAGTCCATCTATTATGTCACAGTTGTGACAATGAAATGCAATCAAACTGTACATATAATTTCTATATGGAATTTAAAACAGTAGAAAACTTGAAATGCCTACCTCTGTGAGTCATGTCAGGTACATTTCAGAAAACAGAAGTGCCAAAATACAAAGGCTATTCTCTTGTCCTCAAAAGTATGGTTGCTTGGTACTACAGTAAAGCAATTCATCACTTTTATCTATCAGCTGCATTGACAGTAGTTGACTCTCTGCTTCAAACCCTGAGCTTTGGCTTTGGCTTTTAAAGAAGGATGTGAGACTAATCTGACATTGAGATACTAATTAGTCATTTGGGAAATGTTTAAGGTTAGGTTTGAAAACACAGTATTTCTTTGAGGAACATCTCATTGGGTGAAATTGCCAGTGAATGACAAGAGAAAGAAAGAATTACAATTAAGAAAACATTCCCTGGGTTTTGTAAACCACATCTAGGTGATCAGTGTATTGTCTGTGGCCTGACAGTTTTTAGATGTGACTTGTTACTGCCTGGGAGAATCCTTTGTTGAGAAGTGATTAGGTGTTCCTGGTTGTTTTTTGTCTGGACCAATACACCAATACTGTTTGCCTAATTAGATGCTCTGAGGAACGCCAACTAACTTCTAGAAGTAGTGCTAAATGTGGGGTCAAGCATGGATGCATACTGGCTCCTACTCTGTTCAACATATTCCTGTGTGATTTACCTCAGACTTTAGCATTGGTGAATAGTCATAGTCCCAAGCCCCACTCTACTCATCTTTCCTTACTCTTATATGCAGATGATGCTGTGTTTTTTTCCTTATCTAGCATTGGCCTTAAACACTTATTGCACTGCTTTGCTAATTACTGTCAAATAGACTGGAAATTAGCTATGTTAAATCCAAAATTCTCATTTTCCCCAGAAAGTGGAAGCTCATGTCCTGGCAGATCAGGGGCCACAAAATTGAACAGGTCAAATACTTTCAATCCCTTGGTATTTGCTACAGATAAAACTTGTCATGGCTGTCACAGTGACAAACAGTAATGGCTTCGGCACATACCAACATTGCAGCAATATATCATTTTTTTACAGTAAGGATAACCAATATATCCTTGCTGCCCTCAAAGTTTTTGAGGATAGGATTGGTTTTCTGTTACTGTATAGCTCCCCTATTTGGATTTCCACTATCAATAAATAATTTTATACACTGCAGTCAAAGTTTCTCCGGAAACTAATGGCACTCCCTAGATGTGTGCCTAATGCCGTGCTATGCACTGAGATGGGTCAAACTATTCTTGAAACCTTGGCATGAATGAGAGCTATAAAATCCTGACTTCATAGACATAAGCAGACCCCAATAGCTATATTCTCTCTGTTATAAGATCAGTTTATTTCAGAATGATACTCTTTGGTTCTCAGAAAGATTGAAGCAATGAACCTGACTTTGGAAGCACTCTAATCCTTACAAATATTAAAGTCAGCCAAGAGAAGGATTCTTGATCTTGACTTTCATAATCAAACACTTCATAAATCTCTGTCTCAAATATGGTAATATACAGATGAAATACAGAAATTCCATTTTTTTCACAGTGTTCCCAATGGCAAGGGTGTCATAAAATTCCATATTAACCGAATAACTCCAATGCATGTGAGACTATTACAGATTTTATTCTTGAGATTAGTAACTTTTAATTATGATTTATTTATTTATTATTTACTGCATTTATATACCACTTTTCTCACCCCTGGGGGAACTCAAAGTGATTTATAACAAATAATGGCAAGATTCAATGCCTTACCTCTCCTGCAGCTGCTCCAGCCTTGAGGTGGCAGTGCCAAGCCAGCGGTGCCAGAGCCAGCACAATGCTGGCTTGGCACTGTCCTCAAGGCTGGAGCAGCTGCTGGGAGTGCCGAAGCCGGGGAAGGGGGCAGAGCCAGGCCGCCCCATCATCTGCCCCCTCCCCCCAGCTTCAGTTTTCCTACAGGCCGCACCATGCCCCGCCCCCTCCCCCCAGCTTCAGCATTTCTACAGAGGAGGAGCATGAGCGGTGGACGGGCTTCAGTGGGCTCCTCCACGTGGCTTCAGCGAACGAGGGGCGAGAGTCATGGTGGGAGTCATGGCGGATTGGAGGCTGGCTGGGGAAACGGCCGAAGGAGGCGGCGCCCCGGTCCCTTCTTTTTCTTCGGCCCTGCCTGGCCCTTCCTCCTCCCCCAAGCAGCAGGAGTTCGGCAGGAGTGGGGGAGGAAGGGAGGCAGAGAGCTTTTCTCGCGGCACAGCAGGAGGTCCGTCACGGCACACTAGTGTGCCACGGCACACTGGTTGAGAAAGACTGCCTTACGTATATAAAACCAAATTATAAATCTAAACAAAATATAAGTAAGCATAAATTCAATAAGACAATTAACCCGAAGATAAGAGTACATTTAAACATGAAAAACATAAAAATTAAAAACACCTAATAAAAACATTAAAATCACATGATCCAAACTCGAAGACCGGGCCATCCCAAATGTTGATTACACATATTCCGTATTTACTTTTTGTACTGCATTACTTTACTTGGGGAAAGAGTTCCAGAGTCAAGGAGCTACCACTAAGAAGACCCTGTCTCTCATCCTCACCAACTGCACTTGCGAAGCAGGTGGGACCAAGAGCAGGGCCTCCCCAGAAGATCTTAACCTCTGTGATGGTTCATAGAGGGAGATACGTTCAGACAGGTAAGCTGGCACAGAACCATTTAGAGCTTTATAGGCTAAAGCCAGCACTTTGAATTGTGCTCATTAGCAGACTTGAAGCCAGTGGAGCTGGTGTAACAGGGGGTTGTGTGCTCCCTGCACCCCAGTGAGGAATCTGGCTGCCACCCATTGGACTATTTGAAGCTTTTGAACAGTCTTCAAACTCAACCCCTCGTAGAATGCATTGCAGTAATCTATTATTGATATAACAAGAATGTGTACCACTGTGGACAAGTCAGACTTCCCAAAGTATTGGACAACTGGTGCACATATTTTAATTGCGCAAAAGCTCACCTGCCTCAGTGATGAGTCCAAGATTGCTCCCTGTGCCTTCAGAGGGAGTGTAACCCTATCCATCACAGGCTATAACATTGTTGTTCAGCCTTTCAACTGACCAGGAGAACCACTGTCTTGTCTGGATTCAATTTCAATTTGTTCGCCCTCATCCAGACCATCGCAGCTGCCAAACACTGGTTCAGGACCTGAACAGCTTCCTTAGTAACAGGTTGAAAGAAGTGATAGAGTTCTTTCTTACTAATGACAACGAACTCCAAAACTCCAGCTGATCTCTCCCAACAGCTTCATGTAGATGTTAAACAACATGGGGTACAATACTGAACCCTGTGGGACCATACAAGAGAATGACTGCGGGGCCAATCAGGTGTCCCCCAACAACCCTTTCTGAGAAAGGCCTTCCAGGAGGGACTGGAGCCACTGTAAAACAGTACCTCTGAGGCCCATTCCCACGAGGGGTCCCAGAAGGATACCGTGGTCTACGGTATCAAAGGCCACTGGGAGGTCCAGGAGAACAAACAGAGATACGCTTCCCCTGTCCAGTTCCCAGTGTAGATCATCTACTGAGATGAACAAGGCTGTGTCAGTTTCATGTCCTGGTCTAAAGCCAGATCCAGATAATCAGTTTCCTCCAAGAACACTTGGAGTTGCGAGACCACCACACATTCCATGACTTTGACCAAAAAGGGAATATTGGAAACTGTCTGAAAGTTGACTAATTGATTATCAGTATTGGCATGGTTGCAATAGGAGCCGGGTATGGAATTTTACCTTCCATGCTACAATTAAGCATGGGGGTGGGTTGTCTACCCCCTTTACTGTTTAGGGGCTAAAGGAGGTGATGGATTTCTTTAAATAGGCTTAGCAGTAAATAGCGAAGAGAATTCCATAACTGGTGTACAACCTAGGCACCCCCTTCAGGGGTGAGGGCCATTAGGTTAAGTACTCACCTTAAAGTTCAGGTTGTTGGGTGAGGTAGAGTAAATGGCCCTGGAATGGGAAGAGGCTCATCTCAGGTTCTGGAGAATGGACCTCTTACTCATTTCCTTTAATTGGTTGTCCAGGTTGGTTAATCAGGTGTTTCGCCTGGAAATTCACTTATATTGGTTACACCATATTCCTGACACCCCTTGAGTTAAGTTAAGGAGAGTTAAATAGGTAACAGTTAAATAAAAGTTGCCCAATTTGATCCCAAAATTGTTGTGTTGTCTCTTTATTTCGGGGGATGGGTGGGCAAATAAGAGTAGAGTAATGCAGTGGTCTACATATTGCTAGATAGCAATGGTAAGACATTGCTGCCAGAAGGTAACATTCTGTTGCTGCAAAAAAAAAACCCCACCACATCTGCATAATGCAAACATGCAGAGACACCTGCTGGTTATCTGTTACAAATCGGCCCAACGTTCTGGGAATAATGGTGGAACTGTAGCAGATCTCCAAGGAGGACAGATTCCCAAGGAAGAAATACATTGGAGTATGGAGATGGTGATCAGTCACTACTAACACTATGATGAGAAGATTCCCAGCAACAGTCATTATGTAGATTGTTAGAAATATCACAAAGAGAAGGATCTGTAATTCTTTGAGTTCTCCAAAGCCAAGAAGAATAAATTCTGGAATCATGGTTTCATTTCCCACCTCCATTTTCATGCTTCTTTATCTGATTGGATATAATTTTGACAGATATTATTAATCTTTTCTCTTCAAATGCAACAATTGTCACTTCATGGCTTCTTTCACCCATTCATTGTATGTTTTAGCATTTATTTGGATTATTTCTAAAGCAAGATAAATTAAAAATCAACCAGTGTTATATCATAGTACAAACAAAACATTGGAACAAAAACAGGCTGCGGTGCAGCTGAAGATGTACATTTTCCAAATCTTATAACAAGGAGCCCTGCCACACAACTCCCTATCCCAGAATATCCAGGCAGAAAATCCCACATTATCTGAGTGTGGATTCAGATAACCCAGTTCAAAACAGATATTGTGGGATTTTCTGCCTTGCTATTCTGGAATATAGGGCTGTGTGGAAGGGCCCAAGAAGTGACCAATACATTGAGGTATAGAAAGTGTGTGGATTTTTGAATCTATGGCATCAAATCTGAAAACATACAACATGCAACATGTATGCTACAATAGATGTGTGGTACTCCTTCATGGTCTCCCCTCCCTACACGGAGTTGGATTTTCTGAAGGAAGTACATGTGGAATACTGAAAGATATTTTACCGTGTTTCCCCGAAAGTAAGACAGCGTCTTACTTTCTTTTCCCCCCCAAAAGTCCCCCTACGTCTTACTTTCGGGGTATGTCTTATATAACCCAAGACGTACCCCGTCGCCACGCCCACGCCGCGCCGCCGCCGCCACGCCGCCGCAACCGGAGGTGTGCCGCAGCACCTGCGGCACACCTCCGCGGCACACCTCTTCGCCAGGGCTCCAGGCAAGGGAGGGGGAAAGGGCCAGGGGCGGGAGGAAGCGGCGACAGCGTCACTGTGGCGCTGCTGCGATCCTCACCTGCCCCTGGCTCCTTTCCCTCCCTTGCTTGAGGAAAGAAGGGAGAGGGAAGGAGCCAGGGCGTGGTGAGGATCGCAGCGTCACAGTGACGCGTCGCCGCCGTCCCGCCCCTGGCTCTCTTCCCCACCCTTGGAAGGGAGGAGGAAGAGAGCCAGGGGCGGGACGAAGCGGCGACTTGTCACTCTGACGCGTCATCGCTTCTCCCCGCCCCTGGCTCTCTTCCCCCACCCTGGGAAGGGAGGAGGAAGAGAGCCCGGGGCGGGGAGAGGGACGACGCGTCACTGTGGCGCGTCATCGCTTCGTCCCGCCCTGGCTCTCTTCCCCCACCCTTGGAAGGAGGAGGGAGAGAGAGCCAGGGGCGGGGGAGAAGGATGACGTGTCACTGTGGCGGCGTCATTGCTTCTCTCCCGCCCTGGCTCTCTTCCCCCACCCTTGGAAGGGAGGAGGAAGAGAGCCAGGGCGGGGAGAAGGGACGACGCGTCACTGTGATGCGTCATCGCTTCTCCCCGCCCTGGCTCTCTTCCTCCTCCCTTCCAGGGTGGGGAAAGAGAGCCAGGGGTGGGACAGCGGCGACGCGTCACTGTGACGCTGCGATCCTCACCACGCCCCTGGCTCCTTTCCCTCTCCCTTCTTTCCTCAAGCAGGGGGGAAAGGAGCCAGGGCGTGGTGAGGATCACAGCGTCACAGTGACGCGTCGCCGCCCCTCCCGCCCCTGGCTCCTTTCCCCTCCCTTGCCTGGAGCCCTGGCGAAGAGGTGTGCCGCGGAGGTGTGCCGCAGGTGTGCCGTGGCACACCTCCGGTTGCGCTTGGCAAGGCTGGCGCGCGCGGGACGAGGTACGTCTTATATACGGGGTATGGCTTATATAAGCCGACCCCCCAGACACCCCCGATACGTCTTACAATCGGGGGTGTCTTACTTTCGGGGAAACACGGTATTACTTCTGCTGGAACTACCTTGATTTTAGGTATACCATTTGCAGCTCGTCATGATTAATTGGATATTATTATTATTATGTTTATATATACCTTGCTTTTTCTCTCAATGTTATGCTATGTTGCTCTTATTTGTAATGCCAACACTACTTGATGTAAAACATCTGATGGTTACCTTTATGCATAGAACAAGCCAATAAAGAGTTGTGTTTGTAAAACATGAAATAAACAGGATTTAAATATTTGAAACTCTACATAGCTCTGAGCCTTTTTGGAAGGATTGCAGTACCAAACAGAGAGATAAAGCAGTTTCTCTGGACCCTTCTACACTGCCATATAAAATCCAGATTACTTACTTAGGCGGTCCCTCGTAGCTTGACGGTGATTGTCTTCCATATGTGGTGTCTTGGCGGTGGGCCCGTAGGTGGTTGTGGAGCCCTAGTCTTAATCTGCATGTTCTCTTGCAGTGGGGACATCTTATTATCTGCTTTGAACTGGATTATATAGCAGTGTAGAAGGGTCCAGAGATTAAACATTCTACACTCCCTGATACATATAAAACAAACTTATCAACAGTCTTACATAGACTTACATAGACTGTAATCTTGAGTTACTTTGCATCACAATGCTGCCCCTGTTTAGTTACGTTTTATTTTGCTATGAGTTCCTATTTTAATTTCTAAATTGATTTCTTCCTTTCCATCTGCAGGCACTGTTCTAAGAAAGACTATTCTCATTTCCTTCACTGATTTTAGAAAGTGTCCCCACCTGCACTGATCATGGGCCACTATGTTTCAATCTGAGAAAGCTTTTCTCAACAAGTCCCTCAGGATTTAAATCATCTTGTCTCATAGGCTCTTTTTACACTGCCATATAATCCAGATGATCAAAGCAGACAGTCCACATTTGAAGTGAGGTCAAACTGACATAAGAGACAGTACCATCAACAGGGAACGCTTCCCATGTTGTTTAGAGAACAACAGGGAAAAGGCAGGTGATGAGGCTTCCCCCATGGGAAGAGGTTGGGGTGATGTGGGCGAGGTGGTGATAGGTTTCCCACACCATCCCCCACAGGGTTCACTACAAGTCATGGTGAATCCCCCCCCCCCCCCCCACTGCCACCTGGATCAGTGGCCTCAATGAGATGAGATCCTAAGCATACTTCTTGACCCTTTTTGTTACTGTCACTTATCTGAACTTGGTACTCCAGTTACAGTCATAGGATTTGTCTGACTAGAGTGATCTATGAATGGGGATAACCATGACTGGGTTATTGAGATTAGTTTTGGAGAGGTGTCCTTTGAGACTAGATGCCAGCTAATGAATAACTAGGAGACTGGGTTACTGTTTGCAAAAATAATGAAAGAGTCAACATTTTTTTGAGCCCTGGATGCCCTCTATGGGGCATTTAGGATATTTTAGTCATGTTTTGAAGTCTTTCTAGACATTTTGAGACATAGAAGAGGAAGTGAAGTGAACAGAAGTCACTTCCTATATGTACCCCATATTTCAAAGGGATTGACTGTGATCTAAATTGATCCAGGGCCTTCTCTAAGGGTGCATCTTAAAACGAATGCAGTTTGACACACTAGCTGTCATGGCTCCATGCAATGGAATTTGGATCACTGTAGTTTGGGGCGGCAGCAGGACTCTTTGGCAGAGAAGGCTAAAGATCTTGTAAAACTATATGTCACAAATTAGGCACTGAGTTTTTGCATGAAATGTTTGTCCATGTGAGACAATTGGAATATGCTAAATTCCCATCTCTAATCTCTGTAGATAGGAATGTTCTAGAAAGAGGAACAGGCATATATTATATTCTTAATTGTTGAGCATGAGATGAAGAAGGTAATTCTCCTCGTTGGTTCGAGGAGTTGGCAGCAATGAAGCGAAGGAAGAGGGACCTAGAGAGCGTGTGGCGTTCAGATCCGAGCGGGCCAAATCGAACACGCCTTGATGCCTATCTAAGGACATATGGCGCGGCAATAAAGGCTGCAAAGAAATCCTTTCTGGCAGCCAATATTGCATCTGCAAAGAACCGTCCAGCAGAGCTGTTTCGAGTTGTCAGAGGCCTATTACATCCCACCGTCCAGGATGGGAGCCCTGACAACTCGGCAGCATGCTGTGAAGCATTTGCAAAGTTCTTTGCGGATAAAGTCGCTTTGATCCGTTCCGGCCTGGACACCATGTTAACGGCAGTCTCTGAGGATGTAGCTGGAGCACCTGCTTGTCCAATTTTGATGGATCAATTTCAATTGGTGAAACCTGAGGATGTGGACAAGATACTTGGAGGAATGAGAGCGACCACATGCATCCTAGACCCCTGCCCATCCTGGCTTCTAAAGGAGGCCAGAGGGGGATTGGCCGAGTGGGTGAAGGTGGTGGTCAATGGCTCCCTCCGGAAAGGCAACATTCCAGCGAGCTTAAAACAAGCTGTTATAAAACCACTGTTGAAGAAACCATCACTGGACCCCACTCAATTCGTCAACTATCGGCCTGTTTCCAATCTTCCCTTCTTGGGCAAAGTCCTGGAACGTGTGGTGGCCTCACAACTCCAGGTATTCTTGGAAGACATGGATTATCTGGATCCGGCGCAGTCTGGTTTTAGGCCAGGACATGGTACCGAGACAGCCTTGGTCGCCTTAGTGGATGATCTACGCAGGGAGCTTGACAGGGGGAGTGTGTCCCTGTTGGTTCTGCTGGACCTCTCAGCAGCCTTCGATATCGTTGACCACAGTATCCTTCTGGGACGCCTTGCAGAGATGGGGCTTGAAGGTACTGTCTTGCAGTGGCTCCGGTCCTTTCTGGAGGGCCGATCTCAGAAGGTGTTATTGGGAGACACCTGTTCAACCCCACAACCATTGTCTTGTGGGGTTCCTCAGGGCTCAATACTATCTCCCATGTTGTTTAACATCTACATGAAGCCGCTGGGGGAGGTCATCCGGAGTTTCGGAGTGCGGTGTCATCTGTACGCAGATGATGTCCAACTCTGTCACTCCTTCCCACCTGCTACTAAAGAGGCTATTCAGGTCCTGAACCGGTGCTTGACCGCTGTGTCGGACTGGATGAGGGCGAACAAATTGAAATTGAATCCAGACAAGACAGAGGCACTCCTGGTCAGTCAAAAGGCCAAACAGGGCATAGGGTTACAGCCTGTGTTAGATGGGGTTACACTCCCCCTGAAGATGCAGGTTCGCAGTTTGGGTGTGATCCTGGACTCATCGCTGAGCCTGGAACCCCAGGTTTCAGCGGTGACCAGGGGAGCATTTGCACAGTTAAAACTTGTGCGCCAGCTGCGCCCGTACCTTGAGAAGCCTGACTTGGCCACGGTGGTCCACGCTCTGGTTACATCCCGTATAGATTACTGCAATGCTCTCTATGTGGGGTTGCCTTTGAAGACTGTTCAGAAGCTGCAACTAGTCCAACGGACAGCAGCCAGGTTGATAACAGGAGCGGCATTCAGAGAGCGCACAACTCCTCTGTTGTGACACCTCCACTGGCTGCCAGTTTGCTACCGGGCACAATTCAAAGTGCTGGCTTTAGCCTTTAAAGCCCTAAACGGTTCGGGTCCTACTTACCTGTCCGAACGCATCTCTCCCTATGAACCATCGAGATGTTTAAGATCATCTGGAGAGGCCCTGCTCTCGGTCCCGCCTTCTTCGCAGGCGCGACTGGCGGGGACGAGAGACAGGGCCTTTTCAGTGGTGGCTCCTCGGCTTTGGAATGCCCTCCCTAAAGACATCAGATTGGCCCCTTCCCTCCTGAAGTTTCGCAAGAAAGTCAAGACCTGGCTATTTGAGCAGGCATTTGTTAATGAAATATAAGGCTTAATTGGATATATGGAATGACGACGATGCGATGGAAACTGTTTTCAACATGACGCTGAGGCTGTAATTGTATGTTTTTAATTGTTAAATTGTTATTACATGTGTTTTTTGGGGAGGGGAGGGTTTGACTTGTTGCTGTGTTGTATTGAGGGCAGAGACTGCCTGTGTAAACCATCCCGAGTCGCCTTTGGGCTGAGAGGGGCGGTATAGAAACGTGACAAATAAATAAATAAATAAATAACGATGAATTCATCAATAACACAATTATTGTTCCTGGGTTATATATGCCATTTCCTGATGGTTCTATCATAAAAACATGAAAAATGTTTATGAAACTGCAAAAAGTGCAGCACATTTTGTGATAGCTTTTCAATGAATATCTCATAGAGTCTCCTCCAATTCAATATAGTTTTTGGCAACCACAAAAATGAAGTTTCTGGAGTATAACAACTACTTTCAAAGTACCGAACAATTAAACAGGAAATAACACTTTCCAATTAGGAACAGGGTTTTCCCCTCTAAATTTTTTTACATAGTATAATATGTAAGAATTAAGACTGGTATAGGCACACATTTCTTTGTATTTCAACATTTTCCAGAATGCTAAAAACTTCAGCTGCAGAAAATTGCAGTCATGGCTGCAGTAATAGTTCATTTGTTTGAAGAACTGGCATTTTCCAATAAGGCATGACAATTAATTATAGAATGTTTTTATTAGATTCAATTACCAGCAAAAATTCCAGAAATTTAAGAATATAGATTATATTGATTTTAGTTTATATCATTTTTTTTATTCCAGTGGACAGACTCAGCCACTACAGACTCCATATTGCAATGTAATAAATGGTATATTGATAAAAGAGTACAAATTAATATTGCAAAACACAATCAAGAATACAGAAGTAAGGTATTAATAATAAAGAAATGTCACAAAGATAGCCTTATAATAGTAAAAAGCTTTTTGCATAAAAAATATTAAACATGACATTATCTCAGTTCCATATGATAAATCTGATTCCTTTCATTTGCTAAGATTTTGGAATAAAGTGATAACCAAGTTTTATAGCCACCTCTTCCATACAGGTATCTTAACCAAGCCGTAACAAAGGGGAAAGTTGGTGAAAGGAATGTGATCTAACACAGTTAGAGAAATTAGCTGATTTTTTTAGTGAAACCTTTTCTATCATTTTCCTCATTTCAAGAGCCAAGCTCATTGTGACAGACTGTGTGGATTGAGAATAGGACTCTACATTCCCTTTTGGACTCACTGCCAAGTCTCTACCCTTGGAAGGCAATGACAAGCCATAAGCGATCGTTTATAGTACTATATAGTAAAAGCCAAGCTATAGATTAATATTTGGATTCTTAAGCCTGTCAGAAGAAAGTTCAACAATATTTCTACTATTTTATTTTCCATGCTTTATATGCAGACTCTGGGCACTTCCAGGCAGTGCCAAAACCCATGCCAAAGTGAATTGAAATAACCTGCTTCAGCACGGGTTTCAGTCCCCATCCACCAAAAACCCCGGGCTTTACAGCAGGGGTGGGCTAGCTACATGCCATCCCGAGACAAATCAAGATGATATGAAGCCACACAAATTCCATTTGACCCTTAGAACTTACTTTTAAAGGTCCCTGGCCACCATAAATCCTCCCGCCATGTCCTCCTGACATGGGAAAATGACCCATGAGAAGATGAGAGGGGTAAAGAGGAAAATTCCTCCTCACTAATACCCACCCCACCCCAATCTCCTCACATGTCATTTCTTGCACCAGGAGAATACAACAGGTTATGGCAGCCAGGGATCTTTTAAAGTATGTTTTAGAGGTAAATGGGGAGCTGGAGGGAATGAGGAGGGGTTCAGGATCTGAAAAGGTGTGAGATGACAGTGGAGACTCATCCCTGGGACTCTAGAAGCAGTCCTGGGTGTGAGTCCCCACAGGTCCAATACCCCATTAGGCCCAGAGTTTTCAGGAAGGATCTAATGGGTTATCTAATTTAGATAACCCATTAGATCCTTGGTTTGTTCCGAATTAATTCGTTTTTACCGGAGGCATCGTTTGGATGCCTCAGGTAAAAACCAAGGTAGGTCTCGATTTTTGGACCTATCTGGATGGGTCCTCTACCTCAACAAGAATATTGTGGATTTGTTAATATTACACCAAAGATGTGAAATGGTCACTACTGTAACTGATATTCACTATCCTTCCTTGGTCTCAGATAAACAATGGAATTATCAATGTCTTTGCCCATATTCCCCTTCTTTTGGCATAATCATTCCTTTTGCTGGCAATATTCATATGCATTCAGGAACCTTTTCCCCTCCATTGAAAGGAATAGTAAAAGTTTCGAAGTTCATTCGGATCAAGGAAAAAATAAAGAAAAACGTCAAAGTGTCAATTGTTAGATTCATTTAGGTTCAAGATGGCTTACTGAATCAATTATTGAAAAGTAAATCAACATGAAGGTAAATACTATTGATACTATGGATTTGCTCTATATACACTGAGCATATGCAGATAGGATAGCTTTCTGTATTCTCAAAAAATGTTTACACAGAGAATATTTGTGTAATGCATCTTTTATGGAAGAGCCGCAATCTTCTTGATCTCCTCCACAATCTTTGGTTGAGCATCTTCTACATTCTTCTTGGCTGCAGTGAGCAGCATTCCGATGTCTTCATCCGAGTAGCCCAGTTTGAAGGTTTTAAACCTTTTATGATATTCCTCAATTTTATCTGAAAACAAAGAACATTGATGGGTGTCTATAAAGTTTTTCATTACAGCTGTGAATATTACTCACAGTGTTAAATTCTATTCCTGTTTACTTAAAAATAAATCTGAGCCTATTTACTCCCCACAGAAAAGGAGTCACTTCTGAGATGCATCCAATGACAAGAAAGGGCAGTCCACAACTAAAAATATGTTAGTTCTGATGTGCCTTTTTCTTGTCCAAAGAAATATGGCTATAATGTAAAACTGCTGACAGGAGTAAACTCTGAGTAGTTATACAAAGTTGGAATGGTTTCAATGGTTACTGAGATGAATCATCGATTGGCCAATCAGCTCTCAAAATATTGCAGCTTCATGATCATTATGTTAATGGAACTCTGTCATTGGCCAATTGAAAATATCACTGATGACTTAAGAAAATAACCACAGCACACCAACCACATATGTTTTCCTAGAAACCAAACATATTTTGTAGTCCCACCCAGTTCTATCTCTCTTTTCTTTGTTATAGAACTTAGGATAGTTTCCATGTTTCTTCAGTGGTTTACCATGCAGGTATTAAAAATGCTCAAATCTGCTTAGTTGCAACAAGACAGTTTTATTATGTATTGCCAAGATGGACAAAGGCATGGAACATATAGGAGATGGTGTACAGGAGGCATACAACCAATTCCTATTGGTTCTCATTATGCAGATCAGAGCTGCAGTCCAGAAATATGTGGAAGGTGACAGGGTCCCAAGCCAGTGCAAAGGATAAAGGGGGAGAGGTGAAATGGTAGGTTACATACCTGTGACCATCTTTCTTCGAGTGGAGCTCTGTGAATCCACACTTATGAAGTTTGCGCGCCAGCGTGGGCTTCCAACGGAAACTTTCCCAGTTTGAAAAGTTTGGGCGGTAGCTCCGCCCAGCCGGCCCGGAGGACATAAAAGCGCCTCCATGCGCACCCACCTCATTCCTACGCCACATATGCAACTAGGAATGGGTGGTTTGAGAAAGTGGGGGTGGCCGGGCAGGTTAGTGTGGATTCACAGAGCTCCACTCGAAGAAAGATGGTCACAGGTACTGTATGTAACCTACCATTCTTCTTCGAGGGCTCTGTGAATGCACACTTATGAAGACTTACCAAGCTAAGGTTCAGGAGGTGGGAACAAACCAACCAAATTTAGGAACCAAAACAGGTTTATTGCAACAGCAATAGTAATAAATAACATTAATAACGATAAGTATGATAAAAGGGTGGAAGACACGCTCCCAACCTGTAAACATAGTGCAACAAGCACCATTCATGCCAGGCACGCAGGCCTCACAATAATAAAGTGCACATGGAAAGGTGCAAAAAACCCAGAAACAGACCCAGAAGGGTAAAGCGTGCTAAGAACAGGTAACACAGTGACCCAGGGGACCTGGGCACGGTACATGCTTAAACGGAGAAAAGGTAACCTGGTCGGTCTGGTCCAGATCGATCTAGGTAGGACTACTGGAGGGAGAGACTCATCTAAGTACAGGCCCTACACTCAGGGGCCGTGGGGAGTGAGTATTGATCGGCCAAAGGCCGCCTCTCTATCAAAAAGAGTATCAACACGGTAGTGTGTAATAATAGTCGAGGGGTTGACCCAGATGGCCGCCCTCCAGATGGAGTCCAATGGGATTCCCCGAAGGAAGGCAGATGAGGTGGCGACTGCTCTAGTTGACTGACCCCTCACCATAGGGGGACGGGGTTGTCGGGCTATTTGGTAGCACAGTTCAACTAGGGAAGCTATCCAATTGGACAGTCTCTGAGAGGACACCGGCAAGCCCAGCTTGTCGGTGGCATAAGAAACAAAGAGTCTAGCCGAACGTCTATACTTGGCTGATCTGCACCTGTACACCCAGAGGGCTCTCCTAGCGTCCAGGGCTTGGAGAGATCTCTCCTCTTCCGAAGTCGGAGAGGGGAACAGGTCTGGCAGAACTATGTCCGTGTTGACATGGAAGAGGGACACCACCTTGGGGAGGAAGGTGATGTCCGTTCTCAGGATGGCTCTGTCCGCTAAGAACAGGAGATATGGCTCATCCACTCGAAGAGCCGCCAACTCCGACGGTCGACGAGCCGAGGTGATGGCAACCAGAAACACCACCTTCCAAGAAAGGAGACGTCGGGTGGAGCCGTGAGGCACCGAAGCACCAAGTCGAGGTTCCACCCAGGCATCGGTGGATGCACCGGTGAGTGGAGGTTGTTGACTCCTCTCAGGAATCTCTTGACCCTTGGGCACTGAAACAGCGAAGGACCACCCCTTTGCTGATTGTGCCAGGTAAGGGCTGCCAGGTGGGTCTTCAATGATGACATGGAGAGACCTCTGTCGGCCAGCTCCGCCAGGAAATCTAGGACCGCAGGTATCGAGAGTGGGAAGGCATTGTTGGAGCGGGCAGCCTGGAATTCCGAAAAACGGGCGAGGCACGCCGAGTAGGCCCTTGACATCGATGGTTTGTGTGCAGCTGCCAGAATTAAGGCTACAGCTGGTGTGACGGCAGGGACGGGGAGATTCTCCATGCCGTCAGGTGTAGAGATGGGATGTCTGGGTGTAGAAGTAACCCTCCTTCCCATGTCAGCAGGTCCGGTCGACGGGGCAGGTGTTGAAACGTCCCACCGGCAAGGTGGAGCAAGGTCGGGAACCAGACTTGCCTCGGCCAATACGGGGCGATGAGGATGCAGTTGGTCCCCGAGAGGTGAATCTTCTCGACGACCTGGAGGAGAAGCGGGAACGTTGGGAAGAGGTAGAGGAACCCGGTTGACCAGTTGAGCAGGAGTGCGTCCCCGAGGCAACCCAGGCGAGCATCCGGGGCAAGTCTGGCACCGAAGCGAGGCAGCTGGTTGTTTTCCGGCGATGCAAAGAGATCTGCGTCTGGAAAACCCCACTCCTGGAAGACACGATGCAGTTCCTCTGGGTGAAGCATCCACTCGTGGGACGACCAGCGGGTCCTGCTGAGTGAGTCCGCGATTGTGTTCTCGGTCCCGGGGAGATGGATGGCTCTGGGTACCACTTGATGTAGCACGCACCATTCCCACATCGTTTGGGCGAGGGATAGGAGTTTTCTGGAACCCATTCTGCCCTGCTTGTTGACGTAGTACATGGCCACTATGTTGTCCGTCTTGACCAGTACTACGTTTTCCGTAACTAGGGGACCGAAGGCTCGAAGAGTCTTGAAGATAGCCAGAAGCTCGAGGTAGTTTATGTGATGTAACCTCTCCACTGTCAACCATTGGTCGTTGATCGACAGGTCCCCTGTGTGGCCTCCCCAGGCGAGTAACGATGCATCCATCTTTATTGTGATGGATGGGGTTGTTGCATGGAAGGGGACTCCGACGCAAACGTTGTTTCTGGATGTCCACCACAGGAGAGAGTCCTTGACGTTCTCCGGGAGAGAGAGTCTCTTTGAATGATGTTCCGTGACCGGATTGAAGTGGTTGAGGAACCAGCGTTGAAGGGTTCTGAAGCGGAGTCTTGCGAGCGGCGTAACCGCTACCGTCGATGCCATATGACCCAGGGCGACCTGGATCTGCTTCGCCGTAATGGATGGCGCCCTGCAACTGATGACCTCCTGTCGAAGCTCCTGGAATCTGATGTCGGGCAGATAAGTGAGCTGATCGACGGAGTTGAACATCATCCCGATAAACTTGATCGTAGTCGACGGGACGAGCTGTGACTTCTCTTCGTTGAGGCGGAGGCCTAACGAGGAGAGTAGTTGAAGTGTCGTGGGGATTTGCTCCTGTAGGAGACCTGGAGACCGAGTCGCCAGCAGCCAGTCGTCCAGGTATGGGAAGATTCGGATCTTCTGTCATCTCAAGTGTGCAGTCACCACTGACATGCACTTGGAGAATGTCCTTTGGGCGGTTACTAGGCCGAAAGGAAGAACGTTGAACTGGAAGATTTTCCCGGCCACCCTGAAGCAGAGGAAGCGTCGATGGGAGCGTCTGATCGAGACGTGGAAGTACGCATCCCGGAGGTCTATCAAGCTGAAATAATCACCAGCCTGCAGCAGTGGGAGGATGGATGCCACCGACACCATCCTGAATTTCCTCGGCAAAACATACGCGTTTAAGTCTCTGAGGTCCAGGATGGGTCGCAGAGTACCGTCTGGCTTCAGCACGGTGAAGTACCGTGAGAAGAATGCCTCTCTTTCCGGTTCGTCGGAAACGGTGATATTGCCCCCTTTTGAAGCAAGTTGTCGACCTCCTTCAGAATCACCTCAGACGGCTCCGTCTCGACGATGAACCCCGCTGGCGGGAGCTCGTCGAATTCAAAGGCATAGCCGTCTTTGACAATCCGGAGAACCCATGCATCGGAGGTGATGCGTTGCCATGCACCGATGTATTGGGTCAGGCGGTCTCTGATAATTCGTCGACAAGCCAGACGATTTCAGCCATGCGTGTCTTCTAATGGAGACACCATGGGCCAGCAGCTTTCCTGACGTGTCTCCTGTATGGCGGGCCATCAAAATTTGATGGTGTGCGAGGGCCTCAGCTTCCTGGCTGATGGAGGCTAGGGCAGTCTGTTGTTCTTGGGAGAGATCCTGGAAAAAGGGTTGGGCCCTTTCCCACAGGATCTGTTGGTATGCTCCCATACATGCCCCATAGTTGGCCATCTTGGTGAGAAGAAGGCCAGCCGAGTAGATTTTGCGCCCGATTGCATCAAATCTCTTGCCCTCCTGGTCAATTGGGGCTGAAGACTCTCTGCCTGAAGACTGAGAAGAGGTGACAATCATCGAGTTGGGATTGGGATGATCGTGAAGCCAGGCCTTCTCTCTCTCGTCAGTCTTGTACCATGCCTCGATACGTTTCGACCTAGGAGGAATGGACGAAGGAGTTTTCCACGAGGCCTTTACCACCTCTTCCAGGGGTTCCAGCATTGGAAGGTGGAGTTGAGCAGAGTCCTCGACTTGAACCCGGCTGAAAACAGGGCAGGCACTGGATCTTCTAGGCACATATGTTTCAATGCCCAGGGATCTCGCCATCCGACCGACCTGGTCCCCAAAGGCTCTGGCCGAGTCGGTTGGCGATGAGGATGGTTCTAGATCGCAGCCTCTATGGGAAGGGGTGCGGTCCATGACGACCGACAGGATGGATCCTGAGACAACCGATCGAGGGGCCTCTCCTTCCTCCATCTCCTCATCGAACCGTGCCCTGGCGACTTCCGGTCCCACCGGAAGTGTCGCAGCCTATGTTGCGCTCGAGATGGATGGAACCTCGGCAGGCAATGTCGACACAGGTGGAGGCCTCTTGGACGCTGACGCCAAGGTGAGCCTCGTGGTCTGACGACCCTTCTCCGGCGAGGTTATGAAGAGCTGATGCACCGGTTGTGCCGGGGGGACTCTGACGACCGTCTGTACAGAGTCCTCTGGGGAGATAGTTGGCTGCTCTACCCCTCTCTCCACAGCGAGAGAGGGAGTAGGCGAAGAGTTGGAAGAGCCTGCTGAAGCGGGCTTCGACGACGTGGAGGTCGACGAAGGCATCGTTCTACCCCTCCTCGGATACGGTGGTCTCGAGGCAACGGCCTCCAGAGACTTGCCCGGAGTCACAGGAACCAGGCCTCTGGCCTGGGCTCTACAAGCCTCCTCGGTCGACCTCCGGAAAGCAATTTCCATGGCTCTGTTGGAGGGAGTCCTCGAGATGGCCGACCTCTGGGAGAGGCCTGACGCCACCGAGCTCGTCGACATTCGTCGAGGTGGAGGCAGCTGCACGGTTTCCGTAGTCACGGTGCAGGCCGGTCTTGGCGCCGAAGTCTTGGATGACGTAGACTTCGGGCCCTTCTCCTTCCGTGGACGCTTCTTCCCAGCCGGGTGAGCGGTCGACACGGACGGGCCGGAGCAGCCGCCCGGTCCCCAAGGAGGAAGATGGGACAGCCGCCGCCATCTCTGGAGGATCGAGCTCACTCCATCAGGTAGGCCTGAAGCCTCCGGGCTCGCTCTCTGGTCTGCGACGAGAAGGCCTGGCAGTGTCAGCAGGTTGGAACAACATGTCCCTCCCCGAGGCACCGAAGGCACTTCGAGTGACCGTCGCAGTCCGGGATCTTGCTACCGCAGGATAAACACTTTTTAAAGCTGGTTGTGGACATACTATGCTCACACAACCTGTAGAATTTCCGATGTTGCCCAAGTGGCGGAAAACAAAGGAATGAGGTGGGCGCGCATGGAGGCGCTTTTATGGCCTCCGGGCCGGCTGGGCGGAGTTACTGCCAAAACTTTTCAAACTGGGAAAGTTTCCGTTGGAAGCCCGCGCTGGCGCGCAAACTTTATAAGTGTGGATTCATAGAGCCCTCGAAGAAGAAACTATTTTCTTTCAGTAATGATACTATAAAATCTGTCTCTATTACTAGTTTTGGATTGTGAGGGACATGAAATAGGAATATAAAATTCAATAGTATGGAGTCTGCTGTTTTAGTGGGAATTCTCATCAGTAATGTACTTTGAGCAAGAACCCATGTGTTTATACTGGAAGGAGACAACATAAGGGAAAATGTGTATGAGAATGATTCAGTATGCTGAGCAAAATGACTCTCCACAGCTTCTAACTACTCACTTTACTACCAGATCATTGGTAAAACTCTCAGAAGAAAAAGACCCCCTGTTATCTTGACAGCTGACTTTGTTGAACAGTTAGAACTGTTTGGCAAATGCATGAGATTCATGCATGACTTTAGCTGTGAAATTTGCAGTAATAAGTAGCATGAGGGAAAATGAGAATTGTTGGTTGGACATAAATTATATGCGGCTCAACTGGAGAGAGAGAACTTAAAGAAAGAAGAGTTCACCATTCTGGAAAAGTACAAATGTCAGAAAGAGGAAAAGCAGCACCTGAAACTATAGGGATAAGGGACTTCCTTGCATTACGGTCCAATTTGCAGGCAATAGCTGAGGGATTTGGTATGCATCATGGTGACCTGTCATCCCATGCCCTGAATTGAACTCATTATCCGCTTACTCAACCCTTGGGGGGCAAGTGTCACCGCCCAGCTTCCCCACCCGCTATACCTTCTCTATGAAAACACTGGAATTCATTGTGTTCTCTTTTCAGCACACAGCAGGCTCTGTCCTTTCAGCGTGCTACAAGCATCCTAGGATGCTGAAAATCACCAGTTTGATGTGTCCTAGGTCATATCATGTTAGAACAATTTGCCTTTGGCTTTGAAAGAAAATAACCCATTTGTATGTTTTTCAATCACACCCACTCTGATTAAAAACTGGTTTTTAAAATTCCAAATGAACCTCTTCCCATGTTACCTTGACAGTTGACTTTGTTGAACAGCGGGAAATGCATAACAGTCAGGCCATCTCCTCTAAAAATATAGCAATTTGAAGGGTTGTCTTTCTCCATCAGCTGACTCTCATCTATTTTGGGAAATTTAATTCCACGAATCTTGCAGTACTTAACTGTTTGTTTGATGGTCTGCACCAAAATAAAAGAGAAGTCAATGTAACTGATGAGCAAATTGTCACATCTTCCCAGGAAAAAAAGAGATCTGATATTTTACCCAGAAGCCTTTTTCATAGGTTGCCCAAAGACTGTGGAATAAAACACAACTGAAGACTTGTCTCCTTTGGTAGGCCTACTCAGGCCCCTTCGACACTGCCATATAAAATCCAGATTATCTGCTTGGAACTGGATTATATGGTAGTGTAGGGTCATATAATCCAGTTCAAAGCGGAAAATCTGGATTACCCATATATACTTGAGTCAGGGGCGGACCGAGCTCTCCTGGGGAGGTACGCAAGGTCATTTTGGCGCCCTTCCCCGCTGGCTCCCGCGCATGCTTTTCCCGCGCATGCTTTTCTGCGCGTGTGCGAGCCTCTGCGCGTGCGCGCTGGTTCCCGAGCACGTCTCCAGGTGGGGGCACGCTCGGAAGGCAGTGCACATGCGCAGAGGTTCGCGCATGCACGGAGGGATCTCCGCGCATGCGTAGAAGCTCCTACAGGCGCCATAGCGCCTGTAGAAACTTCTGCGCACGCACGAAAAATCTTCGCGCATGCGCAGTGCGGGCGGAGCACCCTGTGTGCCGGAGTCCCGGCCGACGCGGCGGCGGAACAGGGCAGCGCGGCACGGGCGGTGGGGGCGCGGTGGTGCCCCAAAAAAGGTGGAAATGCCCCCCAAGAAGACGACGCTCTACGCGGCTGCGTTGTCCACCTTATGGACGCACCGGCCCTGACTTGAGTATAAACCAAGCTGAAATATAAGCCGAGGCACCTAATTTTACCACAAAAGAACTGGAAAAACATATTGATCAAGTATAAGCTGAGGGTGGGAAATGCAGCAGCAACTGGTAAATTTCAAAATAAAAATAGATACCAATAAAGTTACATTAATTGAGGCATCAGTAGGTTAAATGTTTTGAATATTTACATGAAACTGTAATTTAAGATAAGACTGTCCAACTCTGATTAAACCATTATTCTAACCTTCTTCAATGTCACTCACTGTGCATGCATATCCTTCCAATAATAATAGAGTAAAATAATAAATGTAATAATAACAATAATAAATAGAGAAAAATAATAAATGTAATATTAATTATAAATAGAAAAAATAATAAATGTAATAAAATAATATTAGAGTAAAATAATTTAATAATAATAGAGTAAAATAATAAATGTAATAAAAATAATAATAATAACAGAGTAAAATAATAAATAACCTTGACTCAAGTATAAGTCAAGGGGAACTTTTTCAGCCTAAAAAAGGGCTGAAAAACTCAGTTTATACTCAAGTATATATGGTATCTGCTTTGATAATCTGGATTATATGGCAGTGTAAAAGGGGCCCTTGTCAATTTTAAGTATGACTTTTTAATCACATTCTAAGTTTATGATGATTTAACTTTTGTCTCATGTATTTCAATCTCTGTATGTTTTAATAAATGCTTTTATGGTTGCATTTTAGCTATCTTTTAATATGTGATTTTATAGATGTGTTTGACTATGCTGTTGCCCATCTCAAGTCAAAAGGAGAGACGGGTAAGAAATAGAAATGTGTTATTATTTTGTTGGTTGGTTGGTCATTCATTTGATTGTTAGAACATAAGAACATAAGAAGAGCCATGCTGAATCGGACCTCAGCCCATCTAGTCCAGCATTCTGTATCACACAGTGGCCCACCAGTTGTACACGGGGATCTCGAGCAGAAGGGAGGGCAAACCCTGACCTGCTCCCCGACCCCCACAACCAGTACCCGGGGAAATCCTGCCTACCTCAACCAACTCCGAGGTGGCACTTGAATGTCCTTTTCAGTAACTACCGATACACTTGGTATCCATGAATCTGTCTAATCCTGCCTTGAAGTTGTCCAGGCTGACAGCTGTCACAACCTCTTCTGGAAGTGAGTTCCATAACCCAATGACCCTCTGGGTGAAGAAATATTTCCCTTTGTTAGTCCTAATTTTCCTACCTTGGAGCTTCAGGGAGTGCCCTCTAGTCCTAGTGTTTTGTGACAAAGAAAACAGTTTTTCTTTATTCACCTTTTCTATCCCATGCATGATTTTATACACTTCGATCAAGTCACCTCTTAAACGCCGTCTTTCAAGGCTGAAAAGACCAAGGCGTTGCAACCTGGTTTCATAAGGGAGCCGCTCCATCCTTTGGATCATTCTTGTTGCCCTTTTCTGTACCTTTTCCAGTTCCGTTATATCCTTCTTAAGGTGCGGAGACCAGAATTGTACACAGTACTCCAAATGTGGCCTTACCATCGATTTGTAGAGAGGTAATACAACATTTGCTGACCTATTTTCGATTCCCTTTCTGATCATGCCTAGCATAGAATTTGCTTTTTTCACTGCTGCTGCGCACTGGGTTGACATCTTCATTGAGCTGTCCACCAAGACCCCAAGATCCCTTTCCTGGTTTGTCTCGAAAAGCTTTGACCCCATCAATTTGTAGGTGTAGTTGGGGTTCTTTGCCCCGATGTGCATGACTTTACACTTGTAGGTTAAAATGCATTTGCCACTTTGTTGCCCATTCACTCAATTTCGAGAGATCTTTCTCTTCTCACTTCCGGTCTGCTAATGGCGGAGTAGGATGCAGCTGGAGAGGCTCTCTCTGAAGCTGAAACTGAGATAGCGGTTGGGGAAGAGGAAAGACCCCGCCGGCACCTAGAGAAGAAGTGCCAAGGTCCAAGGTCCTAGAAGAGGGTCTGCTGACCGCCTGGTTGTTGTGGGAGCCCCTCAAGGACTCCGACAGATATCGGGAAGGGAAGCGACCCCAGGAGACCGGAGGAACCGCTGCTCAAGGAAGGTCTGGCAGACAGACCGTAACTCTCCGCCACAGACCACACACACACACGCACCTCTAACCACACACTCTTCACCTCGAAGGTTGAGAAAAGAGGAGGAAAAAAAAGGAAGAGACCAGGAGCAATCAGGAGCGAACGAGAGGAGTGAGAGGGAAACTGGAAAAGAGGCAGTCCGATAAGGGGCGAGGTGGAGGAGGGGAGAGGACAAGGAGTGAAACAGAGTGGAGAGGAAGGAGAAGAAGGGAGGAAGGAGGGAGATTCCCAAAGAAGCCGAAAAAAACCCCCCCAAAACCTTAAATCCTACGGCAGAGTGAAGATGGCGCCGCGTGATGAGAAACCCAGATAAGGAGAGCCGAGCAGTCTAAACAATCTTCAGGGAAGCTTGGAAGACTGGGAGGGGCGAAGGGTGGAGGAGGAGGAGAGGAGTGAGTGAAGCGGAGAGCCAACTGGTGCTTCGGGAAACAAGGCCTCCCCCCCCAAAAAACAAAGACTAGAGGAGAAAAGATACAGAGAAGGAAACCTCCCCACAGGAAGAGAAACAAGGACGGACCAGAGAGCCCGTAGAGCCCTGTAGAGCTACGAAGGTATAGAAACCCCAGAAACCTCCCTAGCGACCCAGAAAGAAAATAACAAACCCCGAGAAAAGGGGGAAATAAAAATAAAAAAGGGGGAAACAAACGCCCACCCTACAGTGGGAGGAGAAAGAGAGGCAGACGACAAAGAGACGAAGAGACAGAGAGGGTGGAGAGTGGGGAGCTGATGCAAGGAGAGGAAAACTGAAAGACAAAAGAGGGATTTGAAAGACCCGCGGTGGACGGAACTAACACCCCTGCCTGAACTTCAAAGAAAAGAAGAGTCGAGACCTCTGAGGAGGAAGAAGAAAGGTCTAATTTGAGGAGAGGGGAAACAAAGTGGAAGTAAATCAACTGTATGGCCAAGATGACAACAAGAAGAGGAGGAGGAGCCGACAAAAGATCTGAAATCCCTAGGAGGCTATCAGGAGTTGGGAGTGATGGCTTTAAAGAAATTCTAGCAGAGCTACACGATATGAGAAGGCTACTCCAGAACGGGGAGGAAGACAGAAAGAGGCTGAAAGAGGACCTAAAAGCGGAATTTAAAGAAATAAAAGGAGGAATGAAGGACATGAGGAAGGGGATACAATCAATGTCGGACCAAATGCAGGGAATGCAAGAGACCATATTAAACCTCAAAGAAGAGAATAGGGAATTAAAAATCAAACAAACGGAGCATCTTGAAAGGATCAAGGAGTTGGAAATGAAGGCACAAGATACACAATACAGACAGACCCTGACAGAAATACATCAAAAGAGAGATCTTTCTGGAGCTCTTTACAATCAGTTTCATTTTTAACTACCCTGAACAATTTAGTGTCGTCTGCAAACTTTGCTACCTCAGAATTCACTCCTACATCCAGATCATTAATGAATAAATTAAAAAGTAACGGACCCAAAACTGAACCTTGGGGTACGCCACTTCTCACCTCTTTCCACCCAGAGAAATGTCCGTTTATTACCACCCTTTGTTTCCTACAGTTTAGCCAGGTTCCAATCTAGGACAAGACCTGTCCCCTGATTCCATGGCTGAAGAGCTTATTTAGGAGCCTTTGGTGACGGACTTTGTCAAAAGCCTTTTGAAAGTCAAGGTAAACAATATCAATTGGGTCCCCTTTATCTATGTGTTTATTTACACCCTCAAAGAATTCTAACAAGTTAGTAAGACATGATTTGCCTTTGCAGAAACCATGTTGATTTTCCTTCAGCAATGCCTGTTCTTCTATGTGCTTAGTAATTTTTCTTTAATAATGGTTTCCATCACTTTGCCTGGAACTGAGGTTAGACTAACTGGCCTATAATTTCCTGGATCACCCCTGGATCCTTTCTTGAAGATCGGAGTTACATTTGCCTCCCTCCAGTCCTCGGGTACAGTGCCTGATCTTAGAGAAAGGTTATATATTTTGGCTAGAATTTCAGCAATTTCACACTTGAGTTCCTTAAGAACTCTGGGGTGGATGCCATCTGGCCCTGGTGATTTGTTGACATTTAGTTTAGTAAGGCATGTGAGAACATCTTCCTTGTTTATCTCTATCTGGTTTAATTCATTTAATTCATAGAAAGCCAGGAAGGAGATAAAGGGTCATGATTTTATATGTCTGCACCATTAACTAAATAAATTACCTCAAAAGGATCCCCAGCACTGAAGTCAAAGGAGAGAATCAGTTTCACATTTCTGTCTGGATGGAGGACAAGTGGATAAGCACTGTTTATAGCCAGCCCAGCATCAATCAGAGATATGACCTCCTTCCTTCTCAGCTCAGGAAGTTTGACCTCAGCTAACAATGTGAAGCAAAACAGAACTTGAATGTAAAAAGGTTTGCACAAACACAGCTATAATAATGGTAGCCAAAACCCATGCATAAAATTTGAATTTGGGTACAGATATATTTTCCTGGTGCCTGCCACAAGCTCCAACCTTATTATCATGTGTTCAAAAAGAAAGTGACAGGACACAAAAGATAGCTGAAAGAAGACGGGGAAATATATTTTATTTTATTTATTTATTTACAGCAATTATATAATATATATATATATATAATTCATATAATTCATAAAATACATACATATATATACTCTCTCTCTCTCTCTCTCTCTCTCTCTCTCTCTCTATATATATATATATATATATATATATATATATAATAGTATTATATGAAAATGTCATAGGTTTGGGGGCCATCCCAAAGACATTTCTCACCCAGGTAAGTTGGGACCCCACTCTTAGTGATGCTTTCTCCCATTTTCCGTCACTCCCCCCTCCCTTTCCTCCTGCCCATGGGATAGAATCCTAAAGGTCCATACACATACCAATCAAATGCCCTGATTGTCATCCCAGATTTCAACTACTTTTTAAATGATTTAGTTTGCAACCAATTAACTCAGCAACAAGAAAGGGGGAAGAATGCATGGAACCCTGCCTTTCCCAATGGACTCAGGAAAAATCACTGCTGCAGCTTCTCCTAGCTTGTGTGTACTTCTTCACTTATGACTTTTTCTACCTTGGCCTCACTCTGGCCCCACACATGTCCTTATTGTCATCTGTGAAATATTGGAAGTTATGCATAAGTTTGCTCTCTTAAGAAGTATCAGTCTATGGTGCCTATGCAGGAAGAGGGAAGCATGAAGGCTGGGGGAAATAACATAATAACCTGTAATAGTTATGGCAGAGACAAATGAAGCCATTGCTTTAAAGGCCCAAAAGTATTACTCATAATGATAAACTGTATTATTGGATTCATTCTGACCCTGTTCTTCATTGATTCTACATCTCTCTTTCTTGTTTGAATTTTCAAAATGTCTGCTTCTTTGTATTGTTATTTTGTTCAGTCGGGGATGATAAATCAGCTGGTGAATGATTTGTGGCAAGCAGAACTTGATTCTATTCACTACCATTCAAATATTGATATATAGCTTCATTTCACTCTCCCTATCCCTGTTTCGCAACATCTTCGTTGCATTAAAAATGCAATTCCTCCTACAAATACTCTAGTGGATTATTTCCACTAAAAGTAATTTTAATGCAACTGAAGAATACACTTACATAAGTTGAACAAGAAATTACTTGTGCATCCCCATCTCCAGGTCAGAATGCATGAATTGGTCTTGTGGATGTATCTGATCCAGTCTAAAAAGAATGAGATTCAGAGTGAAAAATATAAAAGAAGAACATGAAATTATAACAAGAAATCCTTAACTCCCCTAATACTCCACATATTTTAATCTGAAACTGTTTCCTGTACTTTAGAAACTTCAGTTGATCTTTGATTTAAAAAAATCATGTCTATATTTGAGCACACGTAAGCTTAATCTTCCTTCCATTCATAGCTTGTTTTCCACTCAAAGCCATGAAACTCCATATGAAAATAAAATACACTGTGCAATACACACACATACATAGGGTCAAATTTATGTTTGTACTGTGCTTTACTGATTATATACATATCCCATCTTGATACAATCACCTGAGTAAAATTGAAACAAGTTGATGATATTATTTTTATTTACTGACGTTACTACCTAGGCCAGGGGTGGGCAATTACCGCCCCTCCAGGTGTTTTGGACTTCAACTCCTAGAAATCCTAACAGCTGGTAAACTGGCTAGGATTTATGGGAGTTGAAGTCCAAAACACCTGGAGGGCCGGTAATTGCCCACCCCTGACCTAGGCACTAAATAATAACGTTCCCAAATAATTTACTTCAAATAGCCATTTTTTTAAAAAAAATCACAAAAACAATAAAGATACAATTACTGTTAACAAGTAAAACTCATGACTCTTTGGGTCTCATTTGAATGATTCATAGCCAATGTGGGACAAGAATTCAGCCATTCAATATGTAAGGGTATATCTATGCTGTTGAATTAATGCAGTTTAGCGCCACCTTAACTGTCCTAGATTAATGCTGAAGGATCATGAAAATTGTAGTTTGGTGAGGCACCAGCACTATTTAGCAGAGAGGGCTTTAAAAAGTAGAAAAATTACAGTTCTCACAATTTCATAGCATTGAGCCATGGCATTTAAAGTGGTGTCCACTATATTAATTCTACAGTGTAGATACACTCCAGGTCTCTATAAACTATATGACACAGGAGACAGGTATCTAGCAAAACAAGTTTCACATTGAGTTACTTGCCTTTAACTGCTTGAAGAGGGTTAAAGGGAACAGATGCCAGAACTTTTTCTACTGGTGCTAAGAGAGAGAAAAACAGGAAAGTGAGAAGCAGGAAAAGTCTAATTGATACTAAAAAAAGGAGTGAATGTCTACAGTAAATTTCATATGAAGTCCCAACTACTGTAGGCTATTTTTTTTTAAAAATTGTTATTTTATTTTTTGGGTGTCAGGAGCAACTTGAGAAACTGCAAGTCACTTCTGGTGTGAGATAACTGGCCCATTGAATTAAGGGGATTTACAGAAATATGAAGCTGATAATAGAATGAGCAATAGTTGGGATTGACTACCAACAAAATTCAAGCTAAGGTAAATCTTAGAAAGTGAATAGTGGGCAAGCCAAATTACTGAGGGCCCGGAGCAATTAAAAAATTACACAATTTGGAGAGGGGAGCATACAGTTCTGAAAAACAACAAAAAGGCAAATATAACTGTAAAATATGAAAGACGCAGAAAACACCTTGGGAATAGTTAGGGGGAAAGGGAGGGGGCAGAGAATGCTAATCCTGCTTCTTGACATTTCTTGCTAGCATGTTGTCACAGAAGCAGAACAGACTCATTGAACCAAGGTAGGTGATGGGATTGACTTGCAGGAAGCAAGCGATTGAGGGATGGGGTAAATTCAGGGAGACATTCAACTAGCAGCAAGATGCACATCGTTTTGTGCAGTAGGAGTCATCACCAAAGATGATGGTCTGACTTCAATGCCAATTTGCGTGCCTTGTCTGATAGTCCTTAGTCTTTGAATATGGTCTGATGTCTCCCTTTGGAATTTAGTGAAAGTTTACATTGGATCTGGGCAGGCAATTCTGGCCCAGAGTCCACTGACAACAAAAGATGTCTAGGATCATATTTGCTCATCATGTCCAGAGGGCATGCAATGAGAAATGGAGGAAACTAGCTATATTACATAGTAAGTGAAAGCAAATAGTTAAACAGATAAAACAATTGCAAAATTGCTTTATTTTATTTCTTAATGACAGAAGTGTGGAAAGGAAGGGCTACGATGGTGTGCAGAGATGAAATCCTGGAATCATGGACTGCCAAATCAGTGCAGTTGCAGAAATGAAGGAAGGTCTGATGTCAAAGGTGCTTATCACAGTACGCATCTGATATCAATTAAAGTGCAACCACACTGAAATAGAGGGTTCATACAATAAAATACTTAGTTATGGGGGAACAAAAAAAACCAATCACCCTTTAACTCAATCTTGAGATTACCTTGTATTCTGATTCTGCACAAGATATTATTCTAATTCATTGTTGCTTTACAATATTGAAATGTACTAGGTGGGGGCAATGTGCAGGTCATATTCATTTACTTGCCTTTAATTATTTCAATAGGTCTGTAAATAGGAAGCTTTTTGAGTTTTTCTTCAGGTCCTGAGAAAATTGAAATGAGCAGAGAGAGAAATATGAAAGGGCAAAGAATAAATACCTTGGCATAGATAAAGATGATACAGTAGGTTATATTAATGTCAAATTCTAATATGCAATTCATCATATGTTTTAGGAACATGAAGGAGAGTTCTGAAACTGTCTGCACAGGTGCAGAAGACCCATATGTGTGCATTTCACAGGACCACGCAGAGGAAGTTGCATATTTTATTTTTGTTTACATTGATTTATTCAGTGCCGTTGATATCAAAATATACATGGCACAGACTTTAACTTCATTTTAATCCAGTTACAATAGAATGTTTCATACAAGGCTCCTTGTATGGCCAGAAACATATGAGTATTCAGAACACACAAGTGAATCTGATGGGGTGCGGTCGGAAAGAGAAACTTCTCAGACGTACTGAAGCGAGAAGTTACAAGTTGGACCTATAACAAGAAGTTGCAGTTTAGTCTCATTTCTAGGAGGAAGATTTTTCTACAGGGTTACAATCATTTTCTCCAGTCATTTCCTGTAACAATTCTTACTCCCCATGCCATACGTGTCTGTATGCTCCATTGTTATTTCCACATGCTCCTTCCATTACATGCTCAGTATTTATAGCTGTATAGGCACTTTAAAAAATTTTAAACTTCACCATAAATGTTTGTACCACTCCCACCATGTCAGCACCCCTTCCCCACCTGAGCATACTATTGAACATGAATGGAAAGAATTCTATTTAAACCAAATGCCATCAAACTTGCATGGATACCTTCTAGAGGAAAGCATTCTTAGAGAGCAATGAATGGTTACTGTAATACTTGCCTCCCAAATCCTTGTTTAAAGCTTCCCACAGTTTCACACACAAATCTTCTCTCTTTTCTTCATCTAATGAGGCCCAGTTCTGACGCATCTCTTTGACTATTGCATAGCTATTGCTGGTTCTGTGGACTTCATAAAATGCTCAAGGTCATGTTGGATAAAGATAGGATGAGAAGCAAGGCTCTATATATATATAGAGTGTGTGTGTAGATCAGCAGTCAAAATACCAGTAGTTCTGCTAGCAAAATTTTGCCCCCTTTAAATCATGGGTCACCCAAAGTCTGAAATGACTTGAAGGCACATAACACCAACAATACCAATTAACGTGACTATTTCATCAGCCAAAAGTAGGCTAACATTCACTTTCCATTGAAATACTGGTAAGTTAATGTTGATTAACATTGGTCTTCATTTTAAATTGTATTGTTTGCACTACAAATAAGATACGTTACTGAGTCCCCCTTCTGGGAGAGAAGGGCGGGGTATAAATATAAGAAATAAATAAATAAAATAAATAAATTTGTGCAGTGTGCATATGAATTCGTTCAGATTTTTTTCAAGCTAAAGTCCAACCCCCGAACAATCTGGGAGATCATGAACCGGACCTCTGCTTTAAAAGTTTGAGGACCCCTGCTTTAAATGGTAATTTTAAAGGAATTCTGTTTGATTGATTGGTGTGAAGCTTATAAGTTCACAAATAAATGTGGCTATTAGGGTTGGTTTAGAATCCTAAAATCGGGATTCTAAAATCAAATGGGGGGGGGGATTTTTTTTGATTAGTATATTAAAGACTTACAAAAAAATTTTGCAAAAAGTGCTAAAATGTAACTTAAGTACTAACGAAATTCTAAATTGGTTCTAAAGTCTGGAAAGCAGGGAAACAGGACTGACACTGTTTTAAGCACAGGCAATTCGTGTGGCTACATTTCCCTTGGTTTCCTTGCAGGGAGATATAAAGCATTAATATATTATTATTATTATTAGTATTATTATTATTATTAAATAAAATAGTCAAGGCTTGCTTCTCCAGAGCATTTATTAGAATTAAATAATAAATTCTAATAGTAAGAATGTAGTAAGGGTGATAGTGACCTGGAGGGTATGAGGAACGTGCTCTTGGTAAACTAGAACAGGGCTGTCCAACTGGCCTGGGTCGAAGCATATCTTAGCGGGGAAAGGGCTGCCGTGCAGGCGGCCCCTTCCCTAAGATATAAGCTGACCCAGGCTTGGGTCAAACTTATATCTTAGCGGGGAAAGGGCTGCCGTGCAGGCGGCCCCTTCCCTCGCTAAGATATAACCACGACAGGCTTGGGTCGACTTATATCTTAGCGGGAAAGGGCTGCCGTGCAGGTGGCCCCTTCCCCGCTAAAACCCCGACCCAGGCTTGGGTCGGCATAACTTAGCGGGAAAGGGCTGCCGTGCGGGCGGCCCTTCCCGCTAAGTAACCCGACCCAGGCTTGGGTCGGCTTATATCTTAGCGGGAAAGGGCTGCCGTGCGGGAGGCCCCTTTCCGCTAAGATATAAGCCAACCCAGGCTTGGGTCGGCTTATATCTTAGCGGGGAAAGGGCTGCCGTGCGGGGAGGCCCCTTCCCGCTAAGATATAAGCCGACCCAGGCTTGGAATAAACATATCTTAGCGGGGAAAGGGCTGCCGTGCGGGAGGCCCCTTTCCCGCTAAGATAAGCCGACAGGCAGGCTTGGGTCGGCTTATATCTTAGCGGGGAAAGGGCTGCCGTGCGGGCGGCCCCTTCCCGCTAAGAAATAACCCGACCCAGGCCTGGGAAACAGTAGGAAACTCGGCCCCGGGCTGCTTCCAAAGCGCGCTTTGGAAGCAGCTCGGGGCCTTGATTCGGAGTAATTTCCTCCTGTTTCCCAGGCTGTCCCTCAGAAGCGGAGGAGAGCCTGGAGAACAGGAGGAAATTCCTCCGATGGAGGCTCGCAGGGGTTAAGGGAGGCATCTGCCTCCCTTAACCCCTGCGATTCCCCTTATCGGAGAAATTTCCTCCTGTTCTCAGGGCTCTCCTCTTTCTGAGGGACAGCCTGGGAAACAGGAGGAAATTCTCGATGAAACTCGCAGGGTTAAGGGAGGCATCGATGCCTCCCTTAACCCCTGCGAGTTCCCAATCGGAGGAATTTCCTCCTGTTCTCCAGGCTCTCCCTCCGCTTCTGAGGGACAGCCTGGGAAACAGGAGGAAATTACTCGAATCAAGGCCGAGCTGCTTCCAAAGCGGCTTGAAGCAGCCCGGGCCCGAGTTTCTACTGTTTCCCAGGCCTGGGTCGAGGGGCGGGGAAGGGGCCGCAGCCGACTTTTTCCCCACTAAGATATAAGCCGACCCAAGCCTGGGTCGGCTTATTTCTTAGCGGGAAAGGGGTCCCGCACGGCAGCCCTTTCCCTGCTAAGATATAAGCCGACCCAAGCCTGGGTCGGCTTATTTCTTAGCGGGAAGGGGCCTCCCGCACGGCAGTTTTCCCGCTAAGATATAAGCTGACCCAAGCCTGGGTCGGCTTTATATCTTAGCGGGGAAAGGGGGCCTCCCGCACGGCAGCCCCGCTTAAGATATAAGCCGACCCAAGCCTGGGTCAGCTTA
Source organism: Anolis apletophallus (assembly GCA_030556195.1). Taxonomy (NCBI): domain Eukaryota; kingdom Metazoa; phylum Chordata; class Lepidosauria; order Squamata; family Anolidae; genus Anolis; species Anolis apletophallus. The sequence continues at coordinate 123,606,704 of JARBWK010000008.1, read as the reverse complement.
TATCTTAGCGAGGAAGGGGGCGCCCACGGCAGCCTTTCCCGCTAAGATGTAAGCCGTCCCCGGCCTGGGTCGGGTTATTTCTTAGCGGGAAAGGGGCCTCCCGCCGACGGGTAGTTTTTTCCCGCTAAGATATAAGCTGACCCAAGCCTGGGCCGGCTTATATCTTAGCGGGAAAGGGGCCCGCGCACCTCTCTGCCTCTCTCTAGCCCCGATGCATGGAGCGAGGCTCGAGAGCGGCAGAGAGGGGCGCGGGGGCGTTTCTCCTCCTCTCGCGCAGGCCTGTCATTGGCGAGAGAGGAGGAGGAGGCCCTCGCTCACCCCAGCCATGTTTCTTTGCCTCTGATTGGCTAAAGGAAAGGTGGAGTGAAGGGGAGTGTATGTCCACCTGGTATCCATCAGCCAATGACAAAACACGCTTACTAAGGGCAAAGAAACCATACGAATGCTTTACGACCCAGATACAAAAATGGCGCCCCGAAGTGCCGTAAAGAAAGTCTACTTCCTGGTTCGCGACAGCGATACGTAAAACATCAAAAGTCCCATTACATACGAATCTCTAACGAATCAATTTAATTTCCGTTTCATTTTTCTCATGCCTAGTGGCTATGCCAACTACTGATAAAAAGAGGAGTTGTTTCGGCAAAATCTGATAGAAAATAACTTGTTTTTCACTGGACTGTGCTGGAAATTTAGCACACATTTGGTGCCTCAAATTGTTAAACCTGTTTCTGGGTATATTTGTCCTGCTGATTCAAGAAATGGCACACAATTTTCTGAATCAACACCTCAAATAACCCCAGGAACAGGCCTAAAAACCAAGAAACCAAAAAAATATGTTTATTGTTGGACTTTGTTGTTACCATATGTCACCACATAATAGTTACAATATTTATCCCCCTTTTTTGGATGGAAACGGGGAGGATGCGACTATTACGTGGTGAAAAAAATCCAAGCTATTGGATTTCACTCAGCCAGCAGCTGGAAAGGGTGCAGGCAAACAGGCAAATGAAGCTTCACTCATCTGTTCATCTGTCATTTTGATGCTACAAAGTTTCACTTTGCTGCCAGTTCCATATTGCCAAGAGGGCAGGAATATGGGGACATCTCACCTTTCATTCATTCTCCCAGCAAGTGAACTAAGGGTGTGATTATTATGCAAGGAATACTAAAAGACCAATTATGCCACCACCCCCCCCCCCCCAATGGAGGTGCAATTTAATAATAATAACAATAACAACAACTTTATTTTCATAGTCCGCCTCCATCTCCCCGAAGGGGTTTGGGGCAGCTTACAAAGGAACAAGCCCGAAAAAAACACATGATTAAAACACAATGCAATAAAGTAAAATCGAAAAATAAAATCAAAATATAAAAAATAAAATAAATACACCACAATAACACAACACAACATCATAAAAGTTATAGCTGAACAGTAAAGATACTTTTATTTAAGACAGTAGAGTATTTACTATACAGTGATTACATAGATTGACTAATTCCTGAGTTAGTGTACTGAATTCTTCAATATTGTAACAGAAATATACTATGCACATTTCAAAATCTATGCTGAGAAGCAATTTTAAAGAGCTTTCTTTCTCCTTCAAATACACAAAGGATTAATGACATGGTGGGTTTGGTTAAATTTACTGAGGCTATCATCACATAAAAGCAAGAGCGATCAGGAGACAATTGCTCAATGGTGATGACTAACTTGTAAGAAGTGTGTGTCAAGATGCTTCTAAAAGGTGAGGCTATAAAACATGGTGCCAAGTGGCATAAGAGAAACTTATAAAACCTTTGAGACAAAAAGAGATGTGATAAATTATGGAGAGTGATGGAGAGATATGGGAGGTTCTTCCTGCCTCACCATCACTAAAAAAAAAAAAAGGCAAAGATCCAGAACAGTCTCTCTATTGTAAGTAAAACAGAAAAGTTTTGCTAACATGTTAGGGCTTAGGTTTTCATTCCATCCTCAGATAACCATGACTTATTCACCATCTACACTTTTTCAAGGATCTAAAGTACTGTCCTCCAGATGCATTTCTATAATCTCACTAAATGTTATTTCAAATAGCCTAAAAAGAGGGGGAAGGTGTGGGCACAATTGTAAATAGTTTCACTAATCACCCACAATAAAATACAAGTACATGTAGAAAAGAAATTCAAATGTATATGCACATAAATCAGATACCTTCATGTAGGCTTGCAAATGATTGTTCTCCAGGTTATTGGAAATGCTGCTTCAAAACAGCACAGCTGTCCTTCCTTAGGATATTCTGATTATTGCTAATCAAAATTCAGATTACTCATGGATCAAAAATGTGACAAGTATAGAACTCTAACTCTACAGTTCTCCTGATTCCACTTTCCTAAATAAGCTATGTGGGAAGACAATGCAGGTGTTCAATATCACATACATATGTAAAAGCTCATTTGCTTTCCAGAATATTGTTCAAATTTTACTTACGTCTCAAAAGTAGTTCAAGCTGATCAAAGAATCCCTCTGCCTTTGATGCTGCTGCCCCATCTGTTGCACACAATTGCAACTCCAGAACATACTGATAAGCCTGGCTAAGTACGTTAAGGTTCTGAAATTCTTTGGAATGAAACAATGCAGAAAGGGTTACAAATGCTAGCCAATGACCTTTGTATTCTAAATTATCTCGCTTCACTGGCATCCCTGTGAAAAATATGGGGGTGAACTGCCCTCTTCTATTCCTTCTAGAAATTGGTTGAGTCTAAAGCAGGACCTCATCTGGGTCTCGCAAAGGCTAGCTGACAGCCAGACAAAGATTTCTTCCTATATTCTAGGAATACCAGGAGAGATGTAACAGGGATTCTCCCCCGGCAAGCACGCTCACAAATTTGCAAGGGAACAAGGATTAATTATTGCTATATATCTTCAAGGCATTTCCAGATTATGGGGTGCCAACCCCACCACCCAGATGGGGTGGTGGGGTTGGCAGATGTATTCAAAGGGGAGTTGCTATTGACCTCTTCTGAGGATGAGAACATGTGATTCACTCAAGGTCACCCAGTGGATTTCCATAGTCAAGTAGGATTCAAACTCTAGACATAATTATAGTCCAACACAATGTTTTTAACCCTAAACAGTAGGCATGAGAAAAAAGTTATGAAAATTAAATGATTCGGAAGGGATTCGTAAGAAATGCTACTTTTGAATATTTCCGCATCTGGAACGCCAACTAGGAAATGGACTTTCTTTATAGAACTTCGGGGGTCAGGATTTTCTTAAGTATCATAATTAGGTCGTAAGGGGGGGGGCGGCACCCTCCTTCTCTCTCACCACCCTCCCGCCTCCCTTGCCAATAAGTATTATGGCAAGGCAAGCCTTAAACTTGCTCCTTCTTTCGGCTGGAAGCCTGGAAAAATGTAAACCGAGAGGTTTACTCAGAAGTAAATCTGCAAAGGAAGTAAACAGAGAGGTTTACTCATGAGTAAATCCGCAAAGGAGGGCACTTTGGATGAAGTGCCCTCTTTGTGGATTTACTCTTGAGTAAACCTCTCTGTTTACATTTTTCCAGACTTCCTTGCCCTTCCTGCCTGCCAGCATCTAAAGCATCAAAGAGTATTGGGGTAGTTGCACAAAACACGTGAGAAACCAACCTAATGTATAATAGAATGAATGCTAACTTATAGAGTAAGTGCCTAATATTATAAGTAATCCAACTGGTCATATACCTACATTCCATGCACATGCAATAATACAGCAGTAATAACAATGGGTATAAGAAGAGGTAAAATTCCCTCCTCAAGCGGTGCAAACTGCAAACGGCTCTTCTCTATGAGCCCGGGAGGCAGCCTCTCCCGGGAAAAGCCAAAAGCCCGGGCACAGCGTTTGCTGCCTGCATGCACATACATATTCTTTGGGGGAGGATTTGCTGCAGAATCCCAGGCTCATAGAGAAGAGCCCGTTTGCACCGCTTGAGGAGGGACCAGAGTCAGAATACTTCGGTTTGAATTTTACCTCTTCTTATACCCATTGTTATTACTGCTGTATTATTGCATGTGCATGGAATGTAGGTATATGACCAGTTGATTACTTATAATATTTAGGCACTTACTCTATAAGTTAGCATTCATTCTATTATACATTAGGTTGGTTTCTCACAGGATCTAAAGCATGCCAAGCCTTGATGCGCTTTAGATCCTGGCAGGGGAGGAGGAGTGGACGGGCCCTCCCTGCCCTTTCTGCCTGACAGGATCTAAAGCCTTGAAGAGGCTTCATGAGGGGCCAACTTCAGCCCTCCAGGTGTTTTGGACTTCAACTCCCACCATTCCTCACAGCCTCAGGCCTCTTCCTTTTCCTCTCAGCCTGGGCAAACTTGGGCCCTCGCTCCCTCAGGATCGGGTGAGAGAGAGGCAGCGAGGAGCGAGGGGCTCCTCCTCCTTTTTGCTGCTTCCAAGAATAGAATACCCCCTCCCTCCTTCCCCTCCCTCCTTCCTATTTGGAGAGTCCCATCTAGAATTCAGTGTGATTTATCCCAGTTTTTGTTTACAACTCCCAGAAATCCCAGCCAATTTACCAGCTGTTAGGATTTCTGGGAGTTGCAGGCCAAAACCATCTGGAATGCGCATGCGCTGGCATACGAACTACTAACGAATTTCGTTAGTAATTACGTTACATTTTAGAAATTTTTGGAAAATTTTTTGTAAGTCTTTCTATTACTAATCACCCCCCCCCCCCCATTAGATTTTTGATTCCCTATTTTTGGGTTCTAAACCATGCCTACTAAACAGTTCTGACCCAACTTACCTATCTGAACATATCTCCCCCTATGAACTATTTAGGAGTTTAAGATCATCTGGGGAGGCCTTGCTCTCAGTCCCGACTTCTTCGCAAGCACAATTGGTGGGGACGGGTTACAGGGCCTTCTCAGTAGTGGCCCCTTGGCTGTGGAACTCCCTCCCTAGGGATATTAGATCAGCCCCTTCTCTCCTGACATTCCACAGAAAAGTGAAAACATGGTTGTTGTTGTGTTTTTTTTAATAAAAAAAACAAGTCTTTGGGGACCTAGTGCAATAGATAAACATGGAACTATGTGAAATTAAATACTGCAACGATTTAGACGATGCTTTTGGACGACAAGGCTAATAGTGAAGGTAGTGGTTTCATATATTTTTTAAGGATTTAATGTATGCATTTTCTAATTCAGTTTTAAATGTTAATTGTAATTTTTATATTATTTTGAATGGCATTGAATAACTGCCTATGTTGTAAAACCGCTTTGAGTCACCTTCAGGTTCGAGAAAGATGGGGTAGAAATGTTATAAATAAATAAATAATAAATAAACACACAAATCGTGACACCACACTGGAATCAATAGGAAACCTATTTTATCTATGAACTGAAGGCGCTAGACCAGTGTTTCTCAAACCATGCTCTTCCAGGTGTTTTTCGACTTTAACTCCCAGATATCCCAGCCAGTTTATCAGCTCTTACGAGTTGTGGGAGTCCAAGACATCTGAAGGAACACAGTTTGAGAAACTCTGCTCTCTAGACAGCTACAGTTATTTTAGCTGGTGATTCCAAGATACCCCTAAAAGTATCCGTTGAGACTGAATCCTCACTCCATTGTGCTCCCCTAGCAGAGAAGACAGAAGGTAGCAGCCCTTCCATTTCTCAACTCTTTCTCTCAGAGATATCATAACATCTTTGCTGAAGGTGTTTTTATTTCTCTGTCCCCTGACATATGTGGGAAAGAGGATGAAGAAATTAAGCTTGGTTCCCAACAGAAAAACTAGTTGTGGAAATGGTCCACTTGCAGCTTTTGTTGAGAAACTTATGACAGTGAATGTGTATATCATGGGTGACTTATATCAGGGAGAGCTGTGTATCTGGTCCACAACCTATGGTTCCATAAATCAATGTTATAGAGACAGAAGAACAAGATGGTAATACTGCTGTCAAAATGTCTGAGGATTTGTGGAGATGGCCAGGTTGGGACCTGGATGATGTTGCAGTTTGAGCATTGGACTACAACTTCGGAAACCAGGGTTCACTTCCCTACTTCATCATGGAAACCTATTGGGTGACTTTGGGTGACCCATACATTTTCAGCCCTAGCAAACCCCATGAAAGTTTTGTCTCAGGGTCACCATGTGTTGAAAACAATTTGAAGACACATAGCAACAGCAACAATATGATGTCATAGCAAAGAAGGTTTGGGGCAATGTATTACACTTACCTACGTCGGTTGAAGGAGAAGGAAAGTAGCTTTCTTTGTCTTTCTTGAGAAAGTCTAGCAAAGCAACTTGAAAGATAAAGTCATACATTCATACACAGGAAGACCTACTTTCCACCTTATTATAAGTCCTACAATTGTGAAACATCATTGTTTAGTTATGCCAACATTTCTCTTCTATCACCAGGGGTATTCTAACACAAGAAATGGGTATGGCTGAGAGCAACCAGGTTGTTACTGGATGTAACAGCAAGTTCTCATATTCTAACTTTACAATCAAAGTATACAAAGAAAACCCTTTGACCATTTGGATTTTATAATAAGCTAATAATCCACCTAAATTAACAAATCTACTGCCAGGATATCACTGACTTTCCCTTTTATGGTAATTTTGCAGTACTTCAGTGTGATACTCAGTATACCTTGAATATTATTTTCCCCATATTTATTAGATCTACAAATATTTGCAAGTCTATGCTCCCTGATGACTGGCTTGAAGTTTACAAAATTCCTATCAATTTGCTTTATTATATCCACTGTGCTTCACTATAACCTGTCTCTATGTAGGCCATAGACCATTTACATAAAAATAATTATATCCAATATAAAAGTGCTCACCATATGCAAATATTACATAATCACATACAGATCTTGCATTAAATACAATTAAAATGCAATAAAATTAAAGAGCTTACATTAAACATGCCCAGAGCAATCAAATGCAATACCAGTATAAAGTTTGCCTGAATTCTGTTCTGGTTATGTGCAAGATTTGTCAGTAAAGAAACTTGAGTGTTTTACAAAAAAGAGCATGTCTGTTTCCTTTTCTCTGCTAGGCATTGTACATTTTTAGATGGATGTGGGTTTTGTTCAGTCCCTACTGCCAAATTGATTATTGCACTTAGAGACCCAGTACTATCTCTCACGTTTCTCAATGATACTCCAGTCTTTGGAGCAAAAGGATGTTGAGGCTAAAAAGTCAACGATTTCTTTCTAGTAAGCAGAAAGTACAGACCATAAGCATTAGAAAGTGAGCTTTTCCTTCAACTCTGACTTCAGCACTACAATATCCCTGTTTTCTCTACTCATTGTGGATTCTTAGATAATCAAGCTCCAAGAAAACCTCCTGGATGAAGCACACTCTCATAATCTCTTATTTTAGATTTAAAAACAGAAAGAACCATACTAATTAAAGTCTTCTTAATTTCTTTTTGACTTGCAAGGGCACTTCCCCATAGTCCTGCAAATAAAGGAGAGATGGTATTAGTGCTCTTCTTCTTTTTCACTTGGTGATGACAATTCTTCAGATGTTTTCCTTTTATGCCACAAGCTTGTAAATGAATCAACAGGCCTACTAATGTCAAAGAAACAAAGATTATCAAAATTTAAATGGTAGGAGTTGTTTTTGTATGCAACTTTTAATCAACTCTGACTTATGGAAACCCTTGCACAATTTATTGAAAAAAGGTTTGCCACTGTTCCCCTCTTCGGCTGAGAAAGATCCGTCTTTCTTTCTTTTTCTCTTTCTTTTTTTCTTTCTACCTTGTCACATGTGTTGCAGGAATCAGCGTGTCCCAGCAACGCCTGTCCAAGGGAACATAGGGGCCTGTTGCCCCATGCCTCACTCTGTCTCAGCTTCCCCTCATCACATATGGGAGGAGGAGAGCCAAAGAGGTGCCTCTCTGTGCCTTGTATGCCTCGCTTCCAGAGCCATGCATGGAGAGATCGCCCCTGGTGTGTGTGAGAGAGAGTCCTCCCCTCACTACACACACAGAGAGAGGGGGGAGGGAGAGGGGGGAGAGAGAGAGAGAGACCACAGTGAGGAAGCCCGAGGCTCCTTCCTTCCTTCTTCCATGGCACTGACCCTCCTGGATAGAGCAAAGTCCTAATCCTGACTTGTGAGTAGCCTTGTCTGTTTTCTTCATTCAGTGTGGAATACCTCCATGTTCAACACTCCCTTATATGCCCAAAGTGCTTAAACACAGTTACAAGAGAGTACAATTGAAAACTGGGCTTGTTCTATTTTCTGTTTTGCTTGCAGTGCAAACATGCATTACATCACTAGAGTCCAATCCATTACTGTGCAAAAGCTTCAGTTTTTGGTAACTTCAGATAGGACTAGAAAGGCAGTTTAACTAAACCTTGAAGAAAGACTGCCTGTCAAATGTAGGTCTAAATATACCAATAGATTGACTTATAAAAAGCAACCTGTACTCTCTGAAGAGTTCATCCAGGGCATGCTAACTTCCTGGTGCTTGTCATTTCAGGAAACAAAATGTGGGGGATATACCTTGAAGATAGCAAATACATTTTTCATTTTTCTCTAAATACAGTTTCCCACTGCTGAATATACTTCCAAGGCGTTTCATGTCAACAAAGCCAGATGTGCCAAGTTCTCCACCTACATCAGGAACGGCAGTGTTGTGTGGGGTGAATTCAAACCAACTTCCTGAAACACAAGGAGGAAAAATAAAGACTTGGATGGGTATTATGGATAACAACAAGTTCCAACAAGAAATTAAGTCCCAGAGATGAGTGAAAAAGCTTCAAAGGGAGCTTCCAGTAAATCCCACCCATAGAACACATAACACAAACAAACATGGTTATCCTGTACAAGAGTAACTTCAGAAGGAATCTGTGGGATAATAAGTTAAGTCCTTGTGTGCATAGGCAGTAATATACATATTTGTTGCTACTCAAACAATAGGATAGCTACATATGTGACCTATCCACACAAGCACAAAACAATCTGACATTGCATCTACAGTGTAGAATTAATGCAGTTTGCTAGTCTTTAACTGCCATATCTGAGTGCTATGAAATCATGTGATTTGTCATTTGGTGAGATGCAAAGAGGGTTAAACATCTCATAAAACTATAACCCCATGATTCCATAGCACTGAGCCATGGCAGTAAAAGTGGTTTCAAACAGCATTGATTCTACGGTGTAGGTTCCTTTTGTTTGGGATTTCAGTGGACAACCCTATACTGAAATCAAAAGTGGGCTCAATATGACATCCCAGGATTGGCCCAGCTATCTTAAACCCACACACACAAACTCGAGAACCCAAATTCTAGCTCAGGATTCACGTTTTCTGTGAATTAGCTTAACCTGAGGGAAAACTGCATTTAAGCTGCCTTCTCCAGGTCAATCTGGATCAACTTCATGGCATGTTTAGCTGCCACAGGGCTGCTCTAAGGTCACACCGGGGTCAGTGCAGATATACTCAGTGTCCCACAATAAAAGGCTTAGTTTTTGACCAATAGTAAATGGGAAATTAATATTCATTTTGGTCAACAGAATTCATCAAAATTCAAAAGTTGGGAAAAACAAATAAAATCTGCCATAGTGTATTAAGAATGAGTGTGAAATTTGCCCATTTTGGTTATCACTCCCAGTTTTCCCAGTGTATTAGGAACAAGTGTGAAATTTGCCCATTTTTCCCATCATACCCAGTTTTCCTAGTGACAATGCTTGTACTGGGCAAAAATATACTAGTATCTGTAGAGTTTTCAAAAACAGTATTTTCTCTTTGCTCACCTTTAAGCCTGTATAAACAGGAATATGTGGTGCCTTTTTGCCTCTCACTTATAAGCTGCAGTCTTACATTGACACATTGATTTGCCCAAAAAAACAGCCTTAGCAAAGTGGTTAGATACTAGAGAAGACAATTTGATATACACCCTGATCTGAAACTTGTTAGGGCTTCTTAAATTTAAATTTACTCTAGAAGAAAAATGAATATGCATCTAGTGATGACTTTAAACTTCTGTACTCAAGTACCTGCATAGTTTTCACTATAGGTGTGCTTGTCCACAGCTGCATAGATGGGATAAGGATTTTTCCCATTCTCACAAGATCTCCTTTGCTGTGACAATGTACTCTCATCGAGCTGAAACAATGCAAATTGATTTGATTTCATTTAAGTTAACTCGATCTCCCAGGTCATCCCAAACAGATTTGCCACATTTGATTTAGGGAGGCAAAACAATTATTTCCCCACCAGAATTGAATACTTGTTGGTGTATGGATGAAATCATAAGTAAGTATGATATACTAGAGATTGTTGTCAAACCTTTGAAAAGATATTATTGTCTGGGTCACTACAGTGTAGTTTGGGGGCTTTCAGGTTTTGAGCATGCACATTTTTTTCTAATCTCCACTTACCTCTTTTATGAGCTTATACACAACAAAATAGGCCCAGAAATCTGTCAGAGAGTAATTTTCATCTCTTGAAGCCACCAGCACAGCCTTTTTAGCCTTCACAAAATCCCACCGGCCTTTGACAAGTTTTTCACGCTGAAGATTTTCCAACGTTTCCATTTTTTCTGACCAGTCTTCATTTTTATAAATTGATGACATGCACCTTTTTCAAGAAAGAGCAAATATTTGGAAACGGATTTTAGTCATGATCTTAATTTGAAAAGTATTTATCCTGAACATAGTTGTATGCTTGGGAAATTGTGATTCTTGAAAAAGAAAGAGGATATTGGTCCAACCTCCTGCTTCCTGATTCTTGGCAAGGGGTTGGACTGGATGGCCCATGAGGTCTCTTCGAATAGAATCATAGAGTTGGAAGAGACCTCGTGGGCCATCCAGTCCAACCACCTGCAAAAAAGCAGGAAAATTGTATTCAAAACACCCCGGACAGATGGCCATCCAGCTTCTGCTTAAAAACCACCAAAGAAGGAGCCTCCACCACACTCCAGGGCAGAGAGTTCCACTGCTGAACAGCTCACACAGTCAGGAAGTTCTTACTAATGTTCAGGTGGAATCTCCTTTCTTGTAGTTTGAAGCCATTGTTTCATGTCCTAGTCTCCAGGGCAGCAGCAGAAAACAAGTTTGCTCCCTCTTCCCTATGACTTCCTCTCACATATTTATACATGGCCCTCATCATGCCTCCTCTCAAAATTCTCTTCTGATGGCTAAACATGCCCAACTCTATAAGCCGTTCCTCATAGGGCTTCAGACCGATGATCATTTTAGTCTCCCTCCTCTGTACACATTCCAGTTTGTCAACATCTCCCTTCAATTGTGGTGCCCAGAATTGGACTCAGTGTGATTCCAGGTGTGATCTGACCAAGGCAGAATAGTGGATCTAGACACTAGACTTCTATTTATGCAGGCCAAAAACCCATTGGCTTTTTATGCCGCCGCATGACATTGTTGGCTCATGTTTAACTAGTTGTCCACGAGGACTCCAATATGTTTTTCACACCTACTACTCTTGCGTCAGGCATCATTCCCCATTCTGTATCTTTTGCATTTCATATTTTTCTGCCTGATTATCTTGCATTTTTCCTTAGAGGAAACCAGGGTTCAAAGCCATGCAAACTTACTGGCTAACCTTGAGCCAGCCACCCTCTTTAGGCCTTGGAGGGAAGCAATGGCAAACCTCCCTTGATTACATTCATTCCAGTGTAGACTCCTGTTTATTTTATTTTGTTACTTCATGTATCTTATTTTGATTTACTTAAGAAAGCAACCTGTACTCTCTGTTGTCACATTGGTATTCACTGTTGTCACATTGGTATTCACATAGGAACAACTCTTACCAAGTGGAACCTGATACCCCACTCAAGTATGTAATACAGTCCAAGAGGTTGGATTTCTTCAGCTCTGTTAGTGTGCCATAAAGGGCAATCATGGCCCGCATGCCCCCTCCGGATCCCAGGACAGCAATATTCGGAACTTTGTCCTGACAGAAGAAAAAAGGAGAAATTATGAAGAATCTGTCTTTCATTATAAGCTTTTAATCCACATTACATTCTTGCAGAAATTGTTGGTAAAGAAAAAAGTAAAAACATGCACTTTTAATTGCCTATATTTCTGTAGGTGTCCTGCATCTTCTGAAAGATTACTTATCCCCAACTCTACCTATATACAAATATACCTCAGTTAACAAAAACCCACCTGGTTTCACTTTTCTTCTTTGTCCTCTCTGTAACTAAAAGGGATTTTGTAGCATCATTGTCACAAAGATAACGTTGAAGGAGTACTTGAGAAATATAGTATTTCAGTGCTGAGTTACATTGGTACAGTTGCAGTAAGTGTTGCACTAAAAATTTGAGCAGGGAAGGAATGAAATTCTACTCTAGCTTTAACCAGTGTGTGCATATCTATAATAGGGAAAGGGAATAACAGCTGCCACCAGAGTATATTACTTGGCAGCTGTGAACAACAAAACTGAAAGAAATAGAACAACAGATTGGCTTGCCTCTCCAGTTACTATCAGCATGTTCAAAAATAAAACCCATCTAAATAAAATCCTATAAATAAATAATTTCTTGATGCCACCATTCCATCTGCAAAGAACTGCCTAGTGGAGATGTTTTGAGTTGTTAGAAGATTATTACACACTGATCCTCAAGTTTGTCACCAACGTGAAAATCTTAAGAAAACAGAAAGTTGGTGAATGAATAAAAATATATCTGTCATGTCCAGGAACATATATAGATAATTAACTGAGATTTATATGCATTTATTGACATTCCTGTTCTAGAGAATGGGTGAATTTGGTGGGAAATGATCCAAGAGAAAGGTCAACTTCAGATCCAAATTGAAATCACATTCTGTCTAAAGTATGTCTAGAAAGGTCTGGAAAAGTCTACTGTTTAAAACATTGAAAGCTTCCCAACCTTTGGTCCTCCAGGTGTTTTATCTCCTACAACCTCCAGCTGATAAGATGGCTGGGTTTGCTGGGCATTGAAGTTCAAACAACTGGAGGGCCAAAGGTTGGGAACCACTGAGCTAGAGGGACCTATGGTACAATTCAATATAAGGCAGATTTTCTGAGTTCCTGTGATCATAGCCACAGAAAAGCTCTGTTGCCAGAAAAAGAAAACAGAAAAATGATAAAACCTAAAGAAACCTCTTGTAATAAAGCATGCCCTGAAGATTTGGAGGTGATTTTGAGATTCTTTGGGGTGGGAACATAACTCAGATCTTACCACACTGCATTTAATTCCAAAATTGGCAAGACCATTCTTCACTTCCTCCTTTCGAGTAGCAATGGATGCTTCTTCGCCTTTTGAGAGGCTTTCAAAAACGTAGACCTCTGGCTTTTCCTGCAAAAAAGTTATATACAAATATACAGTATATGTGTGTGTATGTCTCTTTCTAATAAGCAAGACAGTGGGGCATTTGCTTCCGTGTAGTAGCATTCTGCTAAGAAATAGGGGAAGTTGCTTCAATGCCAGCAGTTTTCTGAGTTTGTTGCATGGTAACATCATTCAATTACTTCACTGACCGGATTCTTACACAACCTTATTTTCAACCCATACTCTGTTATTGCATCTCAAATAGGCCGCTTATGGGTTGTAAGAAAATAAAAATGAATCAGAGCATATAAGAGGAGGAAGGACAGTAATAACTATCCAGACTTTCCTGTTGTACAGAAGGGATGCTCTCATTTGTTCTGAGGCTGCACTGTCCAAAAACGCTTAGAGAAGCATGCATATATATGCTTGAAGGGTGTGTGTGTATATAAAATGTCATTTCTCCTTTCTGATCTCAAGCTCCCAGCATACATCTTTCCCTCCCAAATTTCCCTCCATCCTGATCTCCTCCCAATCAAAGCTACACAAGGTCAAGGAAGCTGGGCAGATTGTGAGTCACCAAAGAGGCTGAATGACTATTCTAAAATTGAGACCATAAAGGAAAATATGCAAATCATTGGCTGAAAGGTAAAAGCAGTGCTAGTTTTGATGACCATAAGATAAATTCTTAATTCTATATTGAGGTAATGCTATTTTAAGACAACTCCAAAATACATGCCTTTGTTGTTCCCACTTTAGTCAGGGTCATTGGGGGTGTGGTCTTGTGAGTTTAATTTGATAGTCTGTAAAGCTTCATACTATCTCAAGATAGCATTCAGACAATGATCATCTGAACAGTAATATCTTTCTCCACATTACTCCTGCATGTCTTTTTTTTTTTACATCTTTCTGTTACCCCCATAAAGACTTGAGGGAGAGGGCAGAATGGATAAATGTTTTTCAAAAAACAGAATGAAAATCTAGACCTCTACCCAGAATAGCAATCAGTGCTGAAGATCCATCAAACCAGCAGTCCTGAGATAAGACAGCAATATGCCCCAAAATATTAACTCAAGCCTGACATCAGAGGTTTGGAGAAGTTCTATCTAGGAACCTTGGTGTGATGAAGTGGTTATTTGTGTTATATTAAGTGGTCACGTTATGGACAGACCACAAAGGGTTGGCTGTGATAATGGAGGCAGTTCCCTCCTGGGAGACTGTGTTGCCATGGTGATGGTGGGGCGGAGCCAACCAGAAGGCTAGCTCGAATTCTTAGAGAGTCAGTGGGTGCCTGGCTGTCAAGCCAGAAGGTTCGATTAGATTCTGCTCTGAGGAGAGGAGTAGGAATCACGTTATTGAAACTGCAGAGAGAGCAGTTAAGAGTTTTCCTGTCAGCGAAGCGAGAGTGTAGCTTCGGCTGGGGAATCTGTTTTGAGAGCTGTAGGGAGACAGTTCTGGTGGGCTGAGCTTGCGAGCCAGTCTGTTTGTATAAAGCCTGAGGGCTAGTTAGAGGCAAGGTGCCTTTAGAAGGCAAAAGTGCCTGTATGTTTGAGATTGCTAGACGCTGGTCTAAGTAATAGCAATAGTTAAACATTGCAGCTGTGTATTAGTTACAAATGGAACTTTGTAACCTTTTTAAGTCGTGCCTCTTCGGAAGAGTTATATTAAGTATCAAACCAAGTTTTGTGCCCAGTTGTGTGAAATAAACTATTTAAGTTTTGATTCAAAACTCTCTTCCCGTGACTTCATTTGGATTACCAGTCTCCTCACCACTCTTTACAAGTCAATGGTCAAGCCTAAATAAATTAATGGTGGCAGCGAAATACAAGTTAACGTCGAATCGCCACACTTGGCTATAGAAATTCTAGAACCCTCAGATACTGAGGATGTTCAATAATCCAACATCTTTTCTGTTATCATAACTAATAACTCTATACCAATAAGGTATTTCAGATTTTTCAGAAATTGGAAAATGGTAGGCTCTCAACCACAAGCCTGTCTCTTGAAGGTCTTCCATCAAGGAAGGAATAGTCAATGAAGGATGACCTAGGCCCCTTCCACTCAGCTGAATAAAATCCCACATTATCTTCTTTGAACTGGAATATATGGCAATGTGATAACCAAGTTCAAAGCAAATATGGTGGAATTTTCTGCCCTGATATTCTGGATAATATGGCTGTGTGAAAGGGCCTCTAGATTTAGGAGGATTAAAACTGTAAATCTAGGAGGACTATCAGAAAAAAACTATTCATTATCAGTTCTGCTTCTTCCTATCTGATGGACTCCTAAGCATGATCAGACAAGTATAATTTCCGATTCACCTTTCGACATACCTTTCCTTTGCCCTATTGACTTTAAGTGGAAAACATTACCTGCTTATTTCCAAAGATGTTCATCTTCTTTCTGGTTTCTTCGCAGACAATTCAGTAAAACTCTACTCAGAGTGGAGAATCAGTGGGAGCAAATAGGCAGTCCTGAAGAACTGAAGGATTTGATGTTTCTGTTTTTATGTGAGTTCCTGTTGTTATCCCAATCCCCTTTTAGTTACTTTAAGGCAATAAGAACTTGCTCTGCAAGGCATAAAATGTATTTCAGTTAATGCAACTTCTATCACTAGGCAGCAAAGAATGCTACATAGAGGAAGGAATCTGCCAATGTAATATCTATCCAACGTGTGGTTTATTCCTGTTATGCCTGACTTTTGAAACTTGGTAGATAATGTAAATTTTAAAACTACGTTCAGACCTCCCAACTGCAGATTAGTTATCTTGAAGACAAACAAAGGGGAAAGGTAAAATCTTAATTGGCAGAGTAGAATGGAATAGAATCTAATTAGTTTCAATGTTATTCCACAAATGTTCTCACTAACATCAGAACAGTGCCCTGCACATTGACAAATGAATAGCTGACTCAGAAAATTTGCAAAACTACCTTGCAGAGGTTTCAAAACATCAAACTGGTGGAGTGAGTTACAGAACTCTGCTAAACAGTGATCATTCAGAGGCTGTAGATTACAATGGGATGAAATGTGGTAAGGGGAAACTTACCCTTTGAGTTGCCAGCCACATACCTCTTCTGAAGTTCATAAAGAATGGTAATTCTAGAGTCTCACAGAGGGGCTAAAATCAAGAAACCACGATATAGGGTGGAGGCAGAGAATTTAGCAACTCAAGGCGATTAGCTGTGGTCACAAGACTGTCTTGGACAGAACTCCATATATTGCTGTGAGGGGACTGTTGTGTGGTATGAAAGAATCATAGAATCATAGAGTAGGAAGAGACCTCGTGGGCCATCCACTCCAACTCCATGCCAAGAAGCAGGAAAATCTCATTCGGAGTACCCCCGACTGATAGCCTTCCAGCCTCTGTTTAAAAGCCACCAAAGAGGGAGCCTCCACCACACTCGGGGACAGAAAGTTCCCCTGTTGAACACCTCTCAAGAGGACTTTCTTTTGTCAGTATTCCTTCAGCTTCACCAACAAGAATCGTCTATCTGGTTGGTCAACAGGCATTTTTGTCAGCAATTGTACAAGACATTGGCAATAGTATGTATTAGGAATGGAAAAGGATTTTGTTGGAATAAAGATTATTGCATTGGAAGACAAAGTATGGCATGCCTTTGTGGAAATTCATGCCTCTATGGGGTTTGTGGTGCAGTCAGCGAAGTGAAATATACATATAGTGAAGCATAGTCCCAAGAAATGTGAGTTGTTTGATATGTGTACTATGGAAAAAATGTGCAGTTGATGGGATAAATTTACTGAAGGGTTACATTGGGTTATGGTGACAAAATAAAAAAATTGGAAAAATGGACATACTAGAATTAAAAACAAAAATGGTTGTTGGGATTCTCCAATATGCCTTCAAATGGTAAGAATGGGAAACAAAATGTCTAATGTGGTTCAATGCGAATATGATGCAGGATCCATTTAAATTTTCAAATATGCTGACTTTCCGTATAGTGACAGTATATGAACTGGTATTTTGACTAATCAGAAGACAGATGTGGTGTATTGTGAAATACAGACCCATCCATTGCTATGCAGATATATGGTATTGCTACAAATGGAATACAAAAGTAAGAGAACCAACACATACAGTTCAAGTTATTGTTGAACATGTGAGTGACAGAGTTTGATAGAGTGAAGTGTTATAGATATTAACTTTCTCCCACTGAGGTTTACCTCTCAATCCTTTATTTTTTATTTCTAGATACTTATAATTAACGAGCACAAATCTTCAGATTTCTAAATCTTGACTTAGAGCCCTTCCACACAGCCCTGTATCCCAGAATTTCAAGGCAGAAAATCCCACATTTTCTGAGTGTGGACTCACATAACCCAGTTCAAAGCAGATATTGTGGGATTTCCTGCCTTGAAATTCTGGGATATAGGGCTGTGTGGAAGGACCCAGAGGTATAGAATCCATGTCAGGTTGGACAGTGTCCAAATTGGTCCCAGCATTTTTTAAATCATTCATGAGCTTTAATCTCTTTTTGGCTTTTCTTCACAAACGAAGATTCAGGAAGGACTCATCCCATGCTTTCTACAAGCCCATTGATGACTAAGAAGGCCAATCCGAGACAGACAAGTCTGGTTGCAGAAAGTCTCCTTGGGTGATGTTGTTTCCAAGTTGTGGTTCTTTCTGTGTTGTCGTTTCTCTTCGAGACTCATTTGG
This sequence comes from Anolis apletophallus, assembly GCA_030556195.1. Classification (NCBI taxonomy): domain Eukaryota; kingdom Metazoa; phylum Chordata; class Lepidosauria; order Squamata; family Anolidae; genus Anolis; species Anolis apletophallus. The sequence continues at coordinate 123,588,783 of JARBWK010000008.1, read as the reverse complement.
CGTGATTTCTCGAAAGAGGCCGCAGCATTGTGGATAGTGCGTCTCCATGCCTCCTGATGTGAGGACAGGGTGGACCATTGTTGGTGATCAATCTGGCCGAGCCTGAGATGTTTTTCAGGGAGCCCTTATATATCTTTTTGGAGGCACCTCTCTTGCGCTGACCCGTGGCAAGTTCACCATAGAGTAGTATCTTTGGGAGGCGGTGGTCCTCCATCCTAGAGATGTGCCCTGCCCAGCGCAGCTGTGTTTTCAATAGCATGGCCTCAATGCTGGTGATCCCTGCTTGCTCAAGGACAGCAACATTCGCCACAAAGTCAGTCCAGTGTATATATAGGATTGTGCGAAGACAGTGCTGATGAAAGCGTTCGAGGAGTCGAAGGTGTTGGCAATAGGTGACCCATGTTTCAGACCCATATAGGGGAATAGACAGTATGATAGCTCTGTACACACTGATTTTGGTGCTTTGCCTCAGGTGCTTGTTGCTCCAGACTCTTTTGTGAAGCCTTCCGAATGCCCTATATGCCTTTGCTAATCTGTGATCTATCTCTTTATCAATCTTGGCGTCTGAAGAGATGATGCTTCCCAGGTAGGTAAACTGCTGAATGGACTTAAGCACAGATTTGCCTATGCTGACATGGGGATGATGGTGTTTTTCCTGTGGTGCCGGCTGGCAGAGAACTTCCATTTTCTTCAGGCTGACTTCCAGCCCAAACAGCTCTGCAGCTGTTGCAAAGCAGGATGTTAGGCGCTGCAGAGCTGCTTCTGTATGGGCGACAAGGGCAGCATCATCGGCAAAAAGCAGCTCACGGACTAGATAGTTTAGTGTCTCAGACAGTTGAAATTGAACACGCTGCCATCAGTACAATAGCATATATAAATGCCATCCAAATTGGTCCCAGCATTTTCTTATCATTCTTGAGCTTTAATCAAGGACATGCCAAAAAGTTATTAGGCTGCATCAAAAAGCCTTAGTCTTCTTCTAATCAGTCTTTGTTTCATCAGTCCTATCAATATCCAGTTTGTGGAGTTTTCCAAACCCAGCTATTTTTGTGCTCAATTAGCAATGTCCCAATTAGTTGCTGTTTTGTTGGTCAATCTCCAAACCACAAAACAGACTGTTTTATTGTAAAGCCCTTGGATTTCCTCCAAACCACCAGACTTTTTTTACACTTGTTTGAGCTTTGACCTCTTGTCCTTTTTAAAAAGTAGCAAAATCCCATTAGTAAGAAGTTGAAGATACATGCTGCACCTTTTCCGACAACCATCCCTATCTCATTTTGTGAAATAGCAATACAGATATTTCATGCATGATCCTATCAATCACCTGCTCAGCCTATTCATGGTTGGATAAAGGAGTTTGCATTTGCCTTCAGATTTTCTTTGAAGAGAAAGAGCAGCCTTGTTGAAGGGTGGGGTAAATGGCTTCTACTGAATGCTATCACAGACAAGGACTTAAATGCACTCTCAAACGATATATATCTTAGTATGAGCATGGGTGGATGTGCATCCAGAATTATATAAAATCATAACCATATTACTACCAGTAACCAAGCATGACAGAGAAACAAGCATACATTTGTTTTAAATAAGGCAATAATGTACTTGAAAACTCATTTTACATGGGTTAGCTCATTTTTATTTTGTGTTTGGTAGGCTTTATCCCCACCTAAGTTCTGTAATGATTACAAATTATCTTTGCTCCTGGCAAACAGTACAGAGTAGTTATAGCTGCTGGGTTGCATAACTCGGCATATTTAATTATGTATTTATTTGCTTTATTTCTACCACAGTCTTCTCACCCCAAGGGGGACTCGGAGCAGCTTCCAACTTTGGCAAACATTCAATGCCACAATTACACAATTACACACAAATCAAACAATACATAACACAATAACCATTAAAATCAATACACATGTAAATACAATTAAAACCAATTAAAACATGTAACCATATCACCAATCTCGAAATCGTTGTCCTGATTACTTCTTACGTTGGTTCCATGAGAGTCTATTTCTTAAGTTCGGGACCTGAAATTACTCAGTCAGCCTCCAATTTGGTCCGGCTCAAGTTGAGCCATAGTCTATAGTGTCAGATTAGAGTTTGAAGTGAGCTTCTATTATATCCCTATGAACACTCTTGTTTCAAAGTACTCAAAAGTAATGTCAGCACAGAGCAATTTGTGAAGTAAAAAAAGGATGGAGAAAGAAATGCATGTTCTCCACCTGCCAATATTCACATTTCTCCCTGAATATTTATGCCTACAGAACCAGCATGGTGTAATGGTTTGGCTATTGGATTAGGAACTGGAGAGCTGGGTTTGAATCCTTGCTTGGCCATAGAAACCACGGGTAATCTTGGCAATGTCAGTTCATTGTGGGGGGCCAGAGTTGATGTATTGAATCAAGAATAAATGTAAAATCATTTGGTAAAGTCAGGCAGTTCTATACTGTAAGACTCACTGTCAAACTGAGTTGCTATTGATTTGTTCATAAATGCAATATTTTTTATTGATTTGTGATGTGTTCATTGATTGCATAATGTTACCATATTCTGTTATATGATTCCTTAGGGTTCCTAGCTTTTCTTCTTCAGGAAATTACATTATATAAAGGGCTTGGTTTATGTAAGTTCTGACCCTTAATAAAATGAAAGAGTTCAGAATTATATTGCCACAAGGACTCGTTATCTAACTTCATTGCAGGCTAGTTGTATGCACTGTTATGAATGGTGTAACTGTTTGCAAGCTTTCTCCTTAACATGAAGGGCACCCTGATTTGGTGGGCAAGGCTATGGGTGTGTGCATGAATATCAAAGTGATGTTATCTCTCTTAAAGAAGATTCCAGTCCAGGCATGAATTGGATTTATTTGGCAGCCACTCTTAATTAAATAGTAGATAAGATATCTTGATCCTCCCATGCAAAGATATCATCACCACCTCATTTAAAAAGAACAACAGTGAGAATGAAACAATTGTCAATATTAGTGATATACAAATAGTAAAATGGTTGGCTCAATTATCGTAATCTATATTACGCTAAGAAAATCTGGGAAGACATGCAACATGTACTGTTAGCCAACTAAGTAACACAACAGCAAACATTTCTGTGATACCCTTTCATGCTGAAAAAAAGAGTAATGGTTAGTTTAGTATCTCTTTAGTACCTATTAAAGGTTAATTACCTTCTAGTTCTGACGCTGATGTGAAAGCTAATTCATAAGGTAGGTGGAGAGAAAAAAAACTTTGAAAAATAATTTGTAATGTAATTCAGTTCTCCACCGCTGCCCATCACACCCAACTAATGCATTGCTATGGCTATTTTCTTTCTATAGCTCATTAGATTATTTACTATGTTTACATTTTATGTAGGATGGAGAAACAGTTAAAATAAATTAGCAATAGCACTGAATCCTCTGTCCCAAAGAACAAGTTGCAAATAGTAAGAAAGGAGTATTAACATCACCAACAAATATCTTATTTTTTTAAAAAAAAGAACCTCATTCTACTCTAATTCTCATCAAAAGTAACACATTACACATAACATTGTTACTTATGACATGTTGCCTTCCAATATTATCCTAAAAGTCCATGTATTACCTATGTCACTTCTCCAATTTATTCAATGCCAATCCTGTTCCTTCTACTAATTACCCTTGCCCTACCGGCCAGGAAATAATACTTGCCTTGGTCTTTGTAGCTTTTGCTAAGATACACTTCCAAGTTTTTCTCTTCTCTGTTTAATCCCTGCCTGTCACTCCAGTGCTTATATACATTTCTGCAGACCTTGGGCATATTGCCCAACCTGAGCCTCTCATTCACACCCCTTTCTGGAATGTTGTAATTGTCTTCAGGCAAAGCAAACTTAAGAGCAACACAAGCCCATCTGTTACTTAACTGGAACCACAGATGTTTCCCAAATATATATAAGTGTGCATGTGTCTCCCACTTTTCTTGTGTGGCATATTGTGTCAGAACTTCCAGCTGTCACTGGTCTTGTCTACAAGGGCATTATATCCCGCATTGCACCAGAAATCACTCTTGGTGGTCCAGTTAACATCCAGGTAGTTCTCATTCTTAATGTGAGGTAAAAACCTGTTTACCCAGTTTGACCTCATTTTAGGAGAAGTCAAGGAATGCTCCAGAGTTTTGGCGAAAGGTTAGTGTGGACAGCTGGACCAGTTCTAATCCAAACTAGTCTACTGCCCCCAAGGCGAGATGTTGCCATCCCTCTTTCTCTGTGCTATACAGTGCAAGGAAAATAATAATAATAATAATAATAATGTAATTTCTTACCCGTCTCTCCCCATGGCTCGAGGCAAGTCACAACACAGTTAAAAACACACGCATCCTATATAAAAATTCTACAAACACATATTAACATTCAGGGGACATTTTAAAAGGGGGATAATTGTCCTCCCATTAGTTTAGAAAATATCCATGGAACTCCTGGTTATTGCTAGGCATCTTTGCTGACAAAGAAACCCACACAACCAAGGTCTCAGAAGTACACTTGCTGATGTTACACAAGTACACTTGATGTTAACAAATGTGTCCAGAAACAACTAGAAGCTCTCCAGAGTTCCTTGGTAATCCAGCAGTGGTGTTGAAGGATTGCAAAACTAAGATTACAAAACAGTGGGACCAAACTGGTGGACAGTGACAACCACTGCTTCAAAAAGGTGATGGCCAATGTAATCATCCCCAGATCTGATGCTAAATATTGCTTCTCCAGACCAACTTTTGATTTAAGTGGCTCATGGAGCTGTTTCCTCTATCAGTGTGCCCTGGTAATTAGAAGGGATAATAATCTCTGCTTTCCTCTTCTTCCTTCTGCAGAAAGCTGTATCCTGGAGCATTCTGCTGAAATCTAGCCTGCCATCTACCTCTTTTGTAATTCCGACTACACAGTAAATCGTCTCGTTTTGCTCATGGGGGTGCACAGAGTGAAGAATAAGAATCACTGGGTTGCTGTATTTTTTGGGCTGTATGGTCATGTTCAAATAGAGGAGACATGGTTTTAAAAAGGGAATTCTCAGAGATGTTCCCAATGCCTATATGTCCTGATTTACTGCCATATTGGCCTATTTCTGCAGCAGGTCTATGGTTACAGAAAGTGCTGATTGTTTGAGAAATCAGTGCTCCACAGAAGAAGTTACTATTTAAGGATAACAGTCCCGCCAGGACAAAACCAGCTAGCTGGTGGCTAGTTAGTACTTCCCAAGTTTGTAACAGAGTAACAGATAAGAAACAGTCATGGCCAGAGAACAATAGACTATAGTTGTGCCATTGTAACGGAAATTTGGGGTTTTGGTTGCAGAGCCCTATAAGGTGGAAGAACTCAGCCAAGACCGAAGAATCCAAACAAGACTTTTAATCTCAATCTGATCAGTATTGGGTCAAATAACCCTTAACAATTGCAGGTCAAGAAACAAAATAGCTATCCCCCGAGCGACATAGTTACAAAGATATTTATACTGATTCCTATCAGCAAGTAACATTCTCCACATTAACCCTTAGTATAGTTCTTTCTTTGTTCTGCTGTCTCTGGGCAGATTATTGCTGACATACAGGCACTTAGAGCATATCCTCTTGGGAGGGGTACTTTTTACTTTTTAACCCCTTCACTATAGTTGTGCCATTGTTAGGATCCCACATGTGCTATTGTGTCAATCAAAATCATAAATAACCAGTGAGCAAATGTATAGCTAGCTTAGAACAATGAAGTGATTTGTCTTTGGAAACCAATGAAAATGTGTTTTTGATTTACTGCCAGAAATGATTTTAAAAAACTGCAGTCCCATTGGGGGTTGCGACAAAACCTTTAATTGCATTCATGGAATCATAGAGCTGGAATAGACCTCATGGGCCATCCAGTCTAACCCCCTGCCAAGAAGCAGGAAAATTGCATTCAAAGCACCCCTGACAGATAGCCATCCAGCCTCTGTTTAAAAGCTTCCAAAGAAGGAGCCTCTACCACACTCTGGGGCAGAGAGTTCCACTACTGAATGGCTCACACAGTCAAGAAGTTCTTTCTAATGTTCAGGTGGAATCTTCTTTCTTGTAGTTGGCAACTGATACAGGCCATGTGTGCTGTATCTCTAAAACTAGAGCTGATGGGGGGAAACTGGTGCCATTTTTTTTAATTGTCAGGTCAAATACTGTATATCCAGAAACAGGGCTAATGTTTGAGGCACCAAAATGTGTGTTGTCCAGTGTTATAAACTTTTAAAAAGGAAATAAAAAAACCCAACAGTCTAATTGCAATTGTATCAACACATGTTGAATTTTTGAATTTTAATCTGGTACTAATTAATATTAAGTTGTTTTTATGGTGTTTCCATTCTGTGTTTCTATACTGTATTGTGAGCTGCTCCGAGCCCTCGGGGAGTGGCGGCATACAAGATCAAATAATAAATAAGTAAATAAATATTAGTCTGGACTGAAATGGATTGATCTGACTTAATAGATGAGTCAGAATGTTTTACTTCCATAGGCTTGTGCTCTTATTTGGGTTTAGCAATGAGGAGCTATCAAACAAAAGTTTGCCAGTTTGAAACCCAGTTCAGTGTGAGCTGACTTTGTCAAGTCCAGCTTACAGTTGACCTAACAGTTTGAAAACAGCTTGGGCTGTAATTGGAGAAATTAGGTATCGCTAAAACAAGCGGGGGAGGTATTTTAGGACACCATAAAGAAAAAATATCAGAAAATGCCAGGTTACTAAAAGGGAGGAGGAAGTCCGGATGGCCCTTCGTCATATAGAGCGAGAGCACCCGCTGTGGGTGGATTCGAGCACAACACTTCCAAGGTGCCAAAAAGCTGGACATTGACATTGACACAACGTATCTCCTTTCTGTTCTGTCTATCTCTGTATTGTTTATCCAAAACAGCACTGAATGCTTGTCGTGTATGTGTACTGTGATCCGCCCTGAATGCCTTTGGGGAGATATTATATTTAAATCCCAGGGAAGGGTGAAAATCAGCCCCTCTCCCCCTAAATGTTTATTCTATCCCTTCTCAGGGAGAAGACAAGCTTTTTGATACTGTGGAGAGAGTACAACTGATTCTGGGACAGAAATTTCAAGCTATCCACCTGCAGCCACCTACTACTGGGTAACGCAAGGCAGTCGCTCCCATAGGAACATGCCTGTATATAAATAGTTCCTATTCTTTGCTTTTCTGTGAGTCTACCACCTTCAGCATTAAAGCAAAAGGGAAGCATGGAGATGGGGCCTTTTCCTGTGTTGGCATTCATAGAATCAGAGAGTGTGAAGGACAACAAGGGCCATCCAGTTCAACCTGTTGCCATGCAGGAACACACAATCAGAACAGATGACAGATGGGCATTCAGTTTGTTTTTAAACCTCCAGGGAAAGAGACTCTGCCATACCTCCAAAGCAGCATATTCAACTGTTAAGCAGCAATTACCATCAGGAAGTTCTTCCTGATATACAGGTGGCACCCATTGCTCTGTGAAAACAAACCTGCTTCATTTTCTCCATGTTCAATATAATATATGTTTGGTGATCTCATGAATTGATAGATTTGGTTGAACAATACAAGAAATGTCTTGTTGCCTGAACAGTTTTAACAGTGGAAACAGATATTTGAGGGGAGCTTTTGCGCTGGATTTCCGACATCAAACAAGAGAGCTGAACTAAGTGGCCATTCAGGCCCTTTCCAGCTCTATCATTCTGAAAAAAATAACCTCCAGGTCTGTAGGTAGGAACCCATTTGTCAGTGAGTGGAATGCTATTTAAAGTGTGTGTGTGTATATATATATCTGACTGGAGTTACACTTAAAAATGTCTCTGTTCTGATTTACAGACAAATTCAACTTAAGAACAAACCTACAGAACCTATCTTGTTTGTAACTTGGGGACTGCCTGTATTTCCTTTTTGCCTCTGGTTCAGAAGAAATGAAACCTTACAGTAATATGGAGTCCTTGTTTTCTTTCTGTTTTATTACTAGAAACTATTTAAATCGATTGATATTGCATTATTGGGACATGGCTGAACTCATAAGAAGATCTCCTCTCCCTTTTCAGAATTTTCCATATTTCTCTTCTATATAATACTTTTAGAAATTATTTTTATACTGCTGTTTATTAGTATAAATTCTGAAAGTTCATGATTATTATTAAAAATAAAACTTCAAGTTCAAATCGTTTTGGTTTTTTAACTTGGACTGCTCAGTACACACTTATCGCCCTCTGAGGCCTTGGCAACCTGACCCCCCTGGATAAACCACACAGCAGCTAGGATACAACGGGTTTTATTGAGAATGGATAGGTATAGGAAAGAGGTTGGAGGCAATCTTTATAGTGTCTCCAACTAGCAGCCAAACCAGGATTTAGCAGGGGTGAGAGTGCTCCGCAGCAAAAGAAGCACGAGCAGGAAAACGAGAACACAAGCCGGATGCAAAGAGTTTCTTAGGATCCCAGCCAAATCAAGTCAGGTAGGGACGAACTGCTTGGAAGGCAAAGAGTTCAAAAGGTGAAAGAGTCTTTCAGGATCAATCACTGGGTCTCGACGACGAACAGGAACAAGGGCAATACAGGAACAAGTCAGCCTGAAGCAGGCTGGCTGGCAAGGCTTGATGAAAGGCCCGACTGGCCTAACCCGCAAGATCTTCTCCCAAATGTGTTGTTGGTACAAGACACTGGCATGGGGGTTCACAGGGCAGTTATAGTGTTCCTTGGCTGCGTTGCACGTCAAAAGCTAAGATTGATGACCTCCTGTATGTTTTTGTGAACTCAGTACTCTTGGAATGTGGTGCTCGTTAGCGACTCACATCTGGTCCGAGGGGAAGCGAGCTCTCTGCCCCTCTAGCCCGCTTGCTCTATCAGGGAGGCGAGATGGTACAACCTTGAGAGGCCTTTGTTATGCTTTCATCCCCTGCCTTCTCATGGGAAAGGCAGGGAGGCCCTGGACAGGGCTTGAGAGCGAAGCAAGCTGGCTTGGAAAGTACTTTCTCATTCCCCTGGCTGGAACGCTGTTCAAGTGATGCCTGAGGCCCTTGAGGTGTGACAACACTGATTTTTGTGCTTTGCCTCAGGTGCTTGTTACTCCGGACTCTTTTGTGAAGCCTTCCGAATGCACTCTATGCCTTTGCTAATCTGTGATCTATCTCTTTATCAATCTTGGCGTCTGAAGTGATGATGCTTCCCAGGTAAGTGAACTGCTGAATGGACTTAAGCACAGATTTGCCTATGCTGACGTGGGGATGATGGTGTTCTTCCTGTGGTGCAGGCTGGTAGAGAACTTCCATTTTCTTCAGGCTGACTTCCAGCCCAAACATCTCTGCAGCTATTGCAAAGCAGGATGTTCGGCGCTGCAGAGCTGCTTCTGTATGGGCGACAAGGGCAGCATCATCGGCAACAAGCAGCTCACGGACTAGATAGTTTAGAGTCTCAGACGGTTGAAATTGAACACGCTGCCATCAGTACAATAGCATATATAAATGCCGTCCAAATTGGTCCCAGCATTTTCTTATCATTCTTGAGCTTTAATCAAGGACATGCCAAAACGTTATTAGTCTGCATCAAAAAGCCTTAATCTTCTTCTAATCAGTCTTTGTTTCATCAGTCCTATCAATCACCTGCTCAGCCTATTCATGGATGGATAAAGGAGTTTGCATTTGCCTTCAGATTTTCTTTGAAGAGAAAGAGCAGCCTTGTTGAAGGGTGCAGTAAATGGCTTCTACTGAATGCTATCACTCTTAAAGTCAAGACAAGGACTTAAATAAGAGTATGAATCCTGTACTCTCAAACGATATATATCTTAGTATGAGCATGGGTGGGTGTGCATCCAGGTTTTATATAAAATCATAATCATATTACTAACAGTAACCATGCATGACAGAGAAACAAGCATACATTTGTTTTAAATAATGCAATAATGTATTTGAAAACTCATTTTACATGGGTTAGCTCATTTTTATTTCGTGTTCGGTAGGCTTTATCCCCACCTAAGTTCTGTAATGCTTACAAATTATCTTTCCTCCTGGCAAACAGTACAGAGTCGTTATAGCTTCTGGGTTGCATAACTAGGCATATTTAATTATGTATTTATTTGCTTTATTTCTACCACAGTCTTCTCACCCCAAGGGGGACTCAGAGCAGCTTCCAACTTTGGCATACATTCAATGCCACAATTACACAATTACACACAAATCAAGCAATACATAACACAATAGCCGTTAAAATCAATAAACATGTAAATACAGTTAAAACCAATTAAAACATGTAACCATATCACCAATCTCGAAATCGTTGTCCTGATTACTTCTTATGTTGGTTCCATGAGAGTCTATTTCTTAAGTTCAGAACCTGAAATGACTCAGACAGCCTCCATTTTGGTCCGACTCAAGTTGAGCCGTAGTCTATAGTATCAGATTAGAGTTTGAAGTAACAACACAAATATAATTTTTAGACATCTGCCAGGGGTGCTGTGCTGGAACTGCACCACTTCCAGATTCCTTTGTCTGGCATTCTTGCCCATACTTTTAGAACAGTTACTTTTTTATGAGGGTGGAGTTCAGGAAAACCTTTCCTAGTTCGTGTCAGCCATTTTGTTTTCCCTTTGCCTGAGGAAAAAGGAGCCCTTTTAGATCATAGGATACCAAGGAATCCTTGAGACAGGGTGTGACTTCAGTTGGTCCCAGAGATTCAGGCTTGGACAAGCCATTTCAAGTCAATGCTTTGCTTTTCAACCAGTTATACAACTGCTACCTACAGCAAGCTACTCTTTAACCAGCTACTATATAATCAGTTGTACTTCATAACCAGTTGTACTTAAAACCAGTTATATTACCTACAATCAGTTACTTTAGACCAGTTACCTACTACAACCAGTGCTCCAACCAATTAGTTAAACAACAACTGGTTAACGCCTTGGATATTAAGTGCCTCAGAGGCCCCTATACCAGAGACTGAGAGCAAGGGAAACTCTCATCTATTCTCAAAAATATCCACGTCTGGCAGTTTCAGAATCATTAAGATGCCTTTCAGGTTTTAAATATGAACTTTGTTGTGGGGAAATCAAACTTGTGCCTAGGTGGAGTCAAACCCAAGATCTGTTAATAAATCATTAATGCCTATATGTCATGATTTACTTCCATATTGGCCTGTTTCTGCAGTAGGCCTATGTTTACAGAAAATGCTGATTGCTTGAGAAATCAGTGCTCCAGAGAAGAAGTTACTTTTCAAGGCTAACAGTACATCTGGACAAAACCGGCTAGCTGGTAGCTAGTTAGTACTCCCCAAGTTTCCCAGTCACTCTGGAGTTATGTTTGCAACAGAGAAGACTGATTCATTAAGACAGTCATGGTCAGAGAACAATAGACTATACAGTGTTCCCTCGGTGTCACACCCCAGCCTGTCCCTGGCCCTCAGCAAGACCAACGCCATGTTAAATCCAAAGCCTCAGAGAGGCCTACAAAGCCTAGAGCAAGATGATGCAGAGGCCTCTAGTTCACCCAGCGTTCAAGGACAGAAGCAGGCCAGCTCCATCTCGGGCCGATAAGAACCGAGGGAAAAGCGGAGACGGGTTAACTCCCGTCCACCCAAGTGCCAGTGCTAACAAGTTGACATACCATTCCGATGCGGGAGGCTTGAGAAAGCCCAGCTGGGAGCCTGCTCATGAGAACCAGTTACGACGCACCTTTGCGTCGTAACGATCAAAGCCTGGGAGACCTATTTAAGTTAGGTCTGAAAGCTGCATGGCATCTTTCGCCAACGTTTAGCATCAAGCCAAGTCTTCACGGAACTCTGCCTGGGCCATTGGGCCTTCCAGCCTTTGGACTCTATTTGCCAAGCCTTGTGCCAAGAACTATTCCCTGGATTTAGCCCATTGGGTCATCAATACTCTTTTACCTACTTTGTTCCTGATTTACTTTTGGACTATTGCTCTGCAATAACCTGATGCTTGGAAGCATCAATGGACTCTATTTCTATCTTCTTTACTCATTTATTCTAAATAAAGCATTTAACCACAGCTGGTCTCAAGTGGTTTACTGAGGGGTCCTTCAGGTCTACGGTGCAACACTCGGTACTTCGCGGTTTGCTTATTGTAGACTCGCTGTTTCGCAGATTTCAAGAAATATTAATTTAAAATATGTTTTGTGGGGTTTTGCCACTGCCATTCTCCAAGGGGCTTTCCCTCCTTAGTCCTCCCTCCAGCCTTGAAGGGCGTTTCCTTTCTTTCCTTCACTTTATTTTCAGTTTATAAAGACTTAAAATAGTGTATAACTACTAAAATAATGTATAAATATTAAAATAAATAGAGTATCCCTACATTGCGGTTTTTCACTTATTGTGGGAGGTCCTGGAACCTCACCCCAGCAATAAGTGAGGGAACACTGTAGTTGTGTTATAGTTGTGCCATTGTTAAGATCCCACGTGTGCTATTATGTCAATCAAAATCATAAATAACCAGTGAGCAGTTGTATAGCTAGCTTAGAACAATGAAGTGATTTCTATTTGGAAACCAATGAACATGTGTATTTGATTTACGACCAGAAATGATAAAAACCCTGCAGCCCCTTTGGGAATTGCGACAAAACCTTTGATTGCATGGAATCATAGAATCATAGAGTTGGAAGAAACCTCATGGCCATCCAGTCCTACCCCCTGCCAAAAAGCAGGAAATTTACATTCAAAGCACCCCTGACTGATGGCCATCCAGCCTCTGTTTAAAAGCTTCCAAAGAAGGAGCCTCCGCCACACTCCGGGGCAGAGAGTTCCACTGCTGAATGGCTCTCACAGTCAGGAAGTTCTTCCTAATGTTCAGGTGGAATCTCCTTTCTTGTAGTTTGAAGCCATTGTTCTGTGTCCTAGTCTCCAGGGCAGCAGAAAACAAGCTTGCTCCCTCCTCCCTATGACCTCCCCTCACATATTTATACATAGCTATCATGTCTCCTCTCAGCCTTCTCTTCTTCAAGCTAAACATGCCCAGCTCTTTAAGCTGCTCCTCATAGGGCTTGTTTTCCAGACCCTTGATCATTTTAGTCGCCCCCCTCTGGACACATTCCAGCTTGTCAATATCTCTCTTCAATTCCGGTATGCTTGTTTGTCTTTATTGCTAGGCCACACAATAAATACTTTTTTGCAGTTTAAGAATCAACTTTTGTGGTGTCCTTCCTTCCCCTCCTCATTGGAAAGGGGGCTCCTGCTTTTGGGGAAAATATTTTGGTTTCCTTGCCCCTACACCAAAAGAATGCAAACCAGCATCCCCAAGCTGACAGAGTTAATGCCAAAGAGACCTTAAAAGCAGCATGGGTGTGACAGCACAGGTGCTTTCTGTCTTTTTGCTCTCTCCAAGGGACCTTCCCTCCTTAGTCCTCCCTCCAGCCTTAAATCCTTGTGCCAACAGGACTGCTGGTCAGCAGTTTGAATCTGGGGAGAGTGGGTTGAGCTCCTTCTGTCAGCTCCAGTTCCCCATGCGGGGACATGAAAGAAGCCTCCCACAAGGATGGTAAAACATTAAACATCTGGGCAACTTCCTTGCAGATGGCAAATTCTCTCACACCAGAAGCAATTTGCTGTTTCTCAAGTCTTTCCAGTCATATATATACACACACATACCTCAAAATTGAGTCAACTTTGTGGATAGAAAAAGTGGAATAATCATAATAATAATTGCATGTTCTGTGAATTGATTTGAACTATGAATGGACTTTCCTGGTAATTCATTCATTTGCGGTTTATTCATCATGCTTCTTTTTCTCTCTCGCCACCATCTAGTGGTCAGTCTTGCACTTGCAGATTGCAGCATTATTATTATTGTTGTTGTTAATATATTAGTAGTAGTCATATACTATTTTATTATTATATATTATTATATTAATAGTAACCTGATGATGATTATGATGATAATGTTACTATTATATGTATTCGAGCCCCAGGTGGTGAAGTGGGTTAAACTGCTGTTTGAATGCAGGGAGTGGGGTGAGCTTCTGCCAACCTAGAGTTTAAAAAAACATGCAGATGTGAGTAGATCGCTAGGTACTACTCCAGCCGGAAAGTAACAACACTCCATGCCGTGATGCCGACCACATGACCTTGGAGGTGTCTACGGACAATGCTGGCTCTTTGGCTTAGAAATAGAGATGAGCACTATCTCCCACAGTTGGACATGACTATACTTAATGTCAGGGGAAACCTTTACTTTAACTATTATATGTCTTACCTGCCTCTCCTTGTGGCTAAAGGTAGGTTACAGCATATAGATAATGTGTTTTCTTTAAGTAATAAGGTAGTTTCTCATCTGCAAAGAGAGCTAATTTCATTTTTTCCCATTTTCCCAAACATTTTATTTTCCATTGTTTCTCAGTTTCTGGAATGTTTGCATCTCTGCAGTCTCTACCAGTATATATGTGGATTGCAATTTCCCTTAGAGCAGAGTTGTGTTTCAAGGCATCGCATGGGGAGTGTGCAGAAACTGTGAGTAGTGTCGCTTAGCTGACTCTGGGGTCCATCTTTCTAGGAAATAAAGAGCCAGAGGCTGAAGCAGCTGAGTATAGAGGCCGAAATAAGGCAAATCACGGAGAAGCACAAAGAGGAGTTGCTGGCCCAAGAGCAGATGGCCAACATGCGGGTGCTGGAGAACCAGAGGCAGAAACTGGTATGGAGCAGGCAGTTCAAGAAGGGCTGCTGCTGCATGCCTTAGTTTTGGCTCTTAGTTATTTTTAATTCTGATGCTTAGATGCCCTTCTGGGGTGTCTCCCATATGGCAAGGCAGGTTGGATGGCCAACTTTTGGGAAGGGTTTGACCATTCTGTCATTTCTGAAAGTGGGTTCAATTAGATGACCTTTATGGGTCTCTTCCAACCAGTGATAGAGCGACTGCCTTGGGGTGTTTTTGTCTTTAGTTAATTCCTATAGAAATAAAAAGGAATGGCTTCTGATAGAAAATAAAACTTATCAAGACATATGTACACTTTGAATGTAATCACTAACATTACTTATGTTATCTTTACAGTACCAAAATGTTACAGCCACAAATTGGTTAGCACTGATTTTTCCTTGTTCAGAAACTAGGTATTTTGTTTTTATAGATACACTTGGGCATTTTGGCTTTTAATTAACTTATTTAATCTGTTGGAATCATTGTGTTTTAAATGTGTTTACTTATGTTTTTACTGTTTAATTGTTATATTGTTTTATTTGTTTATTGGTTTTTCTTATTAATTTGTCATTTACTTTGTATATATTGTTTATTGTGTTTTATTCATGTTGTGAGCTATCCTGAGTCCTTTCAGTGATATGGGTTGGTTGGGATAGAAACTATGATGATGATGATGATGATGATGATGATTATTATTAAACCATTTTCTCCTAAAATATTTGTTAATCTCCCCTACAGATATATAGGGCTTGCAAATATTGCAGGGGAAATGCACACACTCAATATCTAGAGGGGGTGGGGTTCTAGATAGATATAAACATAGATATATCTGGTCATTTTTATAGGTATACAGTAGCTCCTTCCAGATGAACGAGTCCTGCGTCATGAAGCACAACTGTTTCACCTCTGATGGCAGAAGTGGCCCATTCCACCTTGGAGGTACAGTACCTGGCCCGGTATTTCCTGGAGCTCTCTCTGATGGAGGTGGACTGTGTGCATTTTGTGCCTGCTCAGCTGGCCCTGGCAGCCCTACACTTGGCGCAGCACTTGCTTCTTCAGGAGGGGAACACCACGGAAGGCTCCTGCAAACTTCACACATACAGTGAGTCTGAACTGTCTGCTGTATAACCCTATATGGCCAAGGCTGCTTTGCGAGGACCCAACTCTCCCCTCCATGCCACTTTCCTGAAATACTCCCAGCCTCAAAAGCTCTGGGTCAGTACCAGTTTTCACATCACGGCCTCAGAGTCTCTAAATCGCTGCCTGCGGAGCCCTATCCCATGAAGGAGTATTGCTTTATTATGGCACTAGTGCTGGAGTTGTGTTATTTCACACTGTGGTGGAAGTCATTCCTGGCACCGATTAGTGGCATTAGGCTAGAAACCCATCAGGATGGTCAAGTGTGTAGGATTAATTGTGTTGCTGACCAGTGTTTCTGTGTGTCTGTATGTCTTGCTCTCTCTATTTTCTACTATTTTTCTCTGTGCATGCACTATATACCATATTCTTCGTCTCTCTCTCTCTTTCTGCTTTAACTCTCATTCAATGCATTTTAGCAAAATTGTGCTCCGAGGGCATGTTCCCCCTCCTTGCCAGACCCTGTTGAATGGACACAAGACCTTAAAAAAAAGAATCGATGACCTGTAAGAAAATGGGGCTCTTTATACAACAGAAAACACACTGTTTATACAATAAGGAAAAGACAGAAACAGAAGGAGGAGGTAGAACTCTTAGATAAAATTTAAAATATAGACCTAGATCTAAAGAAAGAACCAAAAGGGTAATTTTGAAACGTCAATTTGATTTTCTCCTGAAACAAAAGGAAATGAGGGATGTGGAAACATTGGAAAAATCTTAAATTCTTAAGACAAAAACTTTCAACATGCAAAGAAACCAGGGAAATCGCTCTCATCCACTATTAAAACAAAAAGACACAGACATAAAAAAACACAAATCAGAGATGAGGGGAAGACCCTATATGGCCAAGGCTGCTTTGCGAGGACCCAACTCTCCCCTCCATGCCACTTTCCTGAAATACTCCCAGCCTCAAAAGCTCTGGGTCAGTACCAGTTTTCACATCACGACCTTGAAAGCAGCTTTATTTTGTCTAGCGTAGCCTCCTTCATAAACAATCCTGGCGGAAGCGAGGACAGGATAGGAAGAGGCGATCGAAACATCGCGAGAGGGGAAGGAGAGAGCGGAAGCGCTAGAAAGACTACAGAGGACTACAACCATAGAGACGAGGCAAGAAACAGACAGGAGCGGCAGTAAGAGAAGCGGGGGCCGGAAGCGTTAAGTAACAGCCATATAAGGGAAGACAGGGAGAGAACCCTAGAGAAAAGACAATACAGAGGGACCAAAATTTTAAAATTCAGAATAGACCAAAGAAATATAATAAATATAATAAGGAATAAGGGAATACAGCTGAACCTGAAGCAAGGATAAGAAGTAAACGGGCAGGGGACGAGGATGAGAAGCAGATGGGTCAAGGAGGAGAAGCAGACAGGCAGCGGACCTGGATGAGAAGCAGACGGATCAGGGAAAGGAAGCAGACAGTTGAAGATGCCGTAACAGCGGTGGCAAAGTGGATGACAGCTAGTGAGAGGTGTTTCGTAGGGTAGGAAAGGATGACAACACCGAAGGTTAAGGCAGATAAAGATCCAAGAGATATGAAGGGCCAAGGAAGAAGAAACTCATTGCCTGATGATGGAGGAATGGGAGGATTGAAAGAGTTACTGAGGGAGATTCAAAAAGACATTCAAAAAGTAGCAGACAAACAGGATAGACTCCAATCGGAATTTCAAATTGCAACTCAAAAACATGAAGACCAGCAGAGAGCTAATCAGGAAGAACTTTTAGCAATGAAGAAAGAACTAAAAGAAGATTGGTCAAGTGTGAAAAAAAGAAGTTACAGATGCACTGCAGGACATAAAACAATTAAAAGTGGACAGGGTAAAATCGGAAAAAAATTCAAGGAAAAATGCAAAAACAAATTGAACAACTGGAGAAAAAAAATAAAAAATGGAAAAGATCCAGGAAAGATTAGAACAAAGAGACTTAGACTTTCAATTAAAATTTAGGAATGTGATAGAATCGGAAAATGAGAATATCAGAGAGATAGCAATCAAACTGATTGCAAATGTCCTGGAGAAACCAGAGGTAGAAATTGATTACGAAGTAGACAAAGTCTACAGAATCCAAACGAATTATGCAAAAAAAAATAAGGTACCAAGGGATACGATGGTAAATTTTGCAAGGATGAAAACAAAGGAGGAAGTGTGGAGGCAAAGCAAAATTAAACCACCAAGATACAAGGACACTAAAGTTCTGATTCTAAAAGAATTCTCGGCGACAACCCTCAATAGAAGATGTAAATACTTCTTCCTTACGGATGAACTGAAACGCCTTAATATCCGTTTCAGGTGGGAAAGAAACGAAGGGATAATGGTGACATACAAGGGAGAGAAAGTATGGTTAACATCGGAGGAGAAAGCCCAAGACTTTCACAGGAAACTACAAAAAGAAGAGAAAATCAAATCCCCACAGAAGTCGGCTGAAAAGGGGAAAAAACCCAAAAGAAAAAGATCCAATACCCCAGAAACAGAAGGAGCGACCGCGAGCCATATCCCTAAAGATGATAATCAAGCTACAGACAATGACGACGAAGAGGAAAGTGAGGAAGAGGAAGAAGATGATCCGGATAAACAGACTACAGAAGAAATTTAACTATGGCAGAGTTTGTACAACAATAAAATGCTACTCAAATAATGTAAATGGCCTGAACTCGCCTAATAAACGGAAACGTATATTCAAACAATTAAAGTCTGGACAATACAATGTTATAGCGCTGCAGGAAATACATATTAAACAAAACCATGAGACCCATCTGGTGAACAAAAAGTTGGGAAAAGAGTACACATCCCTGGCACAAGAAAAGAAAAGAGGAGTAATACTATACATAGATGATAATATCCAATCAGAACTGATTTTTAAGGACCAGGATGGAAGAATGGTCGCAGTAATGATAACTTTGGGCTTCGAAAAAATCTTGATATGTAATATATATGCACCAAATAAGTCCAAAGTAAAATTCACAGAGCAATTAAAAAGTAACTTAATGAATGTGCACTTTGACCACTTAATGATAATGGGTGACTTTAATGGGGTAATCGACAGCAAAAAAGACAAATCACAAACAAAAAAGAAAAGTAAATCACAGGATAACAATACGTTACCAAGAAGCTTCTTAACATTACTGAAAGACTACGATCTGGAGGACACGTGGAGACTCTTTAATGCAGAAACAAGAGACTATACATACTATTCTGGACGACATGAGAGATGGTCCAGAATAGATATGATATGGTCATCTAAGACATTAACAACCAAAGCCGATAAGATTGAAATTCACTCTAGAGACATCTCAGACCATGGAGCAATTTCAATGATAATTAACCATCAAAAAAAGATCAGAAGGTGGAGACTAAAT
This sequence comes from Anolis apletophallus, assembly GCA_030556195.1. Taxonomy (NCBI): domain Eukaryota; kingdom Metazoa; phylum Chordata; class Lepidosauria; order Squamata; family Anolidae; genus Anolis; species Anolis apletophallus. The sequence goes on along the minus strand of JARBWK010000008.1, from coordinate 123,569,670 downwards.
GATAACTTAATCAAAACGGAAGATGACATCAAGAGATATAAAGATAAATCGAAGGAATACTTTGACCTAAATGATAAAGATGAAATCAAGACTAAGACTATATGGGACGCTTATAAAGCGGTGATGAGGGGCCACTTAATACAGCAGAATGCAGCAAAGAATAAAAAGAAAAAGGAGAAAATGGACAAACTTATAAGAGAAATTGATAATAGAGAGAAAAAATTGAAAGAAGACCCAAAAGACGGAGAGATAAAAAAACAAATTGAGCTTTTAAGAAAGGAGAAACAGAATCTCGAATTGGAACACCTAGCAAAACAACTGAAATATGTGAAACAAACAAATTTTGAAAATGCCAATAAAGTAGGTAGATGGCTGGCCAAAAAGATTCGGAAGAGAAAACAAGCACAACAGATCTCGAAGATCACAGTGGAAGGAAAGACTTTATTAAAAGATAAGGACATACTAGAACAATTTACACATTTTTATAAGAACCTGTACACAAAAACGGAAACAAGTGAACACAAAATAATGGAATATCTTGGCACACAGAAATTGCAGAAGATCACGGACGAACAAAGACAGGATTTAAACAGAGAAATAACGGAGGAAGAAATTAAGAAAGCAATAAAAAGTTTGGAGAACGATAAAGCTCCGGGACCGGACGGATACACTGCATGCTTTTATAAAGCAATGCAAGAAGAGATACTTCCAACATTAAAGAAAACTATGAATGAAATACTCAGAGAGAAAGAGATACCAGAGACGTGGAAGACAGCCGATATTATATTGATACACAAAGAAGACACAGACCCAGAGAATGTTAAGAACTACCGCCCAATCTCCTTACTTAATACGGATTACAAAATCTTCGCGAATGTGCTGGCAAACAGATTTAAAAGCTTTTTGAACGAATGGATAGGAGAAGAGCAGAATGGGTTCCTGCCAAATAGGAACATTAAAGATAATGTTCGAACAGTACTAGATGTTATCGAATACTATGAGATCAACCACCAAAAAGAACTCGCGCTCCTGGCAATAGACGCGGAGAAGGCGTTCGATAACCTGAATTGGAACTACTTTAAATTACTATTTCGAGAAATTGATATTGGCTACCACTTTCAAAACGTGAAAGAAGCAATATATAATGACCAGAAATCTAAATTAATGATAAATGGAAGCCTTACAGAAGAATTCACGATTGAGAAGGGAACAAGACAGGGCTGCCCCCTATCCCCTCTAATCTTTATCTTCGCACTGGAGATATTAATTAAGAATGTTCGAGAAGACAAGGATCTAAAAGGACTCAATATTGATAAACAGCACTACAAAATAAGAGCGTATGCAGATGACCTGATCTGTATTATTGAGGAGCCAAGGAGAAACATAACAAAATGGATTGAAAAAATTGAGCACTTTGGAGAAATAGCAGGTTTCAAATTGAATAAAAAGAAGACAATGATGTTGACTAAGAACATAACAAAAAGGAACCAATTGGAACTTGAAGAGCGCTCAGGACTAAAGATAGTGTCTAAAATTAAATATCTAGGAATATGGATAACGGCAAGAAATTTACATTTGTTGAAGGATAACTATATGGAAAAATGGAAAGAAGGAAAGAAGGAAATGGAACAATGGAAAATATTAAACTTATCACTGCTAGGACGAGTAGCGGCAGTGAAGATGAATATACTGCCAAAGATGCTCTATCTATTTCAAAACCTTCCAATTATTAGAAATATGAAAGTCTTCAAAGAATGGAACAAGGATATAATGAAATTTATTTAGAAGGAAAAAAAATCCCAGAATCAAGTTCACAATACTGACATCTAAAAAGGAAAAAGGGGGCTTTGGCCTCCCAGATTTGAGACTATATTACGAGACCTGTGCGCTTGTGTGGATTAGAGATTGGTCAAACCTATGTAAAGTAAAAACCTTAACATTAGAGGGCTTCGACCTAAGGAAAGGTTGGCATTCATACCTTTGGTATGAAGGGACAAAAAAGAGAAAAATTTCGGGAATCACTTCATTCGCTCATCTTTGATTAAGATATGGGGAAAATATAAAAAACTAATGTATCTGAAAAACCCCTTATGGATCTCGCCGTTGGAAGCGGATCAAAGGAGGTTTTTAGGATGGAGGACATGGCCCAAATATGGAGATTTATTGGAATTAAGAAGAGATGGTACATACGAGCTTAAAAGTTATGAAGAGATTACACGTCAATTTAAAGATATATCTTGGTTGCATTATTATCAGATTAAGGAATGTTTCAAAAGAGATATCAAAGTAGGCTTCAGCGGAAAAGAGGAGCAATGGGACAAAGTCCTAATTGGAGAGAAAAAAGCTATCACAAAAATTTACAATATGTTGCTAATATGGGCAACGGAGAAGGAGGATATAAAGCACTCCATGGTCAGATGGGCACAGAATGCAGGAAGGACAATAAAGCTAAACGAATGGGAACGAGTATGGACAAAAAGACTGAAATACACGTATGCTTCTGATTTAAAAGAAAATTGGCTTAAGATGCTACATCGGTGGTATATAACCCCGAAAAAACTAAGCTTAATGTATAAAAACACGGACAATAAATGCTGGAAATGTAAAGCCCACGAAGGATCGTTTTATCACATGTGGTAGACGTGCCCCCGAACAAAACAATTTTGGCAAATGATACATAAGGAATGCAAGCAAATATTGGGCTTGGCTTTCCCAATGAAACCAGAGTTCTACCTACTTGGTCTATTGGATGAAAACACTTTTGGACAAGAAAACACACAAAAACTCTTTATATTTCTCTCGACAGCAGCGAGAATGATATTTGCAAGACACTGGAAGGAAGATCAAATACCAACAAGAATACAATGGCTACAAAAAGTTATGGACATAAAAGATATGGATGAGCTAACCTTCTGGCTGAAAATGAATAATGGGAAAGGCGTGAAAAGAACAAACTGGGAGGGGTTGCAAGAATACATAAATAAGGAAACATAACCCTCCCAGGGTAAGATAAATAGAGATGGACAACAGCAGTTAAGGATGGAGGACGAACCGGACGAAGAAAAGTAAGAATATTAAAACCGAACATTAATGAAAGATTCAATATAAAGTGAGCAACAATGGATAAAAATGGACTAGACGAAGCGAAGACGAATGGAAGTCAAACTATTTTTAATTTTCCCCTTTTTTTTCTTTTTTTCTTCTCTTTTTTTCTTCTTTCTCCACTCTTGTTGGAGTGATGGACTTCACAGAGTTACTTTTTTGTCTCAGTTTGTTATGTGTTTTCCTACTTTTCTATGACTCTATGATTGTTCCCCCTCTTTATCTGTTTTTATATATTTGATAAAACAATAAAAAAATCAATGAAGAATGTTATACAGATACGTCTGTCTCATTTTCCATATACCTTCAAGGACTACCTTACCTTTCCCTCCCTCCCTTTCACCCTCACATGTCCCTTTCCTCCCCCTTCCCTTCTATTTCCCCTATGTAACCCTTTTCTTTTAGAGATGTCTGTTAATTTGTTATAGGTAAGAATGTCTCATGTCATGTCAATTGGTTAAATGTGTTCAGTTTGATTTTAATGTTGAAAATTTAATAAAAATTAATTTTTTAAAAAAGAAATTAGATAAAGGCCATGTCACTGAAACATACATCATTTTTAAAAGTACAGAAGAAATAAGGTGCAGACCGAGCTTGGCATGACAAATGGCGGCATGGTTTAGTCGCATAGGAGATATGGATAGTGCCATAGAGGTCGTGGCACAGGCTGTTGAGTGGCACCAAGAATTTCAGCAAGGGACTCCAGACCATTTGTCTCTCCTCAGGAAAGCAACGGTGCTTGCTGAGAGAGCCGGGAAGGTGGCTCAGGAGGATGAGGAAGACAAGGATGGTGGAGATGACCCTAAAGTGGATGATGTAGCCAAGGGAGTGGTACAGAAAGTTACCAAGGGGCCCATCATGGTTGCCAGAAAGGCCAAGGAGCCAGTGACCAAGAGAAGTGTGGTCAAGAAAGTCTCCACAAAGCCTGTCGTACAAAGCCCCCGTAATGTTTACTGTGGGGATGTAAACTGGTTTTGTTTTAAGAGAGGTAGGAAAGGTAGTTAGAGTTTAGGTTTGTAGAAATGTAAACATAGTGGTGTTCTGAAATACTTGTCATATGAATATGTGGGGGAAGACCACTAGTGTGTATATAAAAATGTTAAAATCTCTAAGGCATATTTAGAGTCATATGAAAGAAGAAATATGTATATGCATTGAAAGAAAAAATATTGAAATTTAGGATGCTAGATAGCATAAGTTTCAATGAACCTGTCATGTGCTCCCAGAAAGGTTTCCGTAGGCACAAGGGCCGCAGGGGAGGAACCAGACCAAGCACAATCAGAAGTCTTCAATGTCGGAGCAGGGGGATGATAACATGGTACATGTTACAGTGGCTGTGAAGGCGGGAAAAGGTTGCAACAGAAGAGAAGCCATGGGTCATAGGGTTAATCATGCCACTGGATGTGCACCTCAATCTATGAAGACTGTGTGTTGATTGGTTATGTACTCATCTCCACATATAAATGGCATGGCCCGTCTTACCGGGCCAGGGATGTTGCGGTGCAGGGCGTCCTCCGCTGCCATTATTGCCTCAGGGGAGCTTCTTCTTCTCAGAAGCCCCCCTTGGGCTTCCCGCCAACCAGCTGGATGGCCAATGGCCTGCTGGCCACACCTCTCCCTCCACCCAGGCAGCCTATTTAAGACTGCCCCATGCACCACAGCAGGCATTTGACTGAATCGGCTGACTTATCCCACCCACCCTGCATGCGGTATGCACTTGGTTTACGGTTAGCTTGTTTTGTTAGCAAGTCCTGGTCAATCATTGCTTTGTTGATTGTTGTGGTGATATCTGTCACAACTCCTTGTTGACGTGAGCATGGGCCCTGGATCTGACCTGGTATCCCCCCTTAGCAGAAGGAGGGAACACCTGTTGGTCTCAGAGGTGCTGAGTTTCGTTGGCCTGGTATTGTGCTGTGGCATCCTGGGCGTATTTATCGGTATCGGACAGCAATGGGCTGCCCAATCTTGATCCAGGACCCATGCATGGCTGCCTACCCTTTGCTGCTGTTATCTATAAATGAGTTGTGGCCAATGTTTATCCCAATAAACCTTGTGCGTGTGTGTTCTTCCTTAGATTTGGCTGCGGGAGGTGTATCGCACATGTACACGCAAATCAATTTCACGCACAGGCATCTTCCTAGAAAAATAAAGCAAATCCAACAAAATCACATGGCAATTAGTGAGTTGTGATGGGGACAGGACTTTAAAATCTGGAAGGCCCTAGTCACAGACTGGCACATGGGCAGTGGGTAAAGATTCAGTCGTTCTGCCTTAAAGTCTGAGGCAGTTGATATTGGGATTGGATTATTAGACCATGACCTGTTAGGATCACAACCCACTGGGGTAGAAGAGTTTATTTGGTAATGGATGATTGCTGAGCACTTGGATATTTTGTTTGTATTTCAGGCGAAGATGCTAGCAGACTTCTAATAAAGATAACCAGTTTGTTTACTGATAACTTCATGTATTTAAAGATACAGGAACATTTCTTGTTGAGCATTAAAAGCTTCAAACCATTTCAGAGAGTGTGTATGTTAAACTTATAACCTTATACTGTTTCTTCATAAACTCTGTTGCTTTGTATAGCTCTCTTTAATAATAGTTTACTTTCAAAGAAAACACAAGCCTCTAACAATAGCTTATGTACTCTAACACAGTGTTTCTCAACCAGTGTGCCGTGGCACACTAGTGTGCCGTGAGCGATCATCAGGTGTGCCGTGGGAAATTGGAGCTTCCAATACTCTTTCTTCCCCCTCCTGTCGAACTCTTTTTCTTCTCCACTCGGGCTCCCTTCTTCCCAGCCTCGCTCTGCTCGCTTTGCCTCGCTTTGCTCTGGGGCGAGTCTGTGCAGTAACGCCAGCACGGGTGACGCCTTCCTCCCTCCCCTCCCCTCCTGAACATGCTCACACTATTTTCCCCAAACTTTTGTGTCTTTCCGCCATTCCTGCCAGGATATCTAATGTTGTGATCATTGAAACAGGCCCAGGTTTCACACTGAGTGTATAAATACATTTAAAAACACATTAACTATATGTATTACTGTGTTAGAGTGTCATTTTGTGTCATTTTGGTTGGTGGTGTGCCCCAGGATTTTGGAAATGTAAAAAATGTGCCGCGGCTCAAAAAAGGTTGAAAAACACTGCTCTAACAGACTTCTGCACTCAGGCTCACTCAAGGCCCAACACAGACTTCTAACGGACTCAGGGCCCATCTGACATTTCTAACTGTCATCCTGTTTAAAACTGAACATTCTAAACTGTCACTGAGTCAGTCTCATGACCCGCAGCTGCTCTCACTGCTTTAGGTATGTAGAGATAGGAAAACTGTAAACTACAAATAAGACGTATACTTCAGGATATAAAGCAACATACTAATAAAACAGGCAAACATCAAATAGAGGAGGCTTGAGAAGGTCGCTCTCTCCAACAGTTGAGTAGTTTGACAGCTGTATCCATGACTGAGCAGCCCTGTTTAGGATCCACTCTGCTCTCCCCACATGGGGAGGGGGTTAGAAAAGGTGCACTCTTATCCCTGACCGGACAGACACATCCAGAAGGGTCACCGCCTTGCAGCCAAAAAAGAAAATGAATTGTAGCGTGGAATGTAGTGACATTGTTGGGTAACACAATGAACGCCCCTGAACGCAGGACTGCTGTTATTGCAAGAGAGCTGAGACGCTTTAACATCAATATAGCAGCACTTCAGGAGACCCAGAGGACAGGAGAGGAACAGCTGAAGGCTGTTGTCGAAAAAAGGGCTGGCAAAGTATAAAAACGCAGCAGAGAAGCAGTCCAATACAGTTTACAGCAAATGTGGCTTATGAGGACTCCGACTGGAAATAAGACATCTGAGCAAACATGCCATGTTATCAAAGCATTTCTACTTTATTGTAGAAAAGCAACAGAAAGCAGTAACACACATGCTACAGCATGTTCAAAAAGGTAGAACAGGAGAAACATGAGACACACAAAATGGAGGCACAGAGCAGAAACTACATCATGTCTTAACTCCTCCCTTCTTCATCGCTGTGATTGGAAGAGAGTGAGCAAGCAGGCAGGGCCAAGTAACTGTAATATTACTCACTCTACAGCTAGATGGCACTCCTGAGAAAGAAAATCTGTTCACTTTTAATATGTATCATCTGTTCTCATGAGCTAGATCAATCATGTCTATCTAGAGACTTTAGCATAAATAACTAGAGCCTTTTCAAACACAGAAAAGGGTTTGTCTTTCTGAACATAGGAAAACAGAAAAGACAGAAGTGAATCCATAATGAACTACAGCATTTTGCCATTAATTTCAACATGATCCCTTGAAAGATTAAAAGTCCAGATCATGACAGATTACATACCAAGCCACTCTCCTGCTACCTCCCACTCCTTGGCCCTGTCTACACCGCCAGATAATCCAGGTCAAAGCAGAGAATGTCAAATTTATCTGGCAGCGTAGAAGGGGCCTGAGCTTCAATACAGCCCTCAATCCCAGGATCTGATCCCAGAATATCTTTTTATCCCAGATTATCTGGCAGGGGAGACTCATATCATCCAGTTCAAAGCAGATAATCTGGGACCAGATCCTGGGATGCAGGGCAGTATATATCCAGCCACAGTGCCCCCTTTGACACTGCCATATCATCCAGACATCACAAACGCCATGTCACCGAGCAATGGCCAACTCAGTAACATCACAGAGGCGACTTCACCTAGCAATAGCCAATTCAGTGGTATCTCAGAGGTCAATTCACCTAGCAACAGCAATCAGTAACATCACAGAAGACCACTTCACCTAGCAACAGCCAACTCAGGCATGACAGAGGCCACTTCGCCTAGTAACAGCCAACTCAGTGACATCACAGAGGTCACTTCACCAAGCAAAAGCCAACTTAGTTACATCACAGAGGTCACTTCACCATTATTACATTTGTGTTGTTAAAGCAGTCCAGGTTAAAAAACCAAAATGATTTGAACTTCAATTTTTATTTTTATTAAAATCATGAAATGTCATAAGTTATAATAATGGACAGCAGTGTAAAAATAATTTCTTAAAGTATAATATACAAAAGACATGCAAACATTCCGAAAGGGGAGAGGAGATATTCCTCTGAGTTCAGCTATGCCCCAGTAGTGCAATCTCAATTTTAATAATCTCTAATGCTTTGCAGATTTGCTAGACTTGCCAAGTAAGGAGTGGGAGCAACAGGGAAATCTGCTTGATTACAGCGAAGATTTCACAAGTAATTTAATCATGCTTAGATCAGTGTTTCCCAACCTTTTTTGATCTGCGGCACACTTTAAACATTAAAAAAATCCGGGGGCACACCACCAACCAAAATGACACAAAATGACACTCTAACACAGTAAAGAACAGCTGGGGATTTGGTGGCCTGCTGGGAGCAGCTGCTGGGAGTGCTGGGGGCCGGGAGGGGCGGAGCCGTGCTGGCTTGGCACTGTCCCCTCGGGGCTGGAGCGGCTGCTGGGGGTGCCGAGGTCGGGGGAGGGGGCAGAGCCAGGCCGTGCCATGCCTCGCCCCCTCCCCCTGGCTTCGGCTCTCCTACAGGCCGCGCCATGCCTCGCCTCCTCCCCCCAGCTTCAGCTCTCCTACAGAGAAGGAGCATGAGCGGTGGATGGGCTTCAGTGGGCGGGGCTCCTCCTCCACGCGGCTTCAGCGAGTGAGGGGCAAGAGTCATGGTGGGAGTCATGGCGGATTGGAGGCTGGCTGGGGAAACGGCCGAAGGAGGCAGCACCCCGGCCCCTTCTTCTTTTTCTTTGCCGCCGCCCGGCCCTTCCTCCTCCCCCAAGCAGCAGGAGTTCGGCAGGAGGGGGAAGAAGGGGGGCAGAGAGCTTTTCTCGTGGCACAGCAGGAGGTCTGTCACGGCACACTAGTGTGCCACGGCACACTGGTTGAGAAAGACTGGCTTAGATGATTAATTGACTGCTTTTATGAAGTCTTTCATTTTACAGTCGACTCAACTCTTTACAAAACAAAACAAGGAAAGTAACTATAAGATCGGTTGCAATATGTGATGCTCCAATGTTTCCATTTAATTGTTAAGGGGAAAAATATAAATTCAAGAATGTGACTGAAACGAAATAAAAGTTTTATTGATATGCTTTCAGTACAAGAATAGCAAAAAAAGTAATTTTCAGGTCTACAATACATAATGAATCAGGCAGTATCAGTTGCAAACACTAAGGAATATATTTATTATTTATTTATTATTTCAAATTGTATACCACCCTTCCCAATAGGCACAGCATAGTTCACAACACAGGCATAAAACATAATCACAAAACAACATTTTAACACAATAAACACAATTTATACTAAAACAGAGAATATGGATTAAGCGGAGCCTCTAAAGGTTGAACGCCTGCCGGTAGAGGCTATTTTGTTTGCCGGGACAGTTTTCCATTAAGAATTATGGGGTCACTGAGTGACTATCCACACTAAAAAAATTATAGCAATTTGACATCACTTTAATTGCCATGATTCCACTCTATTTACCTCATCACTCTAGAGAATGAATCCACTTTAAATCCATTTTAAATCCACTTTAAATCCAGAATTCTGCCTCCTGCAGAATTCTGGGGTTTGTAGTTTTGGGAAGCGCCTTTAACAGCCTCACTAAACTACAAACCCCAGAATTCTGCAGGAGGCATAAACTAGATTTAAAGTGGATTCATTCTCTAGTGTGCTGAATCCTCAGGTTTGTCGTTTGTTGTGGCACCAGAGCTCTCTGATAAAGAAGGGTAAATATCTCAAAAAACTAGAAATCCCAGAGTTCCATACCACTGAGCTATGGTTATTAATTTAGTATCAAACTTCTATGCCATTGCAATAAAGATACAGACTGTCTTTCATGTAGAACTGCCCCAGAAATGACCTAAATGGCATGTTAACTTTGCCCAGATCGTTGCTGCTGGATAAGGACAAAGCTGGCGTAAATTGAAACTCTAGTGGCACTGAAAGGTATTGCAGCAAGAGTAAACATTTTCACCATTTTTTTTCCTTCCAGCCTCAACAATTATGAAAGTTTCTTATAAATGTTCCACTTAATCCACATAATGGTTTAAAATCCATATGAGCTAGTCTCAACTCAAGTAATTCTGATTTTTAATGGGGAGTCATTAGAAAATTCAGTTGATTCAGTGTGTCCTTAGATATAATCAGAAGAATCAAGCCATCATTTTTGCCCACATCCATACATGATTAGGAGTTCTGTTATAAAAGGGAACAAACAAAAAGAAGCTGATGATTTCTTCAGATTCTTTTACTGATCATAGAAGTAAAATTTTGTTTCTTCAGAATATTAATACAGTAGAGTCTTGCTTATCCAACATAAGCGGGCCAGCAGAACGTTGGATAAGCGAAAATGTTGGATAATAAGGAGAGATTAAGGAAAAGCCTATTAAACGTCAAATTTACAAATTAACCACAAAATATGTTTTACAACAAATCGACAGAAAAAGCAGTTCAATACACATTAACGTTATGTGGTAATTAATTACTGCATTTATGAATTTGGCATCAAAATATCACAATGTATTGAAACAGCTATTGATCCTGGCGGGAGACAGGCTGCATTGGATAATACAGAACGTTTGATGAGCTAAGGTTGGATAAGCGAGACTCTACAAAGAATACTTGTTTCAACCTTCTATGAAGAATGACCATATAGACGCTTTATCTCTTCCCGGATCTTCTCTTCAACTCCTCCTACATTTTTCTTTGCTGCACTGAGTAGCTTTGTAATCTCTTCCTCTGAATAGCTCATTTTGAAAGTTCCGTAAGTCTTCCAGTAGTCATCAATTTCACCTTAAAATGAGGCATATTAGGAACGAATATAGAGAAATAAATGATTACTATTACTATTCCATAAACATTTCAAGCTCTCTCGTGTTAACTCAGAAAGATGTCCAACGCACAAACAGGCTTTGTCCCTTTTCAGACATAGCTTTCCAATATCTTTCTTTAAGAGCCAGGTAGTTTATAAACAACTAATTTTTTTCACAATAGTATAAGGTTTACAAATCCAAGTGAAAAGTCACTTTAGTGGAGAAAACTTACAAACTTGTTTAAACGTTGCCTGCAACCATCAGTTATGACTGATGGCAGATATTCAAACACGCTATGAAAGCTAGCAAAGAATAAAGAGTATGCAAAATTGTGTCTTTCACTTTTTTATATAAAAGTATCAAAAGTATACCATTCAGGTATGGTGCAAGGTGTAGGTATATTTCACTATATAATTTCACAGTGTTCACATAATACATTCACATTTGTGACCATATATCAATCATTCATAGTATGCATATAACAATATCACACAAAGTGGATATCACAGTGTTAATATCACATAAAATTCTAAAGCAAGGTACTGGTGTAACTATAACAGAACCAACAGTATAAACCTGTATTTCCACCGTAGGAGTAAGTTCACTCTAATGTTAGCATGTAGTGTGGCTGGGAAGATCCCTGAATGTAATCAATGAACTGCTACACCGCCTGGGAAGCAAACGCCGCTTGGCTGGAGTTCAGTATAGCTGCTAAATGCTGGGCGTCTGTCCTCCGCTGGGGTGGCAGAATGGGGTGGGTTAGGAGGCTGTGGTTCTGTGGATCCAGAGATGTTCGTGAGTCCTGCGCGGTTCGCCTGACGGTTTTACTGTGCAGAGCTCGAACCGTTTCGGAGACTCCTGGGTGGTGGATGGAGTCGCGGCTTCTTCAGAGCTGCACCGGCGTTCGCCACATTGGCATGTACCCGCTGAGGAGGCTTGCGTCTGGGGGATGAATTGCATAATGGCTCATAAATAGTCTGCTTTCCAAATTCCATAATAGTATTAGAGCTGACACATAGGGATGTAATACATACCGCTGCAGGAGGAATATTTTCACATCCAGTCCATGGCGAGCAGCCTTGACCATAAGGTGAGCAAGTAGCAAGGGAGACTCAAAGATATAGGGAAAGGTCAGCTTCATTAGGGGTGATTACATGAGAATGGTGCTGATTGCCAGCCCGGCTCGTTGAGGCCGAACTCTGACCCAGTGAGGTAATCCATTTAGATTCTCTGCGTAGTAGATGAGTTTGAGGATCGAATGTGAAGGGATGTTAACTGTTTCAATCCCAAAGAACTTAAATGATGTGGGGGATGTTTCTTTTCAAAAATGTCTATATAGTACCAGAATTATTTGCTTTGTTCTTGATTTTAGATTTATGTTCAGTCATTCTCACTTTCAAACTTCTACTTGTTACTCAATGTAGACCTGTGGTTGTAGGCAGCAACATAGTGAAAGACACAATTTTGCATACTCTTTATTCTTTGCTAGCTTTCATAGCGTGTTTGAATGCTGTTAGCATTAGAGCCTTACTCTGTGTATAAGATTTGATGGCAGATATTATCATACCCCTTTGAACCTTCATTTAGTTTTTGTGGAGGTGCAAAAATTGAGAATTTGCCTCATGTTTTTGGGAGGGACAGGGGAAGTTGTTCATTATACTCAGAACCAAGAACTAAAATTTTGGGCTCTATCTTGCATGGGGCCATGGTGACGCAGAAGGATAAACTACTAAGCTGCATAACTTGCTGACCAGAAGGTTGATGGTTAGAATCTGCGGACGGGGTGAGCTAGCCCCAGCTTTTGCCAACCCAGCAGTTTGAAAACATGCAAATGTGAGTAGATCAATAGGCACCCCTCCGGTGGGAAGGAAACAGCACTCCATGCTGGCCACATGACCTAGAAGGCATCTAAGCTGAAGAGCTGGCATTGTCCATAGATGCCTCCTCAATGATTGATTGAGGAGGCATCTATGGACAATGCCAGCTCTTCAGCTTAGAAATGGAGATGGGCACCACCCTCCAGAGTTGGACTCGACTAGACTTTATGTCAAGGGGAAACCTTTACCTTTATTATTATGCATTACCTATCATCTATCACTGTTTCAGAAAAAGAAAAGAAATATTGTTTGTAATACTGGCTCTGTGGAACTGAAAAGGTCTCTCTTTTTCCACATTGGCAGCAATGAAAAATTGCTGCCAATTGTTCTGAGAATGACCTTGTCGAATTGCAGAATCGTTGCTTTCTTTTGATGCATTTTAATCCTATTGATTTTTTTAAAAAAATCCATTAATTATTTTAGAGCTATATGTGATGTATGCCCATATGTTCTTCTTTATCTTATTAATTACTTTTATATGTAAATAGTAATTATAAGACCATGTAAGAACATTTGAAAAAATCTATTCCAGGTTTGAAAGTGTTATTTTTATGTTTAATTGTGCAGTACTTACTATGAAAGTAATTGGTATACTCATTTTATACTAATTTTTATAACGCAGGAACAATATTTTTTTTACATAAACTAAACTACAAAGATTCCTCATATCTTCCAACAGCCATGGAGGGTCAATTTTGCAACTTGCAACTTTCCTTAGCTTGTTTCAAGTCCAGGAGAAACCTATTTCAAAATATGAAGTTATATTTCTAGATTGGGTGGAGGATAAAACAACCTAGGAGGACACAATTGCCCATCATGGTCCCTAGAGGGTCCCTAGAAGTCACATAACAACACCAGAACTTTGAGAAACCTGTTGTCAAAGTTGCTCCTTTATAGTATTGAGCTGAAAACAATAAAAGTCTGCTCTGGTTGAGCAGTAATTTATCATTCTAGAAAAATACATGCCAAAAAAGAAGAAATCAAGAATCCTTAAGTTTTATTTACAAGGAGGTAGTTTGAGGATTCATTTGAGAAGGGATGTGACGATTGAGAAGTTCAGGATTGGAAGAATGGTAACTTGTTTACTTATTTTCTCATCCAATATTTATTTATTTATTTACGACACTTCTATACCGCCCTTCTCAGCCCAAGGGCGATTCAGGGAAGTTTATCATTAGCAATAATTCAATGCCACAACACAATTAACAATTAAAAACAACCATAAAAGCAATTAAACAATTAACATACAATTCAAATCTAAAATTTAAAATATTACAAAACATTTTAAAGCCTTTTAAAAATCTGATTATTTCTATGAATTTCACACAAATAACTCAATCTCAAGTTACCTTTGCAGTTGTCTTTGTTAAACAGTGGGAAATGCATAATGGTTAGGTGTTTTGTATTGAAGATATAGCAATTGGATGGTTCTTTGTCCAGCAGTTCATTCTCATTGATATCAGGAAATGGAATATTATTTTCTTTACAGTATTCAGATGCTCTATATAAAGTCTTCATTAAATTGGGGGGGGAAAATCAGGACAACTGATGATTAAACTGGCAAATCCACATGAAAAAGAAATCATCGACAGTTTGTTGATTGGAAAGAATATTTCCTTTTTACATCACATTTGTATCCATTTCAGGATTATGTCAGCATTTGATGAAATAATATAGCCTTTCCCCTCAGATGATGTGCTGGGTAAACAAAAGAAGCTCAATATCATATTGTACGCTATTTTCATACTGCTGTTGCCCTCCCTAGAGACTAATGGTCAGTTGAGATGGATCTATGCTATGGACATCCTTGAACAACCATAGGCATTGGCATCTAGTGATTTGGTGAAGAAATAAGCCATAAATTATCTCCCCGAGGGGACTCAGGGCTGATTCCAGCATAACAGTGGCAAACATTCATTGCCTACATAAAACACACGATACTAACATAAAATCCCAGAAACCCCCCACATATAAGAGTAACATTAAAGCCTAACATCAAATTAAGACCTAACATCAGTAAATTAAACCTGACATCAACAAATTAAACTATAAATTCAACTTCCCCTTTTAAATTCCTGCTCAGACTTAGATCAAAACCAAAGTGAGATCTTGTATTACAAGGCATAACGTAAAAGTTAACTGGTAGAATTTTGCTACATCACTTCTCTGCCCACTTTGAAAAATAAATAGACATCTAATTTTATATTGGCAAATGTCACCAACGTGATGTCAACTATATTGTGATTAATGTATGCTTTAATTAATGGGAGGACAACCATAGCAGGTCAAGGAGTCAATTTTCAGTGTAGCACACTCTGAAGGCTACAGAGATTTCAGAACTACCCCCTCTCTCAAATTTAAATATTTTAAATAAAAAACTACTGAAAGGGGCCAGAAATGTTCATGTGGTTCTTGAAGCTTCTCCCATGCTAAAAAAAACGAAGAAGAGCCCAGCAACCAAATTCCTAGGATATGAAAGCTTCCAGGAGACGTCATTGTCACGGGATGAACTAGGGATTCTAGAGTAGGTAAATATTGCAAAAACCAAGGCAGAAGTATGATACCTGGGATCCTACACTGGTTGTGCACCACCGGTCAAAATTCATGAAGAGAATACATGTGCAAAATAGCGCAGCGAGTGAGCGATGCAGCTGCGAGGGAGGGAGGAGTCTATGGCTCACACGTCCTGCCCTCCTGGATCCCCAGCTTCTCCACTGTCAGAAAGCGGGCGGGGAAAATCACAAGAAGAGGGGAAGGGGGGAATCCGGTTTCTGCTGTTCTGTTCGCACTAGGGCCTTGTAAAAAACCTTCCCCTGCCGCTAGCACACTTTCCACCCTTCGAAGAAAGCAGCCCCAGCAGCTGGGAGCAGTCCAAGCAGACTTCCCTTCATTAATTCTGATGTGTGTTGTGCAGTGTATGGGTTCCAGCTATGCATATGGTCCCAGCTATCATACTTTTGCCAAAAAAGTTTAGGGGCTTTATGTGGTTGTAAGGTTTGCATTTTGCTAAATCTTGAAAGATTTGAAAGACTTACCTCAAATGGACCGCCTTCACTAAAGTCAAAAGAAAGGATCAGTTTCACATTTCTCTTGGGATGGAGAACAAGTGGGTAAGCAGTATTATTGGCTACACCAGCATCCATTAGAAAGATGTTTTTTTCCTTCTTCAGATGATCTGGTTTGACATCACCTAGTAAGATGTAATGAAAAAGCATTTACATGCAAACATGTACCAATATAAATGTGCTTCCACAGATGGCATTAAGCTTGGCCACCACAAGATGCAGAGCTGACCTTAACAAATCTATCTATCTATCTTCTATGTATATAATAAAAGTCAATGTTTGTGGCGGGAGGTGCGGCGGGAGGTGCGGAGGAAGGGAGGAATATGTGACAGCCTTTTGATTGGTCGCCAATGTGGGATTATTTGCATAAAGAACTCTCATTGGCCAGCCACAAACCTCAAACACTAAGGCACCAGACAGTTTTTCCGTTGGAAATGGTATGTTCATTTCCTAATAGGATTTCACTACAGAGAGAGGGCTTCCTGATGTACTGAGAGCATTACTAGCATTACAAGCTAGGCCCCAGATTTCACTACAGAGAGAGAGTTTCCTGATGTACTGAGAGCACTACTAGCATTACAAGCTAGGCCCAAAAATAGACATACATCCTTCCAGCCAAAGGTGAAAACACCACTTTTCCCAACAGCCCTCAGCCTGAATTGACAGTAAGGCTTCCTAGGCCTCAGCCTGAATTGACAGTAAGGCTTCCTAGGCCTCAGCCTGCATTGACAGTAAGGTTTCCTAGGCCTCAGCCTAAATTGATGGTACGACTTCCTAGGCCTCAGCTTAAACTGACAGTAAGGCTTCCTAGGCCTCAGCCTAAATTAACAGTAAGGCTCGCTAGGCCTCAGCCTGCATTGACAGTAAGACTTCCTATGCTTCAGCCTAAATTGACAGTAAGGGTTCCTACACCTCAGCCTGAATGGACAATACGGCTTCCTAGGCCTCAGCCTGAAATGACAGTAAGGCTTCCTAGACCTCAGCCTGCATTGACAGTAAGGCTTCCTATGCCTCAGCCTCAATTGACAGTAAGGCTTCCTAGGCCTCAGCCTGCATTGACAGTAAGGCTTCCTAGGCTTCAGCCTGCATTGACAGTAAGGCTTCCTAGGCCTTAGCCTGAATGGACATTAAGGCTTCCTAGGCCTCAGCCCATTTCAAATAACCCGGGCACCACCAGGTCCCAAAACTAGTGAGGCTATAAAGAGGAGTCCACAACATGCGAGTGCGGAGAAGAGCAAACCACAGACAACCTACTGCAATGCAACCTGGCCTTCTCACAGTGACACCAGAGGCACTCCAAGTGGCCAGCTTCTGGTCAAAAGACATTTAGCATAATGTCAAGTTATTTTTTAACTTTGTGTTTTAAAATGTATTTTAACTGTACCCTCAACTCACTTCTGACACGATAAATAAATATTAAGCTAAGAGGCAAAGTCCAGGCTACAAATCCATTACCGTAAAGGAACAAATAACACTAAATTGTTGATCATGCTGGAGAAGAGAAACAAATTTATAGAAAATGGTTTTCTTGTATCAACTATCTGGTGAGAGGTGTATTGGTGAGAGATGAAAAGTCATGTTAAAGTAATGTAGGCAAAATGGTTAACAATGAGTTGATGTCCTTGGCACTTGTCTAGGAAAGAGAGTATTTTGCAATTAAACTAGAGGTTACATCTCAAATATAAAGAGATGTGTGTATCTGTATATAACAAGTTCTCTCCAGAACAACAAATCCAAGTTTCTAACGCCAAGAAAGGAGAGAGAGAGAGAGAGAGAGAGAGAGAGAGAGAGAGAGAGAGAGAGAGAGAGAGAGAGAGCTATCACACATTAATCCATCAGGAATGACAGTGAAATCCCATATCCTTTGACATTTCACAGATAAAAATTGGGACACATTTAGCAAAGCTATATCAGAGTATGGCCAAGATTGCAACAGTTATTGTTGAAGAAGAACACACAAGCCAGGTCAGTGTAGATATGGATCAGCCAATGGCAGCTAATTGAAGTTGAGAAGAGCCTGATCCAGGATTCAGGCTTTCCCTTGACTTTGGGCTGTGAGGACAGCTGGAAGTGGACCCCAAATTGGTCCTGTATCTTTTAATTAAAATAACCAAAGAAGGAGTTTGATCAAATGTGGGCCATCAAAGAATTTCAGAAATTTGGGAGATCATCCTGATTAGAATTTCCAAAATATTATAGCTTTTAGAATTCAGAAATCACCAGATTAACTATGGACGGATAAACAGGCCTTTATCCCTGGAGAATCCATGTTTTAAACATACAGCTTTTCCTGGGAGCCTGTTCACACACATCCCAGAAAGTGTGCGCTTTCTGGGGTGGGTGTCCAGACGTTCACCCAGGACTAGCCCGGGAGAACATTTGGAGGCCCTACTCCTCAAAGTCCCCAGACCCCTTTGAAAAGTAATGAAAACTTACCCAGCCTCCATTACAGACTTCGAGCACCTCTCCCAGCACATAGAAATGACGCGCCAGGAGAATGCCGGGGGGGGGGGGGGGACAGTGACAGGAGAGCTGCTTGAAGCTTGCAATGGAAGCCGGGTAAGTTTTCATTACTTTTCAAAGAGGTCTGGGGGCTTTGGGGGAGGGGTGGGTATTCCCACAGTTTACTGGGCTTATTTAGCTTGGTAAATTGTGGGAATGGTGTCTGGACTATAGTCCAGACACCGTAAGTAAGGCAAGGAATAAATCTACTACCTAATTAATTCACCACAAACCAAAGTTTTCCTGGTTTGTAGGGAATTAATTTGGCACTGTCCAGAATGTTGTCTGGACAGCACCTCCTTTATTGCAGTAGATACCGCAATAAAAGTACTGTCTGGATGGACCCTTTATACTAACAAAGAGAAACGAATGCAGGTGCAATATAAACTTACAACAATTCATCATAAAGTTATTGGTAGTTCCCCATGTCCATCCGAAAAGGCATGAAGTGGTCTTCCACACGATTTTCAGCAAACCATAAAAATCGAATACTGAAGGGGGGAAAAAACTTAAAATAATCACCTGAAATCTTTATCTCCACCCTTGCACCCAATTTTCCTCTTTTAAAATTAAAATTTCCAATTATCATCATAGAAATGTCAAAAATGATTTTATCTGAAATTAAACTACATATCAGAATGATTTGTCTCTGTAATTTCCTTCTCTGACATTTTATTTGCATTTTTCCCACTCTATACCTGTGATTTTATTTAAATTCAGTTGAGAAGAAAGGTAAGAGGATGGACAACATGAAATGCTATGTTAAAGAAATAGTAAAAAGGTGGAAAAGGTGAACTAAAATATCTGATGGCAAGACAGAGGGTTCTCCCTCACCTATTTCCATGGCCTACGTGGGATGTTAGGAAGATGAGAGAAGATCACAGGCTCCTCATCCCCCTGTTGCCATGTGGAAGGTGGGACGAGGAATCGTGAGAGGTTCATGGATGGCTATAGCCTTCCACGAACCTCTCTTGGTTTCTGCGTGCCTGTCCCCTGCAGAACATTGGGAATGCAGGCAAGGAAATTCTAGCAAGGAACAAGAACTTTTCTAGATGACTTCATCACCCCTCAACCTGCCAACATGGGAAATGGGTGGGAAGTTGGAAAAGGAAGCTAGGTCTTTCCATGATTTGCTCTTGCCACCTCCTGTTTATACCGTGCATGATATCCAGAAGGTGAAAAATAGCCAAATGGGGATCAAAGAAGCAATAGTATTCTATGATCCTCTTTTGCTTCCCTCACTCTCACCTCATTCCACACATGCAGAATTAGAAGGCTAGGATGAAGGCAGACAAGCATCAGGGAAATTATGCCCTTGCCATCTATTTTCTGATGACTATGTCACTACAGCTGGAATTGTTGTATTCCAGCTGTTGGAACACATATGAGTTTACCTAAATCTTACATTCTTTGGGGAAGAACTTTCCTTTGATCCCACTACCCAAGCAAACTCATTTATTAATTAACTTTATTTTATTTTAATAAAGAAATTTTGGGACCTAAAATAACTTCCACTGCAAATGAAATTTTAAATAGTAAAGCAATTGCTAATACAAAAACATAAAAATATTAACATCCCATTTAGAAACATTAACGAGAACTAGTTAAAAATACATTAAAATCAATAACATTTTAAGAACCTGCATACTCATTGAACCACTCCAATTAGTTAAAACGAGATGGCCAATTTGAATAAATAGGTCTCTGCTTGGCAGTAAAAATAACAGATTCCACTCTGGGTAAAAGATTGGGGACCTGAGAGCAGCCAAAGTCCTGATCAGATATCTTTGTGATCATGCTGGGATCCAGAGAAAGCTCTCTCCAAAAGATGTCAAAACCTTGGCAAGTTCATATAGGGAGAAAGGGTTTAAGATAATCTGGACCTAAAGCTTTAGTACAGTTCAGGAGGTGAAAACCAGACTTCACAGTGGCTTCTCCTAGCCTAGGGACCTCACTTTGTTAGCCTCCTCACATTTCCTTTTGCACTGGCATCTTAAGGCCTTCTTAAATATGCAGTCTTTTCGCTCTTACTTTGTTCATATTGCCCACTATGAGTGCATTAGTACAGCAGCATTCACATTCTATACCAACTAAAACTGCTTCGTATCGAATGCACGTCTTTGCAAGTACAGTGCCTTGCAGCAATCCAAATGATATTATATAAAAACAAAGGAATGCATATTAACATAGGTAACATTCAGCATAAAAAGACTCTTGATGCAGTCTTGTTACATCATGATTGCTGTTTTGTTCCAAGATCAATGGGTACACAAAGTCCCGTCAAACATTAATTGCTCAAAGATGGAGGCATGCATTCTCCTGAAGATCAGAGCAAACATTTGTCTCGCACAGATAGTATGAATGGTTTCTTATTTATTTTCACAAATCAAAACTGCCTGATATTGGATCAATGATAAAACAAAAAAAAAAAGATTTGAAAATGTGGTTTCATGTAAATGTTAAAAAGCATTGAGGATATAATAGCTACTTGTTGGATGTTACATAGCTCCTCGTTTTGCTACCCTCAAGCACCACTATCTGGAACATGCCTGAGAAGTACAACTAGAACCACTACAACACTGTATCTCTGATTCCCAGTCCCTCCACATGTTCCAGAAGAATACCATGGTCAATGATATTGAAAGACACAGAGAGAGCCAAAAGCACCCACAGGGACACACTCATCCTGTCAGTTAAGACAGTGGTTCTCAACCTGTGTATATCCAGATGTTTTGGCCTTCAACTCCCAGAAATCCTAACAGCTGGTAAACCGACTGGGATTTCTGGAAGTTGTAGGCCAAAACACCTGGGGACCCACAGGTTGAGAACAACTACACTAAGAAGACCATAGCAGTCTCAACTCCCTATCCTCAAGACTGCCTTCTCAATCACCTTGCCCAAAAAGGAATATTAGATATTGGTCTGTAATTATTATGTCCCAGGGGACCCAGATGATATCAGTCCATCATTCCCTATCATTGGCCAAATAAATGTCTTCCCATCCATAGAGTCTTGGGTAGCAGCTTAATTTTTTTTAAAAAAAAAAGATCCCTTTGCACATTTCATCTATGATGTAAGGAAGAAAAGCTTCTCGTGCAAATCATTTGCAGAAATTTCTATTACATTTACTCCACACTTACAGATTCACTCTTCATTTTTGTGATTGGTTACAGGTACACCCAAAAATAATTATTTTACACCTATGTTAAAATCATCCAACTGACTGCCAATGAATTTCAAGATAAAGGATAAAGTGTTGGTAATCACCCTTAAAACCCTACATAATTTTGATCCTAGCTACCTGGAGAATTGCTTTCTCTTCCTATACAATCCATCCTGTACAGTTAGGTCCACTATGATACATTGATACAGTGTTGTAGTGGTTCTGGTTGTACTTCTCAGGCATGTTCCAGATAGTGGTGCTTGGGGGTAGCAAAACAAGGAGCTATGTAATATGATGTTTTTAATGTTTGTACTGATGTTGATTTTATGGCTGTAATTGTTTTTATTATGTACTATGGTGTTGCAGCCTGTAGTGCTGTGATTGTAAGTCGTGCTTAGTCCCCCTGCGGGTGTGAGAAGCTATGGGATACAAATGCCGTAAATAAAATAAATAAATGAGGAACAGTTACTTCACTCAGAAATCATGTAGCAACTGCCACCCAGAGGACGTTTTCATCACCTACTCCTAGACTACAGAATTACCTGCCAGGAGTGCTTCTCTTTTCTTCTGGCAGACCTACCCAATCAATAAATCTTCAGCACCTCTTAAGATGCCAGTCACAGATGCAGGAGATTCCAGCCATGAAAGCCTTCGACAACACATCTCAATTTTAAATTGATATTTTATCAGTCTGAATGATTTTATCTGTGTTTTAATCTTATGCCTAAGTGTTTAAAATGAGCTTATCTTTTTATGTAATGTATTGTACTTACCATATTTACTCAAGTATAATGTTCATAATTTTTTAGCTAAATTACATAGCAAAAAAGTAGACTGCGCATTAGATTTGATGGTGTGTCAAAATCACCCGTGTAAATCTGTCTGCGTTTCTCTGTCAACACGAGCTCCGGCCTGATGGAGGGGCACAGCTATCCAACTGGCCTCATTCATGAGATCTTCAATCCCCCCCCCCTCAGTTTTAAAGAACTCATGAATGAAACTTTTGTTTGGGAGCTACCGCTTGACCTGATAGAGAGACATGGTATCCCCTTGCATATCTGCCATTCCGAGGCAGATGGCCAACAGCATTAAACTCAACATTTTTTTTTGTAATACACACCTTCAAAATTGAGATACGTGTTACAATTGATGGTGCATTATACTCGAATAAATGTGGTATGTTGAAACCCATCTCAAGACTTGGGGAAATGTGAATAAGAAATAAATGTTGTTGTTAGTGATGTAGAGCCATGGAAGTTTTTGTTTCATTAGTGGTATTTCATGATGTTTATCATCCTGTTATTAAGAGGTCCATTGTAAATATTATAATGCTACTTAAATTCAATCATTCTTGATTTAATATCTCAAACAGTTGGATGGCAATAACTGGACAGAAAGAGATACAAGCAGCCTGGATGTAGTGATACCATTGAACTACTTACAACTAAATCCTGTAGATCCGTATAAACATTCGTGTCCTCCTTTTCCTCCTCTTTGTGTTACTTTTATAGTAATAGAAAAAAGCAAAATAAAGACAGAAAACTGTGAATATTCAATACCCAAACAGCACTGTACAGATTTCACATGGAACTGAGACATTCACTGCCTACACACATATAAAAGAAGTAGTTGATCAGTAATAAGACCAAAGGAGTGGCATTAAGATATAGACCTCTTCACTTCATCACAAAAATACCATACCCTAAGGCAGTGTTTCTCAACCAGTGTGCCGGGGCACACTAGTGTGCCGTGAGCGATCATCAGGTGTGCCGTGGGAAATTGGAACCTCCAGGAAGTGGGGGGAGAGTCTAGTGTGTTGAAGTATAACAACCCTAAGAAACCTACCTCGATAACCCCCCCCCTCCCCACTCGTTGTCTACTTGGTCTCTCCCTTTCCATGCATTGGGAAGGCCCGCCTCCCTTTCCCCAAGTAGAGACCTCCTCTTGCCTCCTGGGGTTCTGTGTGGGAAGTTTGGCCCAGTTCTATTCGTGGGGTTCAGAATGCTCTTTGATTGTAGGCGAACTATAAATCCCAGCAACCACAACTCCCAAATGTCAAGGTCTATTTCCCCTGAACTCCATCTGCGTTCATATTTGGGCATATTGAGTATTCCTGCCAAGTTTGGTCCTGATCCAACATTGTTTGAGTCCACAGTGCTCTCTAGATATAGGTGAACTACAACTCCAAAACTCAAGGTCAATGCCCACCAAACTCTTATAGCATTTTCTCTTGGTTATGGGAGTTCTGTGTGGGAAGTTTGTGTCTTTCTGCCATTCCTGCCAGGATATCTATGTTGAGTTCATTGAAACAGGCCCAGGTTTCACTTTGAGTGTACTGTATAAATACATTTTAAAAACATATTAACTGTATGTATTACTGTGTTAGAGTGTCATTTTGTGTCATTTTGATTGGTGGTGTGCCCCAGGATTTTGCAAATGTAAAAAGTGTGCCGTGGCTCAAAAAAGGTTGAGAAACACTGCCCTAAGGATTCATACTTAAAGTTGCCACTTGCCAGATTGAAAACTGAAAAATAAATGGTTGTATAGAAGAGGGAACCTCAGCAGTTGTTACTTGTCATGCACTAGGATAGGTGACAATGAAAACTGTCACCAGTTTTCACTCTGGCAAATACATTCAAAAAAACGTCCTTGGGATCCGCTACCCATCTGTCAGTCTCAATCTCTTGACACAGAGACACATCTACTTGTTGAAAGTACAATTCACTCTTGTAGTAATGGAAATTTCATTTGTTTCCTCTCAAGCTGTTAGTGTACCTGGTTGTGTCAGCCAATGCAAGGTTTTTCACATTATGCAAAAGCAATGGCACCTAAGTGCTAATTTTAAGTAGTAGCAACAATAGTACAGAACATCTACATTTTGTGATTTAAGAATTCATAGACAGATAGAAAGGTTTTGAAAATTTCTCAAGTTGCACATGTATAATGTCTTGTCAGCTTCTTTAATCTAAAACTTTGCTTCTTTTATCTGAAACTAAAATAACCCACTGGTTAATTTAACCCACTGGTGGTGAAATGGGTTAAACCGCTGAGCTGCTGAACTTGCTAACTGAACGTTTGGTGGTTCGAATCCGGGGAGCAGGATGAGCTCCCGTTGTTAGCCCCAGCTTCTGCCAACCTAGCAGTTCAAAAACATGCAACTGTGAGTAGATCAATAGACACTGCTTCTGCAGGAAGGTAACAGCGCTCCATGCTGGCCACATGACCTTCAAGGCGTCTATGGACAACACGAACTCTTCAACTTAGAAATGGAGATGAGCACCACCATCACCACCCAGAGTTGGACACAACTCGATTTAATGTCAGGGGAAACCTTTACCTTATTTGCATCCTTATTAGACTGTAATCTGGCACAGTACCTTTTAACTTTCTGCAGCAAATTCATAGTGCAGAACTTTTAAAGTTTTTATAACATTACTTGACTGAAGTTTGGCATAGAACCACTGTCTTTTGATGTATATTTGTAATAGAATGACCAACCAAAAAGGCAGTCAGAATCCACTTGCCTTCAAATTCCCTGTCCAGTACTTCAAACAGCTTTATAAATGTGTCCTCTCTTCTTTTTGCATCTCCACACAACCAGGCTTTGTCCAGTTCTCTGAAAAGCTCATAACTTTCACGGCTCCCATATCCTTCATTGAAAAGATAAAGAAAAAATGAAAAATAATAATATAAAATAATAGAACTTTACTTATATTCCACCCTCTCTCCCCGAGGGGACTCAAACAAAGGATCAATGTGAATTTTAAAAATGAAGTAAGAATGTGATGTGTTACATGCTAGAAATAGGACTGGTTTGGGTTCTTATTTGTGTTTTTTCTAACTGTATTTATGGCAAGAGACAGAGACTCATGAGGTTCTCTTATAAAACTTTAAAACATTGAAAGTGCAGACTAATAAAACACCTTTTAAAAAACCTTTCCTAACCTGGGTTTTTTCAAAGGCATGTGTAACGACTCTTCAATACTCGATAAGGATCACGCGTAGGTTGTAGCACGGTCCAACACGATTTTATTGTAGGTACGACACATGTGAAGCAAAAGCACCGCCCCGCCACCCAAACACACCTTATATACCCCGAGCCCCTCCCCATTGCCCATGCAATGTCCAAGCAGGGTTGCACCATGTCCGGTGATTCAGCATATCCCATAGTCCAAAGGAATGTGACCTCATGGCCCCATGAGTCAGCGTTATGAGTCCAATTGTCCAATGTCCAGGCTCGGAGGAGTTACCTCACTTCCCTCCAAAGCCACACACACATCTGGAAGTTACGTCACTCCCACTTGACTCAGCACCGGCTCTATGCAGCTGGAGCCAAGGTCATCAAATAACTGGGGCAAAGGTCGGTGCAATTTCATGGCAGGATGGCAGCCTGAACTTCTCCTAAGCTCAGGTCTCCCAATCCTGACATAACGGTCTCCTCCACCACGTCCTCCCCCTAGAAGATAAAATACATTCAATCTGGAGGAGGAAAAGGGCCCACATACCTCTTTAAAAGACTGCAGTGGAAGGTGGGATGAACCTTCCCTAAACTCTTGGGCAGCAGGAGGGTATATGAAACTTTATTTACTGCATTCTTAATCCTAAATGGCCCAATGTACTTCGGACTCAACTTCCTCGATGGATAGCCCAATTTCAGATTCTGTGTAGACAGCCACACCAAGTCCCCCTCACTATACTCCTCCCCTTCCTGCCTCTTCCGGTCTCCAAACAACTTGTAGGAACGCTGTGCTTTACCCAAAGCTGCCGCCACCTCTTTCCAATCCTCTTGGGCTCGCATCCTCCATTCCACTTTCTCCTTCCCCCCCCCAACTCCAACAGCTGGGGCAAAGGAGCCACCTCCTGCCCATAGACCACCTCGAAAGGGGACCTTCCAGTGGAAGAGTGTACTGAACTGTTATAGGCTACCTCAGCATAAGGCAACAGATCGGACCAATTATTCTGTTCCTTGTTGCTAAAAATACGCAAATAAGACCCCAATGATTTCTGAGCCCTTTCTACGCCGCCATTGCAACAAGGATGATAAGAAGTCGTCAGACGTCTCTGAGCCCCTAACACCTCCAAAAACCGCTCCCAAAATTGGGCAGTAAACTGGACTCCACGATCACTCAAAACCTGCTCCGGGCACCCATGCAAACGGTACACATGCTGTACATATAATTCAGCCAGCCTTTCTGCACTAGGCAACCCTCTCAACGGAATAAAATGGGCCTGCTTAGAGAACATATCTAGCACAGTCCAAATGTACTTGTAACCCCGGCTTGAGGGCAACTCCCCCACAAAATCCGTACTGACATGCGTCCACGGCCTCACAGGAGTAACTACCACTTGAATCAACCCCTGCGAAGCCGCAGAGGGAACCTTATTCCTAGCACACGTCTCACAACACTCCACATACTTCTTCACCTCAGCCCTCATGCCTGGCCACCAATACCTCTTCTTTAGGGTCAAAAGAGTTTTCGTGACCCCCCAATGACCAGCAGATCTATGATCGTGATTCAACCTCAGCACCTTTTCTCTCATACTCTGAGGGACATACACCTTACCTCCCATAATCCACAGACCGTTCAATGACTTACATTCTTTCTCATGACTCTGTAACCATACATCACCCACATAACCCTTCCGCAACTCTAAACTCCATTCGTCTACCACTCCTTCTTCCTTCTTAATCTCACACGCCGTCTGGGACCTTGTCTGCACAGCCAGACCCCAATGCTCCCTGGCAAACACCTCTCCGGACTTATGCAACTCATTCTCTCCTACACTCGGATACCGGGACAAAGCATCAGCCACCACATTCTCCTTGCCTCTTATATGCTGCAGCCGAAAATCAAACCTAGCAAAAAACTGAGCCCACCTCACCAATTTGGGAGACAACTTTTGTGGGTTTCTCAGATACTGGAGGTTCTGATGATCAGTCATCACCACAAAAGGGAAAGCAGCACCTTCCAAAAATTGCCGCCACGTTTGTAAAGCATTCCGCACAGCAAACGCCTCCTTCTCCCAGACGGGCCACTTCCGCTCATGCTCTCCAAACTTTTTAGAAAAATAAGCACACGGCTTCAATCTGCCTCGCTCATCCTCCTGCAACAACACTCCACCATAAGCCCAAGCAGACGCGTCACACTGCACCACGAAGGGCTTTTCCACATCCGGATGCATTAATAGAGGTCCATCAGTAAAAGCTTTCTTCAATGCCACAAACGCCTCCTGACATTCCTTCGTCCAATCCAGCTTGGCACCTGGAGACTTAGTCCTCTTTGACTCACCCTTACCCTTGGTTCTCAATAACTCAGTAAGCGGGAGGGTTATCGCCGAAAACTCCGATATAAAAGTGCGATAAAAATTGGCCAACCCTAAGAATGCCTGTAACTGCCTACGAGTCTGCGGAGCTTCCCAATTCAACACATCCTCCACCTTAGCCGGATCCATTGCAACTCCATCCCCACTAATCCTATATCCCAGGAAATCAATCTGAGCCTTGCCAAACTCACACTTGCTCAATTTCACATACAGACTCGCTTGTCGCAACCTTTCCAACACCTCTCTTACCAAACTAACATGCTCATCTCTGGTGCGTGTCACAATCACAATGTCATCCAAATACACAAACACCCCCTTATACAAAAGGGGGTGCAACACCTCATTTATTAATTGCATGAAAATACCGGGAGCCCCCGCCAATCCGAATGGCATTACGACCCATTCGTACAGCCCGAGGGGGCAAGAGAAAGCAGTCTTCCATTGATCACTCCTCTTCACTCTCACCATATGAAACGCGTCAATCAAATCCAACTTGGTAAAGACCTTACCACCTCCCAACTGACCTAACAAATCCTTGATCAACGGTAAAGGATAACAATTGGTAGTACTGACAGCATTCAACCCTCTATAATCAATACACAACCGCAACCTGCCATCCTTCTTCTCACGAAACAAAACTGGGGCCGCAATGGGAGACTCGGACCTTCGAATAAACCCCCTACTCAAATACCCATCTATCTGCTCCCTCAAAGCCTCCTTCTCTTTCACTGTCATGGCATATATCTTGGGCTTAGGTAAAACAGCTCCCTCTTTGACCTCTATACTACACTGTACATTGCGAATGGGGGGAAGACCCTGAGCTAAGACCGGATTAAACACATCGGCATAATCCCAATACTCTACAGGCACCCCTTGCACTTCGCTCTTATCCTCCTTCTCTTTATTAAGGGCACATTGTATAATTCCTGTCTTCCAATCAATCTTGGGGTTTGCCTGCTCTAGCCATGGCATCCCCAACACCACCTCATGCCCTTTAATGGGGGCTACCACAAAATCAATATCCCCCTCCCAGGGTCCCACCCGACCCTTTAAATCTTTAGTCCCCACAGAGAACGGGCCACCCTCAATAAAAGACCCATCCAACTGAGCAAAAGTTATGGGCGTTTCTAAGGGTTTTGTCCCCCCACCCAACTCTCCTATCAACTTTGGGGACATAATGTTCTCTGAACATCCGCAGTCTACTAAAGCTTTACTTTCTACAATCTTATCCCCTTTATACAATCCCAAGGTACATTGTATATTAGAGCTCACCCCAACACTTTTTTTATCATCATTGTCCCCACTTGCTGCTTTAGCAGAGGCCACCTTCACTGGCTCCAGCACCTGCCTCTGCCGGCATTGGGACGCAAAATGACCGGGTTGAGAACAAATGAAACAAAGGCCCCGTCCCATTGTTGGCCTCCTCGTAACACTGGATCGGTTGTCACCACCGCATCTAGGCTCTCCTCCTCGGAATCGCCCTTCCACCGCACCACGACTGGACCCCTGGATCTCGCAGGCTGGAAACGACGCCGCTGCACCTGGGCAAGGATTCCCTCCACACTGCCAGCCAACTGGATCCACCCATCAACGTCGCCAGGATCATCCCGATGCAGACACCACTCAAGGATCTCCTTCCGCAATCCGTCCTTAAACAACTCAAGTAGGGTAGCAGGGGACCACTCAGCGATTTTCCCAGCCAACCCCATAAACTCTTCCGCATATTCGGTGACGGACCGGGATCCCTGGGTTAGGCAGCGCAGCGCTTCCTTGGCTTTAATCTTCTCCAATGGATCTCGAAACCTATTCCGAATCGCCTGCAAAAAATCTTTCACAGATCTTAAACACGGGTCCCGGCGGTCATGGCATTGGACATACCATTCAGCTGCCCTTCCTTTGAACACCGCTCCGACGGCCCTCACTCGGCTGCTGTCGCTGGGATAAAGGTGACCGTAGTCCTCCATATGATCTTGCACCGCAGCAGCAAAAAAGGCCACTTTACAGGCTTCACCTTCAAATTCAACCCGTAATGGCTCTTTCTTCATGCGGGCCCCAAACTCTTGAGACAACACTTCCCTCCCTTGAGGGGCCTCTGGCCGGGTAACACCTCTTCCCATGCCAGCCGGTTGCGCCGGGCACCTCCTCTGAGCCGGATTTCCTCCTGGATGGCCGCCAACAGTCCACACTCCCAAGGGAGATCTAGGACGCTCAACCGATACTCCGCCATCCATCCAGGAATAGTAAGTGAAGTCTCCTCCTCCCGGGGCACTCCACATGGATTCCATCGGCTCTCTTCGGGACATGGCCCGAGACATTCTTCTCATGGTCTGCTCCATAGCTTCCATCTTACACTTCATCACTTCTAGTTCTGAAGGTGATGCAGGTTCCGTGGTTTCACTACCACACTCCATCAGGTTCATCTGCACTGGCCTGTCCTTCGGCACAGTCTCTTTGGGCCAACGCACCTCTGGATCCGCCTGAGCTGACCAGTCCTTCGGAACAGCTTCCACGATCCCTCCGGCCCTCCGGACCTCCATCTGAGCTGGCCTGTCCTTCGGCACAGTCTCCCTGGTCCCGCACACCTCCGGATCCCCTCGAACTGACCAGTCCTTCGGAACAGTTCCTCCGATCCTTCCAGGCCCCCAGACCTCTGCCTGTCTGGAGCCATAGCGCTCTCTCCTTCGGCGGGCCACTTCCAAGCTCACCTGAGCTTCCCACAGTCGCTCCGCTTCTCCAAACTCTTCCTCCTGGGCAACCGCTCCTTCCATCATCTCACGGCACTCATCCGGGCACCCCACTTGGTCAAGGGTGGTCCAATCCCACTCCATAGTACGCCGGATTTCCTCAGGGGCTGAATCCCATCCATCGATATACTCCTCCTCTCTCCAAGCCAACCTCTCCATTGCTGGGATAGTTGAAAAAAGGGCTTTTGCTTCTGTAACGACTCTTCAATACTCGATAAGGATCACGCGTAGGCTGTAGCACGGTCCAACACGATTTTATTGTAGGTACGACACATGTGAAGCAAAAGCACCGCCCCGTCACTCCCACTTGACTCAGCACCGGCTCTATGCAGCTGGAGCCAAGGTCATCAAATAACTGGGGCAAAGGTCGGTGCAATTTCATGGCAGGATGGCAGCCTGAACTTCTCCTAAGCTCAGGTCTCCCAATCCTGACAGCATGTACTACAATTCCTCTCAAAACTGGAAAGATTAATGATCAGTGATGTCTGGGGCTTAAGTTTATTGAAATCTGACTGTTTTTCCCAAGGGATTCTGTGAAAAGCTGCAGAAGAAGATAACTTTTAAAAGGTTATCACGATCATAGTAGATAAAGTCCTATGGCAAACTAGCTATGGGTGGCACCTGTATATATGTTGTTGGGAGACCTCTTCTTGCTCTTCCCTCAAATCAGTAAACAGTTCATCTTGGCAATGAATAAATCAGAATCATTTTTGTTTTACAGATCTATTTGCTTGGGATAAAGCAATGAGCCACATTTCATCCAACTAATCGTATCTTGATAACGGATGGATCGTAGGACCCAGTTATGGTGACAAGTGTAGCATATTCTAAGCAAGTAACTAACACATACAGAATCCCAAAAGACCTCTCTTCTCTTAATATTAAAACCTATTAAATTAAGGTGGGGGTGTCATATGGAATACAGTACTGGTGTCCTGTAATACATTGTAATCTTTGAGATGGTATAGTGCCCACAGAGGAAATGCCATGGGATGTTCAAATTTCACTTACTTTGCAAAATGTTTCCAATGATGTCAACATCCTCTCTTGCCACTATTGTGTTATCCTCTAATGCAAACAAATGCAGTTCAACAAGGTACTGGTAAACCTCAGTAATCTTCTTAAGTTTCATAGTATCTTGAGAATGAGACAAAATAAGAAGATGATTCCAAAGAGTAGCCCAACATTATCTTATCTTATTTATATATTTACTGTATTTTACCCTCACCTTAGCCCCTTTTTGTATCTGGTCTGCGCCTCCTTCTTTCTTAGAGCACCGCATCCCTGGTTCTTTTTTGCTAAACTGGACCACCACATCTCGGGCCACGTTGTGCTGTCTCGCGTGCGCCGAGGGGACTCTGTATGCCCTTCGATTTCCTGTTGTGTTTCTCCTCGTCTTGCCTAGAATGGAGGCTGTCAGGTTGCCCACCACTTTTATAAGATCTTCTTGGGGGTCCTCCTGCAGATTCCTGAGGCGAAGTCTGGTTTCCAGGGTGGCCTGCTCCATTCTTTTCTTGCATCTGCTCCAGCTTCACGTTCTTCCCCTCCAGGTAGTCCATACGTTTTCTGCATTTTACCCTGCACCACCGCTATTTCGGCCCTTGTCAAGTCTGATGGTTTTGATTTCCTCCTCATTGTCGCCAGTTCTTTAGTCAGGTCTTTTAATGTCCTGGAGCTGTTCCTGGACCGTTTTGTTCTGTGACTCCTGCCAGCGCGCCGCTTGCTCTACCTTCCTCTGGGTCTGCTCTTGTTGTTCGGAGATTCTCTGAAGCTCTTTCAGGATTTCCTTTAGTGTTGGATCCTCCCCTGCGGCTTGCCTCTTCTGGACCCCCTTAGGATCCTTGAATATTTTTGGGGTGGTCATGTTTCCTGCCGCACCGTGCCCAGCCCGAGTGTCTCTGTTGCCGGTGCTTTTGGTGGGGGGGGAGGCGTGGTAGTCTTGGCGTGCTGTGAATGAGGAGCAGTCCCTGTTTCCTCCCTGAGGGTGCCCTTCCACTCGGAAGGGTCGGTGGCACGTGGCTGTAGGTGAGGACTAATGGTCCCGCTACCCGACGTGTTTCCCTGTGCGCCCTGTGCCTTCTGGCCCCCTGTCTGGGATGCTTACGCGCCTTGTCTGGTGTATGGTGGGGGCGAACGTGGTGCTGATACTTGTTTCTTGAGCGAGGGGCCCCGCTTGGCTGTGTCGTAGGGTCTCCCTCTGTCTTGCGTGTCCTCCTCCCCACCCAGCCAGCAGACTCCTCCTCTCTTCTCCCCTTCTCTAGTCTGCCCTCCTTTCCTGGTCCACCGTCCAGATAGATGGTATCTGGCCAGCGAGGTGCCCCCCACTGACCCGAGCTCCTCTGGGACGAGCTCTCGTGCGGCTGGCTCTGACTGGGGGGGGGAGTGTTCCCTTCTTGTCTCTCTTAGTGGGTGGGATCACTTTCTTTTAGTCTTGCTTAAGTATTTGCACTTTATTTATTTTAGAGGGGGGGGAGGGAGGGATGTGCTCCTAGTCCTCTTCCCTTGACCCTTTCCTTCTGTTGACTCTCCTTCTCCTCCCCTCTCGTTCCCCCCCTCTCCTTCTCTCTTCTTTCCCTCTGTCTCTTGCCTCTTTTCCACTGTCCGCTGGTTTCCTCTCTGCCTTCCGTCTGTTTTCCCTGTTCTGCAGGCTCTGCTGTTCCCCTTTTGGCCACCAGGCGGTCCTTCCTGTCCTCCTTTTCAGCTCCCGCTCTCCTCTTCCGCACTTCCTGTGCCTTCTGGCCCTAGCGTCTCGTTGGTTCCGTCTTCCTTCTTTTTTGCGCCCTTTTCTTCCCCCATTTTGCTCAATCTTGAAAGATTTGAAAGACTTACCTCAAATGGACCGCCTGCACTAAAGTCAAAAGAAAGGATCAGTTTCACATTTCTCTTGGGATGGAGAACAAGTGGGTAAGCAGTATTATTGGCTACACCAGCATCCATTAGAAAGATGTTTTTTTCCCTATTCAGATGATCTGGTTTGACATCACCTAGTAAGATGTAATGAAAAA
The DNA here is from genome assembly GCA_030556195.1 of Anolis apletophallus. Lineage (NCBI taxonomy): Eukaryota > Metazoa > Chordata > Lepidosauria > Squamata > Anolidae > Anolis > Anolis apletophallus. Next base: position 123,536,053 of record JARBWK010000008.1, on the reverse strand, counting down.
GCATTTACATGCAAACATGTACCAATATAAATGTGCTTCCACAGATGGCATTAAGCTCGGCCACCACAAGACGCAGACCTGACCTTAACAAATGAGGCTATAAAGTGGAGTCCACGACATGCGAGTGCGGAGAAAAGCAAACCACAGACAACCTACTACAATGCAACCTGGCCTTCTCACAGTGACACCAGAGGCACTCCAAGTGGCCAGCTTCTGGTCAAAGGACATTTAGCATAATGTCAAGTTATTTTTTAACTTTGTGTTTTAAAATGTATTTAACTGTACCCTCAACTCGCTTCTGACACAATAAATAAATATTAAGCTAAGAGGCAAAGTCCAGGCTACAAATCCATTACTGTAAAAGAACAAATAACACTAAATTGTTGATCATGCTGGAGAAGAGAAACAGATTTATAGAAAATGGTTTTCTTGTATCAACTATCTGGTGAGAGGTGTATTGGTGAGAGATGAAAAGTCATTTTAAAGTAATGTACGCAAAATGGTTAACAATGAGTGGATGTTCTTGGCACTTGTCTAGGAAAAAGAGTATGGGTTTCGCAATTAAACTAGAGGTTACATCTCAGATATAAAGAGATGTGTGTATCTGTATATGACAAGTTCTCTGCAGAACAACAAATCCAAGTTTCTAATGCCAAGAAAGGAGAGAGAGAGATTGAGAGAGAGAGAGAACCATCACACATTAATCCATCAGGAATGACAGTGAAATCCCATATCCTTCGACATTTCAGATAAAAATTGGAACACATTTAGCAAAGCAATATCAGATGGCCAAGATTCCAATGGTTATTGTTGAAAAAGAACACACAAGCCAGGTCAGTGTAGATATGGATCAGCCAATGGCAGCTAATTGAAGTTGAGAAGAGCCTGATCCAGCATTCAGGCTTTCCCTTGACTTTAGGCTGTGAGGACAGCTGGACACCAAATTGGTCCTGTATCTTTTAATTAAAATAACCAAAGAAGGAGTTTGATCAAATGTGAGCCATCATAGATTTTCAGAAATTTAAGAGATCATCCTGATTAGAATTTCCAAAATATTATAGCTTTCAGAATTCAGAAAACTCCAGTTTAACTATGGGCAGATCCAGACAGGCCTTTATCCCTGAAGAATCCATTTTTTTAAAAAATACAGCTTTTTCTGGGAGCCTGTTCACCGAAAGGTTTCGGGGGTGGGTGTCCAGACGTTCATCCTGGACTAGCCCGGGAGAACATTTGGAGGCCCTATTCCATCCCTCAAAGTCCCCAGACCCCTTTGAAAAGTAATGAAAAGTTACCTGGCCTCCATTACAGACTTCGAGCAGCTCTCCCGGCACATAGAAATGACGTGCCAGGACAGCAGGGGGAGGGGGGAGCAGTGCCAGGAGAGCTGCTCAAAGCTTGCAATGGAGGCTGGGTAAGTTTTCATTAATTTTCAAAGAGGTCTGGGGGCTTCGGGGGAGGGGTGGGCATTCCCACATTTTACTGGGCTTATTTAGCTTGGTAAATTGTGGCATGGAATAAATACACTACCTAATTAATTCGCCACAAACCAGGGTTTTCCTGGTTTGTAGGGAATTTATTTTTCACTGTCCAGAATGTTGTCTGGACAGCATCTTCTTTATTGCAGTAGATAACGCAATAAAGGTACTGTCTGGATGGACCCTTTATAGCAGGGGTGCTCACACTTTTTCAGCATGGGAGCTACTGATTAAAAAACCAAGTCCCAAAGATCACCTACCCAGAAATGTAAAACGTATAACTATTTTCTTATTTATTTATTTATATTTATTATTCATTTTTATGTACCGCTCCTTCCAGCAGGCTCAGGGCAGTTTACATAAAATGAAGTTATAAAACATCAACATTTCAATTTAATAACAACAATATAAAACAGAGCATAAAAATACATCCAACCACCCCATTTCTCCCACACTGCCATATTACCACACATATTATCAGCCAGAAAGTAAGAAGAGAGGCTTTTGAACTGCAAGGCCATTTAATACTCAGCAAGGTAAACGAAGGGGCATGCAAAAATACATCCAACCACCCAATTTCTCCCACATTTCCATATTCCCCAACATATACAGTATTTCTCAAGGAACAAAGCAAGCAGAGAGGCTTTGGATCTAAAAGGCCATTTTTAAAATAAAAAGGAAACAAAGAGACATGCCACAGTACAATCAAGCACCCACCCCATTTCTCCCACATTTCCATATTCCCCAACATATATTTCTCAAGGAACAAAGCAAGCAGAGAGGCTTTGGAGCTAAAATGCCATTTTTAAACACTAAAAATAAACAAAGAGACATGCCACAGAACAATCAAGCACCCACCCCAAAGTAAAAAGACCGACCTTTGAGATGCGGTAAGGAAATTACCCCAAAGCATCCTTCTTCTTCTCCTCTGTCGTTGCTCCTATTTCCATGCCGCCAGCATGCGTGCCGCCTCCAGGAGCTCACGAGAAGTCCGAGAGGCAGAAAGGGCGCTTCAGCGCATGTGCGTGGGGCCAGCCCTGCATCGCGTCATCCAGGCCCGCCCCCCTTTGGTCTCCTACAACTCTGAGTGGCTGGAGAAGGATGGAGGGAGGAGGAGGAATCCAAAAGAGGGGGCCCATTCTGCCTCTTGGACTCTGGGCTTTTGGAGGTGGCGCGAGCAGGAGCGGGAGGAGCAACGACGGAGGACTTCTTTGCAGCGTGCAGGGGCGCATGAAGAGGACCAACAGCAAAAAACCTGGTCAGGGTCTGAAGATCACCAGGATGAGGCCCAAAGATCACCCTGGTGATCGAGATCACCATTCTGAGCACCCCTGCTTTATAGTAACAAAGAGAAACAAATGCAGGTGCAATATCAACTTACAACAATTCATCATAAAGTTATTGGTAGTTCCCCATGTCCATCCGAAAATGCATGAAGTGGTCTTCCACATGATTTTCAGCAAACCATGAACATCGAATACTGAGGAGAATGCTGAGGGGAAAAAATAATCACCTGAAATCTTTATCTCCACCCTTGCACCCAATTTTCCTCTTTTGAAATTGAAATTTTCAATTACCATCATAGAAATGTCAAAAAAAAGATTTTATCTGAAATTAAACTACATATCAGAATTATTGGTCTCTGTAATTTCCTTCTCTTACATTTTATTTGCATTTTCCCCACTCTATGCCTGTGATTTTATTTAAATTCAGTTGAGAAGAAAGGTAAGAGGATGGAAAACATGAAATGCTATGTTAAAGAAATATTAAAAAGTTGGGAAAGGTGAAATAAAATCTCTGATGGCAAGACAGAGGGTTCTCCCTCACCTACTTCCATGGCCTATGTGGGATGTTAGGAAGATGAGAGAAGATCACAGGCTCCCCATCCCCCTGTTGCCATGTGGAAGGTGGGAGGAGGACTCATGAGGGGTTCATGGATGGCTATAGCCTTCCACGAACCTCTCTTGGATTCTGTGTGCCTGTCCCCTGCAGAACATTGGGAATGTAGGCAAGGAAATTCTAGCAAGGAACAAGAACCTTTCTAGATGACCTCATCACCCCTCAACCTGCCAACATGGGAAATGGGTGGGAAGTTGGAAAAGGAAGCTATGTCTTTCCATGATTTGCTCTTGCCACCTCCTGTTTATACCACATACCGTGCATGATATCCAGAAGGTGAAAAATAGCCAAATGGGAATCAAAGAAGCAATAACATTCCATGATCCTCTTTTGCTTCCCTCACTCTCACCTCATCCCACACACACAGAATTAGAAGGCTAGGATGAAGGCAGACAAGCATCAGGGAAATTACACCCTTGCCATCTATTTTCTGATGACTATTTCACTACAGCCGGAATTGTTGTATTCCAGCTCTTGGAACACATATGAGCTTACCTAAGTCTTACGTTCTTTGGGGAAGAACTTTACTTTGATCCCACTACCCAAGCAAACTCATTTATTAAATTATTTTATTTTATTTTAATTAAGCAATTTTTGGGACCTAAAATAATTTCCACTGCAAATGAAACTTTCAATAATAAACCAATTGCTGATACAAAAATATAAAAATACTAGCTGAGCCCGGCACACGTTGTTGTGCCATATGCCATTCTCTGTCTATCTATCTCTATCTATCTCTTTCTGTTTTTCTTTGTCTTTCTATCTCTGTCTGTCTGTGTGTTTGTCTATCTCTCTTTCTATGTCTCGCTCTCTGTGTATCTCTACCTTTCTCTGTATCTGTCTGTCTGTCTGTCTATCGATCTGTCTCTCTATCTGTATGTATCTCTGCCTTTCTCTATTTATTTGTCTCTTTCTGTCTCTCTCTCACTCTGTCTCTGTTTCTCTCCCTCTGTCTGTCTGTCTGTAGCTCTGTCTGTCTGTTTTCTCTCTATTTCTTTCTCTGTGTGCCTCTGTCTGTGTTTTTCTATGTCTCTCTCTCTATCACTCATTCTCTCTCTCTCTCTCTCTCTCTCTCTCTGTGTATCAATCTCCCTATCTCTCTCTCTCTTTCTGTCTGTCTATCTCTCTGTGTCTCTCAGGACTGGATGGAGGGAGGGAGGGAGGAGGAGGGGGCTAGGAGCCGGCTCGGCTTCTCCTTAGCCCGCCCCTGCTGCATCACGGCACGGCCGCGCTGTCCCGGGACAGCGGCGGCGTGCCGTGAAGATGGAGGGAGGAGGAGGAGGGCTAAGGAGAAGCCGGCTCGGCTTCTCCTTAGCCCGCCCCCACTACTGCATCCACGGCACGGCCGCCGCTGTCCCGGGACAGCGGCGGCCGTGCCGTGGATGGAGGAGGAGGAGGAGCTAAGGAGAAGCCGGCTCGGCTTCTCCTTAGCCCGCCCCTGCTCCATCACGGCACGGCCGCCGCTGTCCCGGGACAGCGGCGGTCGTGGATGGAGGGAGGAAGGAGGAGGGCTAAGGAGAAGCCGGCTCGGCTTCTCCTTAGCCTGCCCTTGCTGCATCCACGGCACGGCCGCCGCTGTTCCCGGGACAGCGGCGGCCGTGCCGTGGATGGAGGAGGGAGGAGGAGGGCTAAGGAGAAGCCGGCTCGGCTTCTCCTTAGCCCCCTGCTGCATCCACGGCACGGCCGCCGCTGTTCCGGGACAGCGGCGGCCGTGCCGTGGATGGAAGAGGAGGAGAAGGGCTAAGGAGAAGCCGGCTCGGCTTCTCCTTAGCCCGCCCCTGCTGCATCCACGGCATGGCCGCGCTGTCCCGGGACAGCGGCGGCCGTGTGGGTGAAGGAAGGAGGAGGGCTAAGGAGAAGCCGGCTTGGCTTCTCCTTAGCCCGCCCCTGCTGCATCCACGGCACGGCCGCCGCTGTTCCGGGACAGCGGCGGCCGTGCCGTGGATGGAGGGAGGAGGGAGGGGGCTAAGGAGAAGCCGGCTCGGCTTCTCCTTAGCCCCCCCTGCTGCATCCACGGCACGGCCGCCGCTGTTCCGGGACAGTGGCGGCCGTGCCGTGGATGGTGGGAGGGAGGAGGAGGGGCTAAGGTGATGCCGGCTCGGGTTCTCCTTAGCCCGCCTCCCTCCATCCACGGCGCCCCCGCCGCTGTTCCTGAGGAGGAGGCGAGGTGAGTGTTGGCTGCCATGCACGAACGTTCTAAGCGTTCGCTGGCAGCGAAGAGGCCGGGATGGGAATTCCCTTGGCGGTTTTGGGGCTGGTTTTTGGGGGTGTTGGGAGGTACCTAGGGTCTGTTTTTTGGGCCTAGTTGGTACCGAGGGTTATGGTTCTATGGGCTGGCTAGTTTAGTGCTTCTGCATGGCATGGTTTAGTTGTCTATGATCGTCAATGCACGACCGTGTCTCCTTTATATATATAGATTAACATCCCATTTAGAAGCATTAATGAGGAATAGTTAAAATACATTAAAATCTATAACATTTTGAGAACCTGCATATTCATCGAACCATTCCCAACTAGTTAAAACTAGATGGCCAATTTGAATAAATAGGTCTCTGCTTGGCAGTACAAATAACAGATTCTACACTGGGTAAAAGATTGGGGACCTGAGAGCAGCCAAAGTCTTGATCAGATATCCTTGTGATCATGCTGGGATCCAGTGAAAGCTCTTCCCAAAAGATGTCAAAAACTGGGCAAGCTCTTATAGGAAGATAGGGTTTAAGATAATCTGGACCTAAAGCTTTAGTACAGTTCAGGAGATGAAAACCAGACTTCGCAGTGGCTTCTTCTAGCCTAGGGACCTCACTTTGTTAGCCTCATCACATTTCCTTTTCCACTGGCAGCTTAAAGCCTTCTTAAATATGTAGTCTTTTCGCTCTTACAGATGGGGGGGGGTCTGTATTTTACCTGCCTTTTTGCTATATTTTAAACATTTGTTTTAAAGTAATATTTTAATGTGAAACATTTCTTAAAAAAATGTCCCTACGTAACAAACAAGACTAGTTCTGTAGGTTTGTTCTTCAGCTGAATTTGTATGTAACTCGGATCTGGTACTTTTTAAAGTGTAACTCCATGTATGTGATCCTATGCTATAGGGAAGGGTTAACACCCCTGTGGTGTTGGTGTTTGCTCTCTGTGCCCCTGTTCAGAAGATTGGACCTCACCTTCTGTCCCTGTGTAAATTGGTTTTTGAAAAATTTGACTTGTTTTGGAAATAAGAATTGGGGATAAAGCTTCAGTGGAGACACATTTTCCCCATGATAAATTCCAGAAGCGGATCTCTATTCCAAGGGGTGGATTCCTCTCCCTTTCTGTTGTTTCACCCCTGTTCTTAACTATGAGTCATTTGTAAGTCAGATGTTTGAAACTCAGGGACTGCCTATATGATGTTTTAACTACTTTTTGTTTCATTTATACTTTTGAGAGAGGGGCAGGATAAAATTTAAATAAATACATACATTTTTTAAAAAATTCAAAGCCAGAACTTTAAATGGGAACAAACAGACTGTGAAGATGACAAAGCACTCATGTCCTTTGTTCATATTACCCACTATGAGTGCATTAGTACAGCAGCATTCACATTCTATACCAACTAAAACTGCTCCGTATGGAATGCATGCCTTGCAAGTACAATGCCTTGCAGCAATCCAAATGATATTATATAAAAACAAAGACATGCATATTAACATAGATAACATTCAGCATAAAAAGACTCTTGAGGCAGTCTTGTTACATCATGATTGCTGTTTTGTTCCAAGATCAATGGATACACAAAGTCAATTTTTAATTGCTCAAAGATGGAGACATGCACTCTCCTGAAGATCAGAGCAAACATTTGTCTCACACAGATAGTATGAATGCAGGCATGTAGCCGGGGGGGCTTAGGGGCTTAGGGGCTTCAGCCCCGAAATTCTCAGGGTGGTCCGTGAGAAGGCCTTCCTGGTACATTATTTAAACTGTTATGTTTATTTATATCATGATCTGATCACTATGCTCATTATATCCCACATTCATGGGGTTATTGGGATAACAATACAAAAGGTTTGCTAGGGTAGACCCTCTTCCACCCAGTCTCAGCCCCCCAACCAAACTCAGCCCCCCCCAAATCAAAATCCTGGCTACGGCCCTGTATGAATGGTTTCTTATTTATCTTCACAAATCAAAACTGCCTGATATTTGATCAATGATAAAATAACAAAAATGGTTTGAATTTGTGTTTTCATGTAAATGTTAAAAAGCATTGAGGATAGAATAGCCACTTGTTGGATGTTACATAGCTCCTTGTTTTGCAAGCACCACTATCTGGAACATGTCTGAGAAGTACAACCAGAACCACTACAACACTGTATCTCTGATTCCCAGTCCCTCCACATGTTCCAGAAGAATACCATGGTCGATGATATCGAAAGACACAGAGAGATCCAAAAGCACCCACAGGGACACACTCATCCTGTCAGTTAATACAGGGATCATCCACTAAGACAGTGGTTCTCAACCTGTGGATCTCCAGATTTTTTGGCCTTCAACTCCCAGAAATCCTAACAGCTAGTAAACTAACTGGGATTTCTGGAAGTTGTAGGCCAAAGCACCTGGGGACCCATAGATAGAGAACAACTGCACTAAGATGACCATAGCAGTCTCAACTCCCTATCCTCAAGACTGCCTTCTCAATCACCTTGCCCAAAAAGGAATATTAGATATTGGTCTGTAAATATTATGTCCCAGGGGACCCAGATGATATAAGTCCATCATTCCCTCCCATTGGCCAAATGTCTTCCCATCCATAGAGTCTTGGGTAGCAGCTTGTTTTTTTTAAAAAAAGATGCCTTTGCACATTTCATCTATGATGTAAGGAAGAAAAGCTTCTCGTGCAAATCAGTTGCAGAAATTTCTATTACATTTACTCCACACTTACAGATTCACTCTTCATTTTTGTGATTGGTTACAGGTACACCCAAAAATAATTATATCACTCCTATGTTAAAATCATCCCACTGACTGCCAATGAATTTCAAGGTAAAGGATAAAGTGTTGGTAATCACCCTTAAAACCCTACATAATTTTGGTCCTAGCTACCTGGAGAATTGCCTTCTCTTCCTATACAATCCATCCGGTACAGTTAGATCCACTATGATACATTGATACAGTGTTGTAGTAGTTCTGGTTGTACTTGTCAGGCATGTTCCAGATAGTGGTGCTTGGGGGTAGCAAAACAAGGAGCTATGTAATATGATGGTTTTAATGTTTGTACTGATGTTGATTTTATGGCTGTAATTGTTTTTATTATGTACTATGGTGTTGCAACCTGTAGTGCTGCGATTGTAAACTGTGCTGAGTCTCCCTGCGGGGGTGAGAAGCTACGGGATACAAATGCCGTAAATAAAGTAAATAAATGAGGAACAGTTACTTCACTCAAAAATCATGTAGCAACTGCCACCCAGAGGACGTTTTCATCATCTACTCCTAGACTACAGAATTACCTGCCGTGAGTGCTTCGGCACTCTTCTCTTCTGGCAGACCTACCCAATCAATATATCTTCAGCACCTCTTAAGATGCCAGCCACAGATGCAGGCGAAACATCAGAGATTCCAACCATGAAAGACTTCGACAACACATCTCAATTTTAAATTGATATTTTATCAGTCTGAATGATTTTATCTGTGTTTTAATCTTATGTCTATGTGTTTAAAATGAGCTTATCTTTTTATGTAATGTATTTTACTTATCATATTTACTGAAGTACGATGTTCATATTTTTTAGCTAAATTACATAGCAAAAAGTAGACTGCGCATTAGATTTGATGGTGTGTCAAAATCACCCATGTAAATCTGTCTGCGTTTCTCTGTCAACATGAGCTCCAGACTGATGGAGGGGCACGGCTTCCCAAGTGGCCTCATTCATGAAACCTTCAAACACACACACATTTTTTTGTAATACACACCTTCAAAATTGAGGTACGTGTTACAATTGATTGTGCAAGGCAGCGGTGGGGGAAGCCACGTCAGATGCCCTGGGGCGGGACTTCCCCCGGCTCCTTCTCTCTTGCGCCGGTTCCGCCCCTCCTCCCTTAAGTGAAGGAAGGAGTGGTGCCCGCCCGCGTGAGGTAGAAGGAGCTGGGGGAAATCCCGCCCCTAGGGCATGTGCTGCCTCGCTCGCACAGGAGCCCTTCCTCCCTTCACTGAAGGAAGGAGTGGCACTCGCCCGGCCCTCGCAAGAGGCCCCGCCCCCTCAAGCGGCATTTAGAGAGTGTGGCCTAGGGCGCCACAAACCATTAATCCAGGTCTGCATTGAACTACTTACAATCAAATCCTTTAAATCTGTATAAATGTTCGTGTCCTCCTTTTCCTCCTCTTTGTGTTAATTCTATAGTAATAGAAAAAAGCAAGATAAAGACAGAAAACTGTGAATATTCAATACTCAAACAGCACTTTACAGATTTCACATGGAACTGAGACATTCACTGTCTACACACATATATAAGAAGTAGTTGATCAGTAGTAAGACCAAAGGAGTGGCATTATGATGTAGACCTCTTCACTTCATCACAAAAATACCATACCCTAAGGATTCATACTTAAGGTTGCCACTTGCCAGATTGAAAACTGAAAAAGAAATGCTTGTATAGAAGAGGGAACCTCAGCAGTCGTTACTTGTCATGCACTAGGATAGTGCATGACAAGTAACAACTGTTGAGGTTCCCTCTTCTATACACTCTGGCAAATACATTTAAAAAACTTCCTTGGGATCCGCTACCCATCTGTCAGTCTCAATCTCTTGACACAGAGACACATCAACTTGTTGAAAGTACAATTCACTCTTGTAGTAATGGAAATTTCATTTGTTTCCTTTCAAGCTCTTAGTGTACCCAGTTGTGTCAGCCAATGCAAGATTTTTCACATTATGCAAAAGCAATAACACCTAAGTGCTAATTTTAACTAGTAGCAACAAGAGTACAGAACATCAACATTCTGTGATTTAAGAATTCATAGATAGATAGAAAGGTCTTGAAAATTTCTCAAGTTGCACGTGTATAATGTCTTGTCAGCTCCTTTAATCTAAAACTTTGCTTCTTTTATCTGAAACTAAAATAACCCACTGGTTAATTTAACCCACTGGTGGCGCAATGGGTTAAACTGCTGAGCTGCTGAACTTTCTAACTGAAAGGTTGGTGGATGAGCTCCCGCTGTTAGCCCCAGCTTCTGCCAACCTAGCAGAAAACATGCAAATGTGAGTAGATCAATAGATACTGCTTCTACAGGAAGGTAACAGAGCTCCATGCTGGCCACATGACCTTGAAGGCATCTATGGACAACACCAACTCTTCAACTTAGAAATGGAGATGAGCACCACCACCACCACCCAGAGTTGGACACAACTCGACTTAATGTCAGGGGAAACCTTTACCTTTACTTTATTTGCATCCTTATTAGACTATAATATGGCACAGTACCTTTTAACATTCTGCAGCAAATTCATAGTGCAGAACTTTTAAAGTTTTCATAACATTTGACTGAAGTTTGGCATAGAACCACTGTCTTTTGATGCATATTTGTAATAGAATGACCAACCAAAAAGGCAGTCAGAATCCACTTGCCTTCAAAATCTCTGTCCAGTGCTTCAAACAGCTTTATAAATGCTTCCTCTCTTGCATCTCCACACAACCAGGCTTCATCCAGTTTTCTGAAACGCTCATAAATTTCACTGCTCCCATATACTTCATTGAAAAGATAAATAAAAAATAAAAAATAAAATAAAATAATAAAACTTTATTTATATTCCACCCTCTCTCCCCGAGGAGACTCAAACAAAGGATCAATGTGAATTTTCAAAATGAAGTAAGAATGTGATGTGTTACATGCTAGAAATAGGACTGGTTTGGGTTCTTCTTTGTGTTTTTTCTAACTGTATTTATGGCAAGAGACAGAGACTCATGAAGTTCTTTTAGAAATTTTAAAACATTGAAAGTGTAGTAGACTAATAAAACACATTTTAAAAAACCTTTCCTAACCCAAGTTTTTTCAAAGGCATGTACTACAATTCCTCTCAAAACTGGAAAGATTAATGATCAGTGATGTCTGGGGCTGAAGTTCATTGAAATCTGACTGTTTTTCCCAAGGGATTCTGTGAAAAGCTGCAGAAGAAGATAACTTTTAAAAGGTTAACACAATCATAGTAGATAAAGTCCTATGGCAAACTAGCTATGGGTGGCACCTGTATATATGTTGTTAGGAGACCTCTTCTTGCTCTTCCCTCAAATCAGTAAACAGTTCAGCTTGAAAATGAATAAATCAGAATCATTTTTGTTTCACAGATCTATTTGCTTGGGATAAAGCAATGGGCCACATTTCATCCAACTAACTGTATCTTGATAACGGATGGATCGTAGGACCCAGTTATGGTGACAATGTTCATTAAAAGTATAGCATATTCTAAGCAAGTAACTAACACATACAGAATCCCAAAAGACCTCTCTTCTCTTAATATTAAAACCTATTAAATTAAGGTGGGGGTGTCATATAGAATACAGTACTGGTGTCCTGTAATACATTGTAATCATTGGGATGGCATGTAGTGGCCACAGAGGAAATGCAATGGGATGTTCAAATTTCACTTACTTTGCAAAATGTTTCCAATGATGTGAGCACCATCTCTTTCCATTGTTGTGTTATCCTCTAATGCAAGCAACTGCAGTTCAACAAGGCACTTGTAAGCCTCAGTAATCATCTCAAGTTTCAGAGTATCTTGAGAATGAGACAAAATGAGAAGATGCTTCCAAAGAGCAACCCAACATTATCTTATATATTTATTTACTGTATTTTACCCCGCCCTTCTCAACCCCATAGGGGACTCAAGGCGGCTTACATAAATAGGAAACAAAATGCCAAAACACACACATAATAAAAGCATAAGCACTAAAACATTTATTAAAACATCATAAAACTTTAAAACCAATTATTTAAAATTACTCAGTCTAATATCGTAGTCTGTGGCCATTCCAATTTATCATTGCACTATTTCATCTTTGGTTATTGCACTGATAGATTATTGATGCTTGTTTGAACATCCAAGATTTTAGCCTTTTCCTAAAGGTCAGGAGGGAGCGGGCTGATCTAATTTCACTCAGGAGGGAGTTCCATAGCTGAGAGGCCACTACTGAGAAGGCCCTGTCTCTCATCCCTCCTACTGTGACTGCGAATGAGGCAGGATCAAGAGCAGGGCCTCTCCAGAAGATCTTAATCTCCTTGCCGGCTCATAGAGGGAGATATGTTCAGACAGGTGAACTGGGCCAGCCCTGGCAGACAGGTGAACTGGGCCAGCCCACTCCAGTGAACAGCCTAGTGGAGCTGATGCAAACAGTCAAATATGTCCACCATTCTTAAAAATTTAGTAGTTCAATGTAGAGTAGGAACTGGTGAAGAAATCAAATGGGAGAAAGTAGCATGAAAGTGCCTGTAAAGATGTTGCCTTATGCTGAATGGGAGAGTGGTGACAATGAGAGTCAATGACAAACAAAACCTTTATCTTTGAGCACATGGTTTAAAACCTCTTCCTTTTTGTCTCACTTGCCCATCTCAAAGCTTCATCCAGATTTAAGTTGCTACCTTCATTTTTCCCTTCCCCATCTTCCTACTATGAAGCCTCAAGTGAATCTTACACCCCTTCCTTCATCACTTCATGTTAGGAAGGAGAGGAAATGAAAGACGAGGGATGGAGTTTAAAATCCTTATGAGGCTTTGTGGTGTGTGGGGATGGCACTGTTGGTAGGATAGCAATGGAGAGGAAGAGGAACAGAATATGGAATGGGGTGAGAAGGAAGAAGTGAGGGGATAGCACTTTTGGTAGGTTAGCAATGGAGAGGGAGAGGAACAGAATATGGAGTGGGGTGAGGAGGTGAATAAAAGGGAAATTGATTTAAAATTTGGTGTGGTGGGCTGGGGCAGTTGCTGGAAAAGACTCTTGAGTCATTAATGTTTGTGTGAGAGGAGGGGTGTTTGCAAAGCTCATTTTTGCAGGGGATCTGAGTCTCTCTAATCCCAATACACATACAGGGCTGATTGAACCAACAGTTTCCTTCCTCTTTTCTATACCTACTCATTATCCTAGATTAATTACTGGGACAGTTCAGAGCAAAATCCTATGTACACAAAGAACATCTAAACTTTGCACAGGCAATACTCTCTATGTGGCATGACACATTCAGGTGTGGTGCTACTTTCTCCTGAAACAGGTTGAGTTGATACCTTTGGATAGACATCTGACCACAAATGCCCATGTTGCTTCCATTCCTGTCACCCTGTCAGAGGGAACTAGAGAAAGCACTGTTTGAATTTGCCCATGACTAATACTGTATACTTTCCATACATGCTGCAGATTCCCAGGCATCAAAAGACAAGAAGTAGAAAACCTCTATATGTTTGACTTACCTGTGATGCTGTCATGATGAGAGTATGCTTTCTCCTGGATGCTATTTTTCATTGCCTCATTCATTCTGAGCACTTTCAGATGACCTGCAAAATCATCCTAAATGTTAGCCTTGATTTTAGTGAAGTTATCTACCTTTCTCTATCTTGCTGATACTTTGTCGAGGCCTTTAGCTTTTTCAAGAGCACTCAACTGACCAATGACACATTGATAACTGAGGGCACGTCTACATTATCTCAGAACCCCATTTTGGATCAGAAGTCACACCCAAATGTTCTTAAAGTCTCTATGCTACCTCATATCAGGAGGAATTTTCTTCTCCAAAGCCTAACCAGCTCTGGAAGGGTTATGCTCTCCTTCCCACGTACTACGATGTATTATGGACGATGTATGAATGTCTTATTCTAAAACGCCTTGAAAAAGCCAGCAATGGCGAAACGAATGGTTGGCCGATAAACAGCATCTGCGTTTTGTTGGCGTTTCACACCAGCTACCCTTTCCCTGGAGGGCCCTGATCCACCTTTCCCTCCGTGCCCTGGATTCCATCCCATTCCGGCGGAGCATGGTTGTTATTTCAATGGATAGCTTATGTATGGACCATACTTCCTGGTAACGGCTTTTGGTTCTTTTGCGATTCAACTGAGGATCTTTCACGACAGGTGTATTTTGCACCCTCTTTGGAACGCCCCAGCACGGCTTGGATTGAGTGCCTGGGCTCCCCTCAGTGGATCACCTATTCCGATTGTTTGGAACTTTACAAATAGGAGCATTCGCTCCTTGGGGAATCTCTCCCACCATTGGATTTCAAATCTCTCAGCATTGGACCTATCCTCCGTTACTCTTGGACCCTTAGTATGGACCTTCTCCCCGTTTGGGAGTTACCTCCGTACGGATTTGGTATCGTATACTTATTTGATAAATTTTGATATATCTCGCACATAAATTTGATATTTTGCTATATTGTGTACTAACTTTGTTGTGTTTTTGGCTTTTAGAGTGCCTTTCTTGAGTGTTACACTTACTTTCAGTTATCCCAGCATGTTGGTAAATGGAAAGGTAAAAACAGCAATACCTGATAATCCTACCAGTCTAAACACAACCAGACCATGTCCCTACAATTTCCGAAGGCTCATGGTAAAGATGCAAATACATATTTTAAAATTTCATTCATAGAAATTTCATTCATAGATTTGGAAGAGACCACAAAGCCCATTCAGTCCAATCGCCTATCATGCAGAACAGGCAGGACAAATATTTTCCTATTTTTACTATCCACCATGTGAAATCCTTTCAAAACTATGTGATTCTTGATGGCTATCTGCTGTTATCAGGACTTATTTTGCTAAAACACACACATATGCACAAACATGGGAATTTTTTTCATAAAACATGATTGTCTGTGCAGAAATGCGCACACTAAAGACCCAAAGCTCCTCAATCCTTATATTTGGGGAAGCACTTTTTGACAAAAATATAAATTATTTTCAGTTTTACTTTCAGCAGGTTTTGATGGTGGTCTGTATATTCCACAGCTCTATATCAAAGAAGAAAGAAAAGTGTGGTAGGGAGTCAAAACATATAGAAAATATCCCAACCATATAACTTACCTTCTTCCGTGGAAGAATGGACAGAGCATCTTCCTATGATTTTCTTTAGAGTAGCTCAAAAATAAATGCAAACTTCAATGTGAGGGTTTAGTCTCAAATCACAAAAAACAGGCAAATTACATATAGCATTGCATTTTCTCTTCTTGTTATATCCAGATATCACACTTAATTGGCCAATTACATAGTCAAAATCATCAGTTGTGTTTATTTATTTATTTATTATTTATATTCCGCTCTTCTCACCCCAAAGGGGACTCAGAGCGGATTACAGTACACATACTTGCAGGCAATCCCTGCAGTTCAACATATGACATATAGACGAACATAGGACATATAGACGAACAGAGGCAAACTTCTGGCCACCAAGGGGAGCTGACGCACTCCTTATCTCTCAGTGTTTTCTAGCATCCCTTTGTTGCTCCTTCTGCATTCCTCGGTGATTTCTGGAGTTCTTTAATGGCCTCATAAATCAGTCAAAATTTGCCTCCCCACTTTAATGTGGTACCTTTATCTCCTACTTGACAAATGCAACTGTCTTTCGGGCTGCAAAGGTCAACAGCAGGCTACACTTAAGGTCGAGCACCCACCTCGACTCGGGCAGGCCTCGGAACTCATGACCTGCTGGACAGAGATCTTATGGAGCTGACCCTCAGCCAACTGCGCCACATTCCCAGTGCTACTGGAAATGCTACAGTGCTACAGTGTCTACTGATATCCTTTCATGATATAGGGATACTGAATCACAGGAGAAACCAAACTGCCACTTCCCTGTATATACATTATTTTTAAAATCATGGTAACAGTCTAGCTTTCACAACCAGTAAAATTCTCATGTATCAGCAAAAAGTGGCATTGATAGCACAGAGTGCTCTAGTTATGAATCAACATGTTCCTTACCCTTGTTTTCCCCATCTACCAGATTAATGTCAAATCAGGCCAAATGGAAAATCAGAATGCTCATTCTGGTGATTTCCATACACCACCATTTGGAATTCTGTGTGGAGCACATCCCATTGCGTCATGTGTGCACAATGCCTCCTTATATATAACACTTAACACTGCATGATACTCATAAGCCAGCAGAGTGTAGAGTAGTGGTTTAGTATTAAAGGAGAAGCCCAGGAGACCAGCCTGTGAATTTCCACTCAGTGTTGGATGATTATGAACAACTCATTGGGTGACCACGGGCAAGTCACAGTCGCTTAATCTCAGGAGAGAAATGGCAAAGCCTAAGTCAAAATCAACTTGAAAGCAGCAGCAACAGTGGTGACTCTCACTAGATCTACTTTTAACATCAGACTTCATAGAAACAGATCCATTGCAACACTCGTGGCAAATACATCTAGAGCACACATGTCAAATGCAATGCCCTGGGGCCAAGCCCATCACATTGTTTTATGTGGACCGTGAGGCTTTCAATGCCATTGCAATATAGTTACTTTTATACAGTTTAATAATTACAAATGGCCCTTTGAAGGCAACCATAAGGGTGATATGCCCTTTGGTGAAAATGATTTTGACACCCCTGATGTAGAGAAATATGGTCTCTCTTCATCACTTATCTCAAACTGTGCAATAAAATAATTTAAAACAAATAAATGATCTTAGACTCACTATCCTAAAAAGAGTAATACCTTTTACATACTCCATAATTGCTTTTTCACTTCCAAGAGCACTTCCCCACAAACCTGAAAATAAGAAATAAAATATATTAAAAACTGATGCCCTGTTTGTGTTGGAAAAAGCTACATTTTCTTTATCATATGACATACTCTTGGCATGGTGACTATTAGTGACAATGATGGACAGTGGAGAAGACTTAATATTACACATCCATTCTTTTTTGAGATCAGCATATCCTGTGTTTATTTTTTCTTATCAGGCATGCTAATATTTATTTATTTGCCCTATTTATACCCCGCCTTTCTCCACCCTGAAGGGGACTCTAAGTAGCTTACATATAGGCAATTATTCAATGCCTTAAAACACATACAATTCCAGTAACATTAAAAAATTAAATTAAATTAAAATTAATACATATTAAGCATTTAAAATGTTTTAAATATTACATCTATCTATCTATCTATCTATATATCTATATATATATATATATATATATATATATATATATATATAAAAGGGAAGTGGTCGTGCAACGGGGCAAATGCACGCCAAAACTACATGTCCCACACACACGAAAATCACAGGGCCACTCATCCATACCCCGAGGTCCCACCTCCGCCCATGAAAACACCCCGAAACACAACACAACACCCCCAAAACCTCCCCCGAAACACAACATTAATACGCATGCGCAAAAACACCAAACACACAAAATGCCCGCCATCAAAAAATCACAGTACCGAGCATGCGCAACAACAAACCGCATCGCAGCAAGCACCAAACCACAAGCCCCCTCCATATCTCCCCACTACCCCACAGAAACAACAACACGCGCACACACCTCCTCCACTGCCTTCTCAACCTCCTTCGCCGCCTCTACGCCACTCCCGAAACTGATCAGCACGGCCGACGCCATGCTCCCCTCCTCCGCCACTTCCCAAGCACTCCTGAGACCGACGGCAGAAGCCAAGGAGGCGAGCGGCACAGCCCGGGTTCAAAACGGCGAGGGAGAAGGCCACGGCCGCCGAACTACCATTCCCATAAGGCCCCGCGACTCACCAGGAAACAGGGCGGAGACAACACACGAAAAAAAATTAACACGCGGGGCCTTCTGGGAACTGTAGTCCCCTGGCCGACCTTGCCTCCTCCACCAACTCCAACCCCTTTTCAGAAGAGCTAAGGCCGAGAGGAGGGCGGTCCAAGGCGAGCCACGCAGACCGCAAAGGAAGGTACCCTTTTTACGGGCCCCTCTTTCTCTTTCTCCCTTTTCACGGGCATCTCACCCCACCCTCCTCACTTGATTGAAGAAAGGAGGGCGGAAAAGGGGGAAGACAGAGACGGAGGAACCCCTTCCGCAAATGCGCGCACGACGGCAGGGCACCTCTCTTTCCTCTCCTCCTCCAGCATAACATAGGACGCTGGACGGGGAGAGGACAGGAAGATAAAAGGAGGGACGGAAGGAGGACAGAAAAAGAAAGAAAATGATAGATAGAAGACAGACGGTGGCAAGGAAGACACGAAAAAGCCACAGCGAAGCGTGGCCAGGTCAGCTAGTGTGTGTGTGTGTGTGTGTGTATATATATATATGTATATATATATATATATATATATATATATATATATATATAAGCCAGTGTTTGCAGAGGAATATGTGCCAGCGTTCTGATTGGCTCCCGGCCTCTACATTCTGACAACATGATTGGTTGCCAGTGAGGGAGTATTTGCATAACGCCTCTATTGGCCAGCCAACATGAACATTCCGACCCTCTAAACTGACAGAGAAAGATAAGGCAAAGGCCTGAGGGCAGTCACCAACACGAACATTCCGACGCTCTAAAGTGGCAGAGGGGCTAAGGAAAAGACCTGAGGCAGTCAGGCATGGTGGGAGTTTAAGCCCAAAACACTTTGCGACCCCTTTGCGTCCCCAAACAATGAGAGAACAAGACCAAACTTGCCACACAGAACCCTCAAGACCCACTCTACATCCTGGTGCAGTTTGAGGGAGCAGCCTCAGCCTGAATTGACAGTAAGGGTTCCCAGGCCTCAGCCTGAATTGACAGTAAGAGTTCCTAGGCCTCAGCCCATTTCAAATAACCCGGGCACCGCCGGGTCCCAAAGCTAGTTCAATATAAAATCACACCATCCATAATCTTAGTCCAAAGAATTTCCGTAGCCATTGCACATATTCCAAATCTGTTATTGCACTGCACTATTCTCCAAAAGCCTTATCCCAAAGCCAAGTTTTTACTTTCCTTCTGAACGCTAGGAGGGAATCTAATGTCACTGGGGAGGGAGTTCCATAGCTGAGGGGCACCACTGAGAAAGCCATGTCCCTTGTCCCCAGCAGTCATACTTGTGAAAAAAAGCAGGACCGAGAGCAGGGCCTCCCCAGACTATCTTAATCTCCAAGGTGGTTCATAAGGGGAGATACGTTCAGATAGGTAAACTGGGCTGGAACTGTTTAGGGCTTTATAGGCCAAAGCCAGCACTTTGAATTGTGCTTGGTAACAGACTGGCAGCCAGTGGAGCAGGCACAACAGGTGGGATGTCCTCTCTCTGTACGCTGCTCCGGTGATCAACCTGGCTGCTGCCCATTGGACCAACTGAAGCTTCCACACAGTCTTCAAGAGCAACCCCATGTAGAGCATGTTGCAGTAATCTATACTGGATGTAACAAGAGCATGGATCACCGTGATCAAGTCTGACTTCCCAAGGTATGGTTGCAGCCGGTGCACAACTTTTAATTGTGCAAAAGCTTCCCTGGCAATCGCCAAAACCTGGGGTTCCAGGTTCATTGATGAATACAGGATCACTCCCAAGCTGCAAACCTGCATCTTTGGGGAGAGTGTAACCCCATCCAACACAGGCTAAACACCTGGAGTTGCAAGAACACCACAAATTCCAAGACTTTGCCCAAAAAGGGGATATTGGAAACTGGCCGAAAATTGTTCAGTTGAGTGGAGCCCACTGGTGATTTTTTCAAAAGCGGTTTTATTACAGCCACTTTTAGGCTGGCTGGAATCTTGCCTTCCTATAAGAAGGCATTAACCACCACATTCACCTCCCTCTGGCCTCCTTTACCAGCCATGATGGGCAGGGGTCCAGGATACATGTGGTTTCCCTTGCTCTCCCAAGGATCTTGTCCACATGATAGAAATAAATCTATTAAAACCAGACAAGCAGGTGCTCGTGTTACATCCTCAGAGACTGCTGTTAACATGGTGTCCAGGTTGAAGCAGATCAAAGTGAATGCTTCAAAGAGAGTTGTCGAATGGTCAGGGGTCTGTCTAGAGAGACGGGATTTAACAACAATTCAGCTGGACGGTTTCTTGCAGACACAATATTGGCCGCAACGAGGGTTGGTTTTTTTTTTTTGCAGTGTCTATTACCATGGCATATGCCTTTAGATAGGCACACAACCATGTTCAGTCTGACTCATTACGCTTGGTATGTCACACGAACTCTTATTCCCTCTCACTTCGCTTCATCGCTGCCAGCTCCTCGTTGAACCAAGGGAGATACACGAAGAATAAAGGAAATATCGATAAGAAGAGAAGGGGGAAAGGGTTTGGAGAGATTGCTAGGAAGAAAAGGGAAATGGGATTTGGAGAGATATTGATAGGAAGAAAAGGGAAGTGGGGGTTGGAGAGATAGAAGGTAGGAAGAAAGAAGGAAAGGGGTTTGGAGAGATATTAACAGGAAGAACAAGAAAGTGGGGTGGAGAGATACAGACACACTTTGGCTCAGTGCTTTTAGTTGTTCATAAGTTGGCTGTTTGGAATTTAGGGACATATATATGGTGTACTGTATGTATATAGTGTCTGTTTTAGTCAAATGTCTAATGTTCATTCACAACAATGCAGAGTGAAGGACCACAGATGAGTGTGACAGAGAGTATTATTTTCATGCAAAAGGTACTAAATTTACCGGTTACTATCATTGGGATAGTGGAGAAGACAATGCAAAAAAAAACCCCTAGCAACACAAGAAGCCTTTTTCTTGTGCCATACTTTTTCAAATAATCTTATTGCTCACATCAGTTCAGCTATCTTGGCCCTAATGACCATGGTTAGATCTTTTTTATTTGAAATGTCTGATGTTCTGTATTTTAGCTGGAAAATATTTCCATCTGTATCACTAAAGAGCTGTTTCCAATCAGCAGACATATTAATGATGTAGGGTGCATCTACACTACTGAATAAATGCAGTTTTACACCACTTTAACTGCCATGGCTCAATGGTGTGGAATCAGGGAGATTGATCTTTTCAATGCCTTCTCTGCCAAGGAGTGCTGGTAGTGCCTCACTATAAACCTCAGGATTCTACAGCAACGAACCATAGAAGTTAAATGGGTGTCAAACTGCAGTAATTATTCAGGATAAATGTACCCCAATATGCATGCACCCCAACATATATCAACAACAACAACATTTTTATTGATTAGCCAGAAGCCATATCAAATACACACAGAACACAGTCACATCGCAATGATTCTAAAAACAATCTGAGGAGAATTCTAGACCATTACATCAATTAAACCCCTGTTTTGCCCAGCAGGAGGGATTCTAAGGGAGGTGGTAACAATTCACAGGACATATATCAATGATTTGAGTCAATGTAATTGTGGGCCCATTCCAAGAGGATCTAAAACATGTGAGCTTGTGTGATTTACTGGAGGCATCCAAATGATGCCTCTGGTGAAAGCGAATTAATTCGTGACAAAGCAGTAAAACCCTGCTACCAAATTAATTAGATACTGGATTAGACCCAGGTCTTCCTGAAAGACCTGGGTCTAATCCAGTATGGGCCCTGTGTGGACTACCCCCTAGGGGTCGGTTTGCACAGTCCTCTCTGGTTTTATGGGCTGAATTTGCCTGGAAAATCCAGAGGGCTGTAACCCCCTTCCCAAAACCCCTTAAAACCCTTTAAAAGAAAATAACTGAATTGTCCTCCTCACTCCATCCCCGTCTCATGGCGCGTCATTTCTATGCACCAGGACGACTCCAGAGCCAAGTAAGTTATTTTCTTTTTTATAGGTGTTTTAAGGGGTTTTGGGGAGGAGGTTACAGCTGGATGTCTGAGTGTTCTCCTGGAAGGTTCCGAAAGTGCATCTAGACACTCAGCACAAAAAGCACAGGCTTTTAGGGCAGTGTGGGGACAGAAGGCCACTCCAACCCGGGTTTTTTAAACCCAGGTCAGCATGGCCTTCTTCCCTGTCTGGAACCAGCCTGTCTTTCAAACATTCCACCTTTAAGATTCTCACAAAGCATGTATAATTTGATATTCCAAGAATGACAGTCTTTAGCAAAACAAAGTTTGGATGCTGTACCTTGAAGGAATGAAATATTTTTTTCTTTCTTTTTTTCAACCATTTTTCCTTTATTATATTTGCTCCCAAAATTTTCGGTAGCAATGTATGCTCCCACGCCTGGATGGTCATGTATGTCAAGGACTCCTACTTCATGTGGTGTAAATTCAAACCAGCTGCCTGTGTGGAAACAACAATGATTTAAAACTAATTCGTAAATCCCTAATAATGATTGAAATCCCAAGAAACCAGTGAATAAAAAAAGAATTCAGGAACTGCTGCCAGCAAATTCTGTCATACAGGAGAAACTTTTTTTTAAATGTAATAAGATAAATACAATTTCTATTGTAATGAGCTCCAATTATTTTTGCTATTATGCTGGTCTTATTCCAATTCCTGAAGTTGAAATACTTGTGTTGCATAGTTCCGCAATTCAAAAAGATTAAATAGGGTAACTAGATTTTGAAAAGCAAAAAAGGACACATTTTTACTCTCACTTTCTATTAGACTCAGGCCCCTTCCACACAGCTGAATAAAATTCCACATTATCTGCTTTGAACTGAAATATATGGCAGTGTGGACTCAGATAACCAAGTTCAAAGTAGATATTGATATTCTGGGTTATATGGCTGTGTGGAAGGGTCCATATTCTCCTAGAAATATTCCAAACCTTTGTGGCATTTAAATAACAATAAGTGTAATAGATTATTTGGTAATACTTACTAATATCAACTATTACAAACCTAACATTTGGAACATTTGAAAAATCTGCATGGACATAATTTTTAGCTCTGACAGAGGACATGTTCTGGAAAAGGAAGGTAATTATAGAGCTTAATACATTAGGCTGGCACTTTTTAATTCAACCTGAAAAAAATGGTAGCCAGTGCAGATTTTGGATTAGTATGATTTTATTACAGACTTACTTGCTTTTTTTCCTTCGTAGGTGTGTTTGTCCACCACAGCATAGATGGGATAAGGATTTTCCCCATTCTTGCAAGCATTTTGTTGGTCAGACAGTTTGCTTTCATGAAGCTGAAAAGGAATGTGCTGATTTCATTTATCATTACTTTGCTCACTCTGGGGCCACAGTGAAGGAAGGAGCAGAGAAAACAGTTCCATCTTGTCTCCTGCAGCATCAGAGCCCTTCCCCCACCACCAACGCCGCTCTGGGGCCACAGTGAAGGAGGGAGCAGAGAAGACAGTTCCATCTTGTCTCCTGCAGCATCAGAGCCCTTCCCCCACCACCAACGGCCGCTCTGGGGCCACAGTGAAGGAAGGAGCAGAGAAGACAGTAGTTCCATCTTGTCTCCTGCAGCATCAGAGCCCTTCCTCCACCACCAAAGGCCACTCTGGGGCCACAGTGAAGGAGGGAGCAGAGAAGACAGTAGTTCCATCTTGTCTCCTGCAGCATCAGAGCCCTTCCCCCACCACCAACGGCCGCTCTGGGGCCACAGTGAAGGAGGGAGCAGAGAAGACAGTAGTTCCATCTTGTCTCCTGCAGCATCAGAGCCCTTCCCCCACCACCAATGGCCGCTCTGGGCAGGATGGGCTCTCTAGCCCTTTGGCAACCATCCTAAGAGAAGGAAAACTCTAATTTCAAACCCGGGCAGATGGTGCTCTTCTAACCCTGTAAGGTCAACCATCTATGAGAAGGAAACTCAAACCAAACCTACGACCTGAGGACCTCGCTGCCACTGTCCAAGCTTGCTAGGCCCCGGCAGACGAACCTTTGGTTTAAAGGATGAGGCCAGTTCTGTGCACGCTGCGCTCCACCAGAAAAATCCATTGCATAGGGTCGAAGGACACATCCAACCTCTGAAATCAGATTGGCCTTTTTGGTCATCAACGTGCTTGTGGGAAGCGTGGGATGAGTCCTTCCTGGATCTTCGTTCGCGAAGTAATGCCGAGAGAGAGACTTTGCTCACCCAGGAATGCTTTAGTATAGGAATGCCCTTCTTCTGGCCCATAGGATTTGTCTTGTCCACTGGTTCTAAACCTGTGAGTCCCCAGATGTTTTGGCTTTCAACTCACAGAAATCCTAACAGCTCGTAAACTGGCTGGGATTTCTGGGACTTGTAGGCCAAAACACCTGGGGACTCACTGGATGAGGACCACTGATCTAGCCCATGAAAAAATAATACCCTTCATGGCTGGTTTTTCTTTTTCCTGAAATTATGCGGTTTAGTCACCCCAAAATGCTGTATGTTGGTTCTGATTTCCACAGAGATTGTGCATAAGGAACACAGAACCATTACTGTATTTTGTTGATTATAAGACACACTCCCCTCCCCTATAAGCACATCTCTAAAACTGGGTTGTTTCTTAGAATCATGAGTGCATCACATATTTCTTAGAATCATGAGTGCATCACATTATAGGTGCTGGATGTATCTGAAATCCTACATCTACCTGGTACAGTCTAATGATAATCCAATGAATGTGATTTTCTTTCTTCGTGGCAGGGGGTTGGCTTGGATGGTCCATGAGGTCTCTTACAACTCTATGATTCTAATGCTTGCACTTCTCTCTCTTCCATTTCATCTTTCAGCTCTGACTGTGGGCTTATCCACACTAGCCTGTTGATGGACAACCAGACCAGAATAGCAATGCACTAGACTAGACCATGACCTTATCTTTCCTACACCTGTGACCACAAACCTCTGGGAAAGCTCCTGGCAGACCAATCTGTTGCCTACATTCTGCCTAAAGTCTGGTGATATTCAGGATATTTTAGCAAAACCCCAGAGCATTTCACAACATTCTTTAACGCAAGGAAATCCAGTTCACCTTCTTTTACTCTGCATTAAGGACTTGAAATCCCTGGATGTCATGTAAACTTCCAAAAGCAACTTCTGATCCATTTTGGATTTAGGGGCTTGTGTAGATTTCAATATCAAATCAACCATCACTCTCCCTTTTCAAAATCCTGAGTATATTGAGGGATCTAGAGATCTGAAAACTTATACATTTCTCATGAATACTTAATTGGCCTAGTAAAGATATTACTGTAGTCTGGATTTGGAAGCATATCATCAGATGAACTGGAATTTATAATATAACTTTCTGAGGCATCATTGTGTGGGATCTCTTTATTAATTAGAAATATGCTTAACATTCAAATTCATCTTTTGTCTCCTTTAACTTAATATTTTTAAGCAAAGGTTCAACTTACCTCTTTCAGCATCTCATACACAACAAAATAGGCCCAGAAATCAGTTAGTGAATAGCATTCATCTTCCATGGCCTCAATAAGAGCTTTTATTGCCTTTTTTAATTCCCAAGAATGTGGGATTATACGTGGAAGTATTGCCAAGTCCTCAGTATTTTTTGCCCAGTCTTTATTTTTGTAGAGAGCTGACATGCACCTTGAATGAAAAAGGATAAAACAGTGAGAAAGGACAAGGAAGTTCGGCTAGAATCTTAATTTGAGACAGAATGGGTTGGAAAATCTATCAATTTCACTTTTTATATTCAGATTTATTAAAACTCGAAATCTTTCCATCAACACACAAATCAGTGAATTGTTGGTTTGTTTGGGGGGGGGGGGTTAAAAAAAGAAAGATAGTTCCTCTTATGTGTCAAATCTAAATTTATTAGATACAGCTGTTCAGAATTGTATCTAGATCAGACCTGCACAACTCCCCCGGTGTATAGCATTCATCTTCCACGGCCTCAATAAGAGCTTTTATTGCCTTTTTTAATTCCCAAGAATGTGGGATTATACGTGGAAGTATTGCCAAGTCCTCAGTATTTTTTGCCCAGTCTTTATTTTTGTAGAGAGCTGACATGCACCTTTAATGAAAATGGACAAAACAGTGAGAAAGGACAAGGAAGTTCGGCTAGAATCTTAATTTGAGACAGAATGGGTTGGAAAATCTATCAATTTGAGACAGAATGGGTTGGGAAATCTATCAATTTCACTTTTTATATTCAGATTTATTAAAACTCGAAATCTTTCCATCAACACACAAATCAGTGAATTGTTGGTTTGTTCGGGGGGGGGGGGGGGGTAAAAAAAGAAAGATAGTTCCTCTTATGTGTCAAATCTAAATTTATTAGATACAGCTGTTCAGAATTGTATCTAGATCAGACCTGCACAACTTCCCCCCCCCCCCCCCCCCCCCAGGTGTTTTGGACTTCAGTTCCCAGAATTCCTGACAATTGGACAAGTTGGCTATGGCTTATGGGAGTTGGAGAACCAAACACCTAAATTTACTAGATATAGTAGTTCAGAAGATGGAAAAGATTAAGACTAAGAACCCTATCACATTGTTGATGGGGGGCAGATTGGCCAGTTATCGTGGTGAATCCACAGGCAGTGATGCTTTCCCATCTCATGTGGAGAGAAATGTTGTCATAAGAACATAAGAACATAAGAAAAGCCATGCTGAATCGGGCCTCAGCCCATCTAGTCCAGCATTCTGTGTCACACAGTGGCCCACTAGTTGTACACAGGGATCTCTAGCAGAAAGGAGGGCAAAACCCTCACCTGCTCCCGACCCCCCACAACCAGTACCCGGGGAAAATCCTGCCTGCCTCCATCAACAGAGCTTCCCCCTGCACTGGCCCCATTGCTGCCTGCATTCTAGGATTCTTGTCGCACAGTTAGTACTTAGCCCTGCTGGAATTAGTGCTTGTCATGTGATGGGCAGAGTGGGGATCCATAGATGAACTGTGCTGCAAGCATTCTGGAATGCGAAGACCCATGTTATGAAGTTGTAATCCTTACATATAGGTAATAAAAAAGAGAAAGCTTTTGTTTTATTTTTAAAAGAAAGTAACAGCAACCCAAATTTCTTGCCAAAAAATGACTTGGTATTCAGCTAGGCTTTTAATAGTTCAGGATTATTAATCATCCTCATTGTGAATGGGCTATATCAAATAGATTGGTCAGTTTCCTTTTCTCCAATGCTCAGGGGGTTTAAATCTAAAAAAAATTCCATCCTGTTCATGGAAATATTTCAAAATTCTGGTAAACTGAAAAATTGAAATTATAAAAATGAAAAACAAATATCACCAATTCGTAACTGATTTCAGGTACTGAGAACATGGAATCTGAAAACTGGGATTAAAGACTTTACTATTTTACTTTCATTTCATACCAGTGTTCGCTGATAATAAACACATAGAGACCATTTTGCTCAGCACACTGGGTAAGAGTCTACTCTAGTGACTTCAGCCTTATCCCGTAATGTGTGCATGTGATACATAGAAAAAGCTTATTATGTAACTGCATTGAGTCTCTTCCCACATAACATCTAGTTTCACTTTATTTATTTCATTTATTTATTTATCTATTTATTTATTCGACTTCTCAGCTGCCACTCCTGGGTGGCTCGGGGTGGCTTACAAATTCAAAATAAAACAACAGCAGTAACACACTAAAACAGCAAAGCACAACAACAATAGAACATTAAAACGTTATCATTAAAATAGCAATATAAACTTAAACTGACATATGTAACTAGACTGACTCAGGCTTCGAAGGCCTGTCAAAACAGCCAGGTCTTACAGGCTTTCTGGAAAGCCAGAAAGTCACGAAGTGACCTGACCTCAGGCTGCAGGGAGTTCCAAAGCGTTGGGGCAATAATGGAGAATGCCCTACCATACAAGAATTTGAGAAGGGTGGGATATAAATACTGTAAATAAATCTATAAATAAATACATTTTACAATTTTTAATACATTATGATTTTTAACCATTATAAAAAGAACAGATGGAAGTTGTAGCCATTTTCCATTGCATAAATCAATTGTATGCAAGAAAGCCTATGCTGAAATAAACTTGTTAAAGTCGCTCTCCAGGTTGGTGTTGTGTGCCACCGTTCCGACTTTTAATACCTCTAAGGTGGACCTATGATTTGGTTTTCATGGCAAGATATGTTCATAGGGATTTGCTTTTGCCTTTTCTGAGGCTGAGCATTTTCTTTGCCCATGGTTACCTCTTAGATTTCCTTAGCTAAGCAGAGAAATACTTGTCTCCAATTTCATAACCACTTGAAAAAAATTTACTAGTTAAAGACTGCTCCATATATGCTAAAAATAAAAAGTACCGAATTGGGAATTAATCCACACTAAGAATGGGTGAAATTTTCAGTTTAGTCCATCATTTTTTTATAAATGGTGAAAGAAGAGAAAAACATTGATATCAGACCAAGCAGAATTAACAATTTTTCAATTCAAGCAGACCTCAGCTTTGAAAAGTTCAGGTCTTAAACAATTAGGTCTTGAATCTCCTGACATTCAGGCATGTTTACGATTATTGCTATTTCTTTTTAATGATGTTATTCCAGCAAGAATAGATACATAGTTGCAGCAGTGTTTATATGTTGAGAATTGTTGTAATTGTTTAATTTGCCAAGAACTGATATTTAATTATTTTATTTGGGGGGGGGGGTCACTTCTGCTAAGGACTTAACCAAACTTTCAAAATAATCAAATATAATCACAAATAGAATTGAAAAACTTGAGATCAAATTTGAGAGAAAGCAAAAATGCTTTCTACATCTATTCTTGGTCAACTTAATATACATTTTTGCTTTAAAATAGATATTTTGTTGTATTTTTCAAGAAGCTGTCTTGGTTCTTATTCTCTTTTAATTGAGCTTAAAATTGGTCAATTTAAGCACTATGATCTTTAGGTATCACACTACTTGAATTAGCCTCTTTTTCCCATGATACTTTTGACAAGTGCTTTTGCCAAGAATTGTTATCTCACTATTTGTCACTGGATGTGTGCAGTTATATGAATATTAATGGCAAATGAGAAAATCTGATGCTGGCAGATTGGTTTGTGCCATCAGCCAACAGAGGACAATTATAAAGATTTCTTTTGGCACATGCCATTGTCACAATGATATTCATAGTAAAAGTTAGTATCTACTTACCAGGTAGAACCTGACACGCCACCTAAGTACATAACATAATCCAAGAGGCCACATTTCTTTAGTTGTGATAGTGTGCCATAGAGTGCAATCATGGCTCGGAGGCCGCCTCCTGATCCTAAGACAGCAATATTGGGGATTTTAGCCTAATAGATGAAAAAAGGGACATCGTGAGAAATTTCTCTTCTGTCTCCGACAGATGTGAGGAAAGCGTAATGTAACAGATAGTTAGACTCATCAGTAGACATAAACACACTTGACAGCTTGGAATTGTGGAAGCTACATTCTAACATCGTTCTAATACCTCTTCATTTGCTGAACTCAGTTTGGACATCTGGTAATGTTAAGCATTACTTTACTTTCATGATTATTAGAGCTCCTCTGCTGGTGTTCCAATGCACAATGGGACTGGAAGCACATCAGTCTCTTTCCTGGCTCCCCTACTTAGTAATGTCATAGTAGCCCCTTCACTATCGATATGGAACAGACAACTTCTAATTTCCACAGACATAAGTGAGAATGCAAGTCCACAACATGATTCTTTGAGACAGACACATTGAGGGAATTCTACCTCATCAAGTACAATGCCATCTTTGGCCAGGACTTCCTTTATCTCCTTCTTTCGAGAAGCAGTAGCTTTCTGTTCCCCTTCTGAGAGCTCTTTAGAGATACGGACATTTTTCTGCAAAAACCGGACACAAAACTAAGATAAGGAAAATGTACATTACATACCAGTAGGTTAGGAAACAGGACATTAGAAAATATATTGTGGCCTCCAGCCATAAAAATTAAATCATGGAAACTAAAGTATGACATAATTTACCATAACTACTGATTCTGTTTCATATGAACCACGGGAGGGTGCTTGTCCTGAACTCAACAACACACAAAAGCTGAACAATTACGTAAAGCAAAGTAGAAAATGGATCATCCTCCTATCCAGTGAGACACCTGCTGGCCTCAACGAGCCATTAAACATATAAACTCTAATTACTTGATCATCTCATTACTATCAGCACCTTTCTCCACTTTGCTAGGGTGTGCCTGTTCCTTGCCCTGTTCCTCCTGCTCTGAGTATTTAAGCCCCTGGGCTCTGCATTGACTTACCTTTGGGTCAACCTTGACTGGGTGGAATCTTTCCACATTTTGTGATGTTGTGATGTTGATGATTTGCCATATATAGGTGAGTTGATATTTGGTTAAATAACCAAGTACATGGATAGTGTGAATGTATTGGCTATTGCTTTCTTGTCCGTATAGCTGATGTTTTACTCATTTGTATTCACCCACAGGATGTATAATGATTGTACCACCAATTACATGAATGTATCATTGAATGTAAACGCCCTGATGAAGCTGTTATATGTGCCAGCGAAACGGGATTTGGGATCATCTTGAAGCCTGGAGATCACCCGTTGGCGTTTGTTGCCACAGTGGTGGGAGCCGCCAGCCCCACCACTGGGTCCATGCATTGATTGCTCATCTGGCCTACATGTATTGGTGTTGTGGCGACGTATTTTGTACCGCCTGGGTTCCACAGCTCTCTCTGAACCCAATAAATTATTACTTTGATACCTTCGTATCGGGCTATGACAGATTCTTCTTCATTGGATTGGTCACCGCGTCTGCCTTCTGCTTCCCGGGACACATCAGAACCTCGGGGGCCTCCTCCCCAGCGCCCAGGTTGGGGCATTTCCCAACGGAGCCCAGGCCTATCCCCAGCCCTTCAGCTTCTACACACTCAGATACAGATTTGGCCTCGCTACGCCAGGCACGGCTGGCTTATTACTTTATTTTTTGGCGTTTCTAACAACAGCGGGGGTTTACCGGCATTGTTCCGGGTACGTCATCACTGATCACCGAGGGGAACCTCCAGGACGTCATCTACGGACCGCCTCCGCGTCATTGCTTACGCCGCATACGTCATTTACAGTGGACGTCTCAAGCCGGAGCCTACCCACGTCACTGCATCGCGCTCTGTTTATCGTATACCTCATCAGGAAAGGCCCTACGGCAACGCGCCTGCATCCACACCGCCGGCAGCGACACACACGACACCGGAGCGCCCTCCCTACCCTCGCCCTCCCGCCGCCACGGCCATTGCGGGCCTATAGCTGACAGGTTCCCACAGTGCACCAGTATCATCTGGGACGGTATTTGGACCTTGGTATCCTTGCATAGCCTTGATTTTCATTGCCTTCTGTATGTGTGGAGCGTTTGCTGATATTCCCATATGGGCCTTGATATTGTTTAGCTTCTGGGGAATTAGGACGGTGTAGTCACCTTCCCATAGACCTGTCTCAGAGGAGCCACACTCCCGCGAGTGGGATGGGGAGCCCACGCTACCCTCTGGTTGTGGTCCACGGCCCAGTGGGGGATAGCAGTTGTTTTGATTATTATCCTTATACCAGACCTTTGATACGAATTTTCTACTTTGCTTTACGTGATTGTTCAGCTTTTGTGTGTTGTTCTGTTTCACATGACACATGAAGACAACCTTACAATATCAAGCAAGATTCAGTATTGTACATTTCCTCCTCTGTCTTCACTACACACTCTGTGTGACTTCATTCTCACATAAAATCACAGTTTGCTCTTACATCTTAAATGGAAAAACTATGACTTGCATACAACCCATTTCTTCAATTAGTAAAAAAAAGTTGCTTATTATTAATTGTTCCAAAAAAGGCTCAGAGACTATCTGAAAACAGAAGTAAACACAGTTTCTTTTTTCCTTTAAAGCATCTCTTGGGCTCGAAATGATCTTAGATGGCTAAAAACTTTGCAGAAACACAGAAGCTCCCTCACATTTGGGAACAAAAGCAGTTTTGGCAGTAGGAGGATGAGGTGGAGGTGGCACTCTGCTTTCAATCCCTTTATTCTTCTCAAATATACAGTCAGTCTGAATGTGATACTTGCCTTCCTTCCTTCCTTCCAACCTCAACTATGGTGAGGCTGAGTGTCTATACATAGAAGAAAATTCTCTATTCAGACTGTTACTTTCCACTGTGGTTCTTTATTTGTTTATGATTGAATGAACCTCAGCAAAAAATTACAAAGGAATAAATTCTCAACAACATACCACACAAATAACCCCATTAACAGTAACAAACTGTAATTCTTCCTGCTTTACCCACTTACTTGGCTCTGGTTGTGGAACAATTAGATTATCCAGAAGGAAGGTTTAGAGTTGAAGAATTTCAAGGAGAATAAGAGTTTACCTATTCTGGCAAAAAAAAAACCCCAGGTGGAAAGATGGTTTCCCCAGCAACTTCCATTAATATCCATTGGGGGGGGGGGTGTTTATTTGCTTGTTGTTGCTTTTGCTTTAAACCAAGTTTTTCCTGCAATCAATAAAGTCACAGGATAATTCAAAGTTTCCTGGAAATTCTGGAGTATACCACAGTTTCAGGGCAGTCTGGACAGCCCTGAAACTAGATTGCATCTAATTTGGCCTGTTCTATTCTCAAGACTAGGCATTAGTGCTGTCATTCTTTTCCTGCACTCATCAACACAAAGAAGGAAATGAATCAAGCTCAGGTCACCAGCACTACCTCTCCTATTAAACAGGTGGATGCCTGTTTAATAACAGCAATGACACAGAGGAGGTTAGATGTTGGCCACCCCAGCAGGTCATATTTACTTGCCTGGTAAAATGAGCCCTAAGTGGAGAAGGATTACTTTTGAGGATTACTTTTCTTTTAGAAATAAGAAGATATGTGTTGTCTGATCCTAAAAGAAATACATTACCTTGCTTTCTGAAGCTGCCATATCTTCTTTTGTTTGCACAGTCCGTTCACTTAATACTGAAAAAGAAATCGGTAGTGAGGGGTTCTGGATAGCAAAATTTAAAATTCCTGTATGTGGGTATATTTCTGTTGTTACTCTGGTCGTTTCTCCTTTTGCATACTTCGGAGGATTACAAACTTACTGTGTAAAACAAACCAGTACACTTAAGTAATTTGCTTTTCATAATAATAATAAAAACCTTTATTTGTAGCCCGCATCCATCTCCCCGAAGGGGACTCGGAGTGGTTTACATGGGGCCGAGCCCAACAACACATAACAAAAAATCAACATCAAAAAACAATAAACATAATAAAAACAATACACACAATAAAATACATTGGTGAAAGCACAGCAATACAATACAAGTGAGTCTAAAAACAAAACCGACAGGGCGGGCCACATGAACATATAGGATGTTTAAAAAACTCGGGGGAGATAACAGGAGGCATCAAAATCAGTATCCAGTCTGAAGGGTTGCTGTTTTGCAGTAGCCTCAGATTCTGCTGAGGTGTTTACATCTTTCCACTCACAAACTATGGTAGCGATGAGAGCAGCATCCTGACTAACTAGTTGCTTGCTGCCTATCTAGATGTCAGCAAAGGTAACCACACAACATGGAGGGGAAAAGGAGGAAAGGTTGTGGTAATCCCCCTCTTTCCTCCAGGTATGTCGGAACCTTTGCTGACCTCAGCAAAAGTTCCCAGCAATGGCCAGGGTTTTTGTTTATGTTTTTGCAGACTTCTACTTCTGCAGCAACAAAAATTACAAAAGGTATGTGCCATCCCACTTTCCTCTTGAGCCCAGGGAAAACAGTATAGCAGCTTCGTCCCATTTGACCAGTAGCACCAGTTCAAATTAGAATTGGCTCAGGTGCTCACACAAACCCCATGCAGGGTTGCTCCAGAGCTTTGGAGAAATTCTCAGGATTCCCCAGTTTCTGGTATTGCAGGATAAAGTTGGGTTATCTTGTATTACCCAATGATAGGAACCAGTCATCCTTGAATGTTATCTCAATGCCCCGGAGTGCCTGATCTGGAGTTTGTGATTCATGCAGATACAATTTATATGTGCCGTTCCTGACACTATAGAATTAATATCATACACCATATAATTAATATCATTTGGCATCACTTTAACTGCCATGGATCAATGCTTTGGAATCCTTATCATTCAATTGAATACTAGCTTGGGGACCCGGCAGTGCCCAGGTTATTTGAGAAAGGCACTGTGTGCCAAGGTTGGTCTTTATCAGTTATTTATGTGGCTCGTAGTCCACCCTCCTCCAAACTGCAGTAGGATGTAGAGTGGGTCATGGAGGCTCTGTGTGCCAACTTTGGTCTTTATCTGTTTTTCTTGGAGGCCACAGTGGTCCTTGGGAACAGAAGGGTTTGAAAGTACTACAAATCCCATAATATATTGTCCGTCCTCCCCCAAACCTCACCAGGATGTGAAAGCAATCATGGGGGTTATGTGTGCCAGTCATTGGATGAGGGTCAGACTGATATTGATCAGTCATTGGATGAGGGTCACAGCGGTCTCGGGAAATGAATGGAGGTATTTCAAGTCCCATCATCCATGGTCCACCTTCCTCCAAACTGCACCAGGACATAGAGTGGATCATGGGAGCTCTGTGCGCCAAGTTTGGTCTTTATCGGTCTTTGTTGGGGGCCACAGCAAAGACTGTGGTCTGTGGGGACCAAAGTGTTTGAAAGTACTACAAATCCTATAATCCGTGGTCCACCTTCCCCAAACTGCACCAGGACGTAAAGGGCATCATAGGGGTTATGTGTGCCAAGTTTTGTCCAGGTCCGTCACCTGTGCTGGTCACAGTGGCCTGTGAAAGTGGCAGCTATTCAGAAAGCTGCCACATACATACAAACATTCACTTTTATATATATATATATATATATATATATATATATAGATAGATAGATAAATAGATAGATAGATAAATAGATAGATAGATAGATTAGCACTCTTTGACAGAGAAAACCAAAATTTGTAAACTACAGTTCCCATGATTTCATAGCATTGATGAATGGCAGTTAAACTGGTGCCAAACTATATTAATTCTACAATGTATATGTACCCATTTACCCATATGGTCACATGTAGCTACATTCCTAATGTACTAATTGAAAACTTCTGCTGATATTGAGTAGAGAAAAGGGGGTGGGATTCATTTCAGTTGATAATAATGGACCAAAAACTGCGCATTTCTTCATTTTCAATGTGGAGTGAATATAATTTTTTTTCATGAATATGATAGAATTGAAACTGATAGAGAAGTTAGTTCAGTTAGTATTTGAGCAATTGAGTGAAAGTAAGCTTTGATTCTTTGTATAACCAAAAACTTTTATAGTAGTGTGTTAAAGTTGCTACCTTATATTTTCCAGTGTGATCTTCAAGAATCAAATTAACATGCTCCTTAACTTTAACAGGCTCTTCATTTTTAACAAAGAGTTGAAAAATATAACATAGTTCCTTCCACAGTTAGAACTTTTAATTTAGTGAATTGAATAGATGCCTTACAATGCTATTTCAGTTTAATATAAATCAGAAATTGACAGAGGATGCACAATTCTGCATGGCTACAGTAGGAGGAACATGAGATTTAAAACAATTCTACGAGAGAGAAAGCAAAATGGGCATATCTGTTTCTCTGAACATTTTCATTTCTCCTAAGGCAGAATGCAGCTGCTTGCAATGTTTTTCAGGCACAAAATTAAAATACACCCAGAAAGTATAATATTGCATGCTAATTTTTCATACTTAATTAGTTTTGACAATCCATAGTTTTGCAGTCTGTAATAATCACAACAGAATTAAATATAGAGGAAATCTGATTGCTAATGACAATTCTTCTTTTAAAAAATTATGTATTGCACTGGAGCCAACACACAGATTGGCTCAAAGTAGATGGTATGGGGGAAAACCCAGATGTAATTTACTCACCCAATGAAGAGCTACAGTCATCTGCTGTTACTAGTGTCTTCTGAATGTGTTAAATCAAAGTATCACAGGATGTCAATTTATACGAACCAGTTAAATTTGGCAAAATATTATTGTGGTGTGATAATGAAGTTTTATGCAAATTATTACTGTGGAAGAAGAGGAGTGCAGTAACCTTGACCGGGAACAATAAATGATTATCTAGTAGATTAGGGTAAATATTCTGAGGAATGCTACAAAAGGAACTGGCATGTATTTGTAGACATTATATTACTGGACTTCAAAAAAAACCTTTTAGCGATGTGTGCACAAAATACCTATCAGTAAACTTAAGACTCATAATAAAATAAGGGTTATTTTATTGAATTAATGCAGCAATAAAAATCAGGAAGGAAGGACAAGAAGAAGGTTGTAATCAATTATGTTATATAAATGCTAAAAAAACTGGAACCAGTGGTATTTTTTATGACAGTTCTCATGTTTGTGACGTTGAAAACTCAAGGAGACAAGTTTCAGAAATGATGGCATAAGGCAAAAGGATGGACCACCAAAAGGAAACTATAATTCATTTTAAGTATCAAACAATCCCCATTCAGATACTACATATGTAGGTACAGTGGTGCACATTTGCACTGACTGACCAGACAAGTTAATTTAGGTTTGGAGAATTTGTTAAGAAAGTGTGGAAAATTTGTTAAGAATTTGTGGAAAATAACAAATTAATGCAATCATCGAGAAATAAATTTAAAATTAAAGGACAACAAGTTAATGTATTGTTATTGTTATGTAACTTTGTGTCATCTCCATCTTACAGTGACTCTATCCAGGGGGGAGGGGAGGATTTGGCAAAATTTAGTTATTTGATATATGCTATTTCTTTCCTCTAGTGCTGAGAGTGCTGAGAGGGTATGACTTGGAAAAAGTTACCTTGTGAACATCCATGGTTGAGCAGAATTGAGACTCCAGGGCCCTTGCCCAAGACTCAAAGCACCACACTGGATCTCAACATGTTAATTCCGTTATTCCAACTCTAGAATCCCTCTGAGCCTTTAACAATGAACAAGGTTTTGCCAGGATGTGAAGAGGGCCATATAAATGCCCATGGTGGCCTTGCTCCCTCATTCCTAGAGCCCATTTAGAATACATGAATAAGTTTTATTGTTCTAGCCATAGGCCATGACATAAGCGCACATATTAGTGACATCCACAGTACACATCACAATATAAAACTTCAGTACAAATATTAAAACTCATTAAAACTGACTCTTTAAATTCCAGTCATGTCTACAATATCATCC
Source organism: Anolis apletophallus (assembly GCA_030556195.1). Lineage (NCBI taxonomy): Eukaryota > Metazoa > Chordata > Lepidosauria > Squamata > Anolidae > Anolis > Anolis apletophallus. The sequence continues at coordinate 123,498,795 of JARBWK010000008.1, read as the reverse complement.
TGTGCTATTTCCCATCCTTCACTAAGGATTTTACTAGTTTCGCACGGATATTTTGAGCTGCCACTGCAAAAGTGGCAACCTTTATTGTTATATCTTTAGAGTAGTCTGCTAGCAAATCCTTAATCATTGCTGTCTGCTGCCAAGCCACCCTATCCTCCAGAAGCCCTCCTAGAATCTTCTTTCTGGGACCCTTATACAGAGGGCAATGTAGTAAGTAATGTGTTAGATCCTCAATCGCTCCTGAACTACATATACATAATCTTTGGGAATAAGGTGTTCCTCTATATCTTCCCTCCAGCCAGGCTGAAGGCATTGTCTGAAACTGCAAGGCTGTGTAAAGGCTTTCCTGAGGGTCACCATGGTTAATTCTTGCTAGTAATCTTGGCGGTATTGACCGACTCTTAAATAGGGGATACCAGGTGGAAAATTTCTGCTTTAGACTATCCCTCATGTTCTCGATCACATCCACGTCCATTATTTTATCCCCAATGGTCTTCTTATCCAGTTTCATTAGTGTTGTTGTCGAGCCGTCAAAATACTGGTGTAGCAAAGACGAGGAATATTGGGTCCAGCCGCCCCACTTTTGTTGTTCTATCATACATTGCTTAGTCATGCTCTCTTCCTCCATTCCCATAACTCTTTTCCCATATAGGATAATGAGTTTGTGGATTCTGGCCTTAATTGAAGGCATGTCTGTTTCTAATCTTAACAATGCGGATGGTGTCCCAGAGGGAAGTGCTAAAAGGGCTCTGACAAACTTATTCTGTATCTCCTCCATACCTTTTATATTTCCCTGACCCCATAGTTCTGCACCATATAACAGCTGGGGTAAGATTTTGTCGTTAAAGATCTTGATTGAAGGGCATACCAAATCACCCCCCTTTCTCTTCCCAAAGGTTAGGATTGATTTTGCTGCCCTCCCTGCTGCTCTCTTGGCTGCCTCTATATGGCTCTTCCAGCTACCATTATAAGAAAAATGTATTCCCAGATATTTAAAGCTATGGCACTGTTCTATTTGATGGCCGTTTAGTTGCCATTTGTGGACTTGCTTCACAAATACAGTGAGGCCCTATATCAGCGAAGCTTCAACAATGTAATGTAGGTACCTCTGCGGCTTCTTAAACCAGATAGTGCCCCAACCAAAGGGTTTCCAAAGCACTATAGATTGGGCTTTTAAAAGAATAAATTGGTCCACCTACAACCACTTGGAGATCATGGAGATCATGCAGTGGCTTGTACCGAATCAATATTGCTATCATCTTTCTGTTTAAATTATATATCAAAGCTGGTATTACAGAAGCAAAAAAAAAATTAAACGTTACCAGAAAGTGAGTGTAGATGAATGATTCCACAAATGAATGTGTCAGAGAGAGAAAGAGAGCTCTTGTTTCATAAAATGAAACTTTTCAACTAGCATATTTTCAAAACAGGCAAAAATTCAGTTAATCATGATGCACACACACAAAACTCAACAAAATACGGATGTCTTAATAGGATAGCATTGTGTAAAAGAGACTTTATTTTTAGGTTAAGCTCTAGTTATCAGTTTATGCAGAAATTTCAAAGAGAGGTACAATGGCACTCTGTATAAAGTCAAAAGATGCTTCTATCGAGTCTTGCAACTTTTCTTATGAGATTCAGTACAGATTAAAATAAACAGTAATACAGCATGAAATTATACAAGGAAGGAACAGTAAAAGTGGCACACAACCTAACACCTGGGAATACTGAGAATACTACTAGAAATTGCTTTTTCTTCTTTATGAGCAGCATAAATGTTTTTAAAATGATGACAAGATAGTACGGATCTGGAAACATTAGCAGAATAAGAACTTTAATCCTTATCATTTACCTTAAAAACTTCAATATGTCTGCCACTTGTGCTACCAGGGGGCCATTGCTACATATATTAGCATGTATAAAAGGGAAAACATGGGGTGGGGACCCTCCAAATGGAGAAGGATGTGATTCAGCATTTTCCCCTCTGGCTTGTGAATGTTGTTTGCATTTTCTTTTGGGTAAGGGGGGACATTTTGAATAGTGAGAGATGGCTGAGCTGCTTGTAATTATAATGAAATTGAGGAGTGACTTTCCTAATGGTGTGTTTGGGGTTTTTCTATATTCCATCATTATCACAGGTTTAATTAAATTTTAAAAAATTATATTCACACACACCATGAGACTTTAGCGCACTGCAGTGTTGCTTTTGTTGCTATATTCATTTTTATCCTAGCCCTGGGTCACCTAATATGGCGGCTCAAGAGCATGCACAGAATACGTGCATGCACACATGCGCACGCACACACACACACACAGATTATCTTCTTAAACTGCTATGGCTTAAGATCGCAGATGTATGTATGGGTCAAAAATTTCTCTTCTGCCAATGCCAATCTAGGATTTTTGTAAGTGACTCAAACTTTCAAGGTATCGTTCACATATGTGTAACATATTGTACGCATTGGAAAAAGAAAATACATATGCCTTTTGAGGAACATCACATGTTATTTATGTGCCAATGTAGCTAATGAGTGATCCATCTGTGTCCCCTAGCCCAACAGAAAGGGAAGAAAGGATTATGATGACTTGGTGGCAAATCATCTCTCAAAAGTAGTTGTTCAAAAATCTCCAGCTTCCTTATATGTAGGGGGGAAATGCAATGGAGATTATTGAGACATTTCTCAGATTGTGTTTTATATAATTTTTTGCCACATCCAAAGTTGTGATGACACTTTGGCCATCAATTTGCATCAATAATAAAGTAATAATAATATAATAAAACTTTATTTGTTGATTGCCCTATCTCCCCAAAGGGACTCGGGGCAGTTTCCAGTATATATGGAAAACATACAATGCCAAAAAGGAAAAACATACAAACAAATTACATCAAAACAAATAACACCAGACAATATATAAATGGCTTAACTTTCCTCTTTGTTGGCATACTAAGAGATGATTGGCAATGTAGATAGATAGATATAATTGTGATTTAATATGAATTAATAGCTTTTGTTCCAGGACAAAACCTTTAAAACCTAACAGTTATAAATTGGATACATAATGATGATATAGGATTGTTCTCTAGTAGAGAAAATAAATTTGATGTAAATTTTCCATTATTTATTTATTTATTGTTCATTTTTATATACCGCTCCTTCCAGCAGGCTCAGGGCGGTTTACATAAAATCCATTAGTAAAACAGCAACATTTCAATTTAATAACAGCATCAATATAAAACAGAGCATAAAAAACAATCTACATAGGACTCAAGGATTTGGGCAGAAATTAGAGCAGAAATGTTTGCTTAAGGCTTCTGTGAAGATGGATCTATGATACGCTTGATCTCCTGCAGAATCTTTCCATGAACATTTGCTACATTCTTCTTTGCTGCAGTGAGCAACTTTTCAATCTTCTCACTTGAGTAGCTCATATTGAAAGTTGAAAATTCCTCTCTATATTCAGCAATTTTGCCTAAAAATAAGATATATCATGAATGAATATACTGCAGATTATGAAGGAAAATAGTATTTTGAAATATCTGGGGGGAAATTTAAAAATCTAACAACTGAAAATAACTTTAAAATGTTACACAACCCTGAGGATATGCTTGAACCAGCAAGAATCTCTCAAGTTCAAGAAGTTTTATGTCCAAATTCCATACAGTGTTGCTTTGTGTAGAAAATATTAACTTCAATGGAGAAAATATTTTTTCTATACTGGAATATTATTTTCTCCACACATAACAATGTTATTCTGCGCATACTTTGCATGTGTATGATTTGCAAAGAAGACAGCATTTTCTGCATGGTAAACAAGTTTTTCTGCATAAAAATACTTTTTACTGTGCAGAAATGCTGTTTACTGTGCAAAACAACAACATGTAAAATTTGCTCAGGATAAGTCTTGAACTGTGAACATTTATTTATTTATTTATTTACTATTTTTATATGCCGCCCTTCTCAACCCCGAAGGGGGCTCAGAGCGGCCTACAGCAAACAACAATACTGCCAGAGTGGCTTACAAAGTACATATAACAATATTGCCAGAGTAGCTTATAGCAAACTGAAAAAACAACAGTTAACATTACTGTCATAGCACAACATTAGCACTACACATCATATTGCACTACAACATATATTGTAATACAAATATGCAAATTATAATATCACGATATAATTATTATATCACATTATCATTGGCAGTATTATACTGTGTTACAATACAACACCACCAATACCAAATGCATATTCCGCACACCATACCGTAATCATACTATTATTATTATTACATTACAATTATTATACTATAACATAATACAATATATTGACATTATAATATATTATTTTATATTAAATTATAATGTAATGTAACATTATATTATATCATATATTATTATATTATATTATTTATAAAATAATAAATAACATTATTTATTTAAACAAAATAAAATTACTTATTTAAATAAATAATTTTATAGAATCATTTTAAACACAGCAAGAAGGGTTCCGAGCTGATGGTAAAGGGTTGAGGCAAGGTGGAACTGCCTTTCCGTCCCCTTCTGTCTTCACTCTGGCCCAGAGCAGCAGTTGGTGCTGGGGTGGGGTGGGGCCTCCGAGCTGATGGTAAAGGGCTGAGGCAAGATGGAACTCAAAGAATAGACTTTGAAAACTGTACAGGTTTTGATGCATTTTTCACACCAGGAAGCCACTATTAAAATTACTCATGGCTTACTCATGAACTTCTTGAGGTGTTCTTAGTGAACAATCATTAATAGATTTGGAAATTACATAAAAAGATGTTCACAAGCTTTTTTTTTCAGTCATAGAATTGTCTGAATGTATGACCACGTTTACAGATTGAGTGGAATTGTTTTAACGGCAATGTGGTTTTATGCTGTGTTTTTATGTATTTTAATATGTTGTTGCCATTGTTTTTAAATTGTATAGCATTGAATTTTTGCTGTTATGCCGGTCTGAGTCCCTTGATAGAGGTGAGAAGGTCGAGGCACAAAAGTTTTAAATAAATAAATAAATAAATAGAAGCCTTCAGAAGACTTTATTCCCTCGCAGAACACTAATTCTGTTCCTGATTTTTTTCACAGAATCCTAACCCTATCCTTAAGCATTGTGAACCCACTGTTATTTCTTCTTTCATATACTCTTATTGCCTGTGTATTTGAATAATGTAGTAGATTTGTAAATACAGATATTCAAATTTCATTTTGAAAGCAGAGATACACTGAATTAAAATAAGATCTCCATAGATCCTCTACAATGCTTTTGCAGAACCCTAGTGTTCTGTGGAACACAGTCTGGGAACAGTGGGTGATAGGCTGTCAAGTCTTTCCTTATTTGGTAAACTTTTTCAACCACTATTTCTTCTAACTGTTCCAAAGCTATGTTTGCTAGACGATAAAACAAAAGACTGACTCAGAAAGCCAAACCTCATGATAAGCCATTCCTATGATAAGATGTTATATGAACTTCTGTACTTGGAGACTTAATCTTATCAGATATTTGGTTTCCAGTTGTCCACCCACGGTTAGAAAAGACAAGGCATTTATCGAAACCTTATCTAATGGTTCCGGTTTGCTGTGCCAGAAGTTGTACCAGTCTCATATGAGAAAAAGGTTAAATGAGATGAATAAAAGATTGAAGAGGAAAGGAAGCAACAGGTACCAAAAGATAAAGACACATTCATTGATAAAAAATAAGATGGTATAACTGTATAAGATGGGAAGGGGTGAAGACATTTCTCATTCAAATAAGCATTCTGCTTTCTTCATGAAATTTTACTTCCATCCCCAAATTTCTAATATTCGAGAGAATGGGAAATTGAAAATGGTTTATACCTAGATCTCTTACATTGCGTAGTCTTGGTTACTATGCCTGTACTTTTTCTTTGAATGTCTAAACAGTATTTCAAAATGTTTAAGTTTTAAATTACAGTAGGCCCTTGGTATCTGCTAGGATTTTTTTTCCAGGTCCTTCAATGGATATCAAAACCCATGTATGCTCATGTCACATTAGATACAATAGAAGAGTAAAATTGTGGAGCCCCAGGTGGCACAATGGCTATGTCTTTGTGTGTTACGTGAAGTTATTTTATGTGATGTGTTTAATAATGTTTAATGTTTTATCACGGGAGGGTTAATTTTGATGTTTTATACTGTTTTTTATCGATGGCATTGAATTGTTGCCAACACTGTGAACTGCCCTGAGTCCCCTTCAGGAGTGAGAAGTGCGGTATACTAATACTGCAAGTAAATAATAAACCCTGAAGGACTGAAGACCGACAGGTCAGAGGTTCGAATCTGGAAGAGCACAGATGAGCTCCGTCTATCAGCTCTAGCTTCCCATGCAGGGACATGAGAGAAGCCTCACACAAGGATGGCAAAACATAAAAATATCTGGACATCCCCTGGGCAACATCTTTGCAGAGAGCCAATTTTCTCAAACCAGAAGTGACTTGCAGTTTCTCAAGTCGCGCTTGACACGAACAAAAAAAAGTAAAATTGTGTCCCTTTATATAATTGCAAAATCAGGGTTAGTTCTTGTGCATTTTTGGAGCACTAGATCAAAAGAAATTACCAGCAATATCTCAACACGGTATTTTCCACATGAATCACATTCCTTTTTTTTACCTGGACAGTTCACTTTGTTGAACAGTGGGCAATGCATGACGGTTGGACCCTGTTCTCCTCTGAAGATGTAGCAATCAGACGGATTATCTGTGTCTTCCACTTCCCTTTCATTTATCTCAGGAAATGGGATTCCATGTGCTTTACAATATTCAGAAGCTTTCTTAATGGTCTGAACCAATATGTAAAATATAGTTAATAACAAAATTTACTTGAAAGTCTCATCTTAGTTTCACAGTCTACTAGGTGTCATTGGCTGGAGACAGGGCCCTCGGTGATTCAGGTTTTATCCAGAAATCTGGTAATAAATAAGGTTTCTCAGATAATGTAAGTTGTCACAATATTGTCACTCTCTGTCCTTATACTATTGTGATCCTATGTAGCTATTTCTATCAGATGTTTTGGCAGTCTACTTATTTTATTTCAGGTCTAGTTGAGGGGTCCCTTTTTGTTTGCAAACCTTTTTTGCAGAAAATTATCACAAAATGAAGAGTGTGAATCTTTGAACAAATATGTGCAAAAATAAACTCACTCAGCAGAGAGACAACTTTTGAAACAACTGTGTATAAATATTTAGTAAGTGAAACTAGTCTGCATCCTTGGAATAAATGGTTGTCAATTTCTGCCTGGCTAGTAGTACTGTCCAGTATTACAGAGTACTTTGAAAAAAATTTATAAGTTACCAGAAAAGGATCTTGAGCACTGTAATCAAAGGAGATTATCAGCTTCACTTCTCGCTCAGGCCTCAGAGCGGATGGGTAAGCAGTGTTTATGGTAGAACCAGCATCAATCAGCTCAAGGACCTGTTTACTTGTCAGCTCTGGAAATTCAACATTGGCTAACCACATATAACAGAACAAAGATAAAACCAGTATAAATTTGCTAGTTATTATAAACTGACATTAATGCCACCATTACTATGAAGGATTGTGAGAATATTGTGCCAACTGTAAGATAAAAGTTTCAAATAAGGGGTAGGCAATTATAAAGGTGACAGAGACCATTGCTGAAGAGACGATGTGAACGGGGTGGTTGCTGAAAACTTAGCAAAAAGAAGGATACGCAAAGTATGAGTAGGCACAAAAGGGTAGTATCCAACTATGTATTGTTCAAATTGTATCATATATAAGGGCCCCAATGGGCCGCAGTAAAGGAATCACTAAATTCGCAGTGAGTCAACAAAAATCTAAATAATTAGCAAATCACAGAGCAAACAAAAAAGAGGATTCCAATAATATAAATAATAATAATCAGAATTAAAGTCCATGTCCAATGTCCAAAATAAAGTGGACATTGGACATGACCACACACAGGAGGGAATCAGCTCCGTGGTCCACAGCGATATTGGCCTTGATAAAGACCCACTTAGGGTTGAAACGAGTGGCGGATCCAGTGTTCAATTGTCTCCTCGTCGGCCAACACACCCCTTGGAGCCTGGTGCTGGGATTACAAATACACTCGATTTGAGTGTTTCGTGGAACACCTCCTCTATTTCCATTTGGATTACAAATATACTCATTTGAGTGTTCCTCTAGCCCCGTGACCATGGACTGACTCTCCACACGCTATCACTTTATTTTGGACATTGGACATGGACTTTAATTCTGATTATTATTATTAATATTATTGGAATCCTCTTTCGTTTGCTACGTGGTTGCTAATTATTTAGAGACCATTGCTGACCAAGCCTCCCTCCTTTACATTCAGGCTAATGTAGAATGTCCCATAAGAGTGTTATCCTCCAGCTGAAGTGTATAATATTCACACAAAGGATGTATTTATGCATATGAATATGAATATACTTTTGATGAAAACTTACAGCAGTGGTACAAGAAGTTGTATGTGGTTCCCCATGTCCAACTCAAAAGACACAAAAATGTCTTTCTCATTACATTATATAAAACATTGTAGGAATTATTTGCAAATCCTGCAAGAAATGATATGTAGAGCTAAGAATGGCAAAAGACTTAAAAGCAATAATTGAAAAATACATTCCCAAATTACTTTTCAAGTGCTTCCAGCTTAAGGAATAAGACAATCACCTATTCAATAGAGCATTCTATTTGGATGGTAGCCATCTAAAAGCCCATAATCAGGATGGTTCTCAAAGATGGTTTTCAGATACTTCTGATAATTGAATATAATATGCAGCCGTGATTACTGGTAGTCTTTCCTCCATTAAATCTTAACAGAATACACTTCACTATCCAACATGTTGGAGAGTGGAGCAATTTTGTCTCCTCCCCCCGGAGAAGAGATTGGTTGATTTCGCAGAATGTACTGGAAGGGAGGAGGGGCTGGCATAGTGTGCTGCCAGCCCCTTTTCCCTCATTCTGCTCTGGAGCATCGGCGAGGAAGGCAGTTCTTACGACGAGGCCCCAATTTGAGTGAAGGTCGGTTTGGGGCCTGCGGGGGTGTGAGGATTGAACCAGAGGTGGTTTTAACCCCCTGGTGTGGCTTCCTCGCCACCTCGATGGAGCAGGAGCAGCTTAAACAGGGTGCTAGGGATTGGCCCCTTACTTAAGCTCGGAAGGCCTTCTAGTGGGTATTGCTAGGCCCAGGGGAGTGTGGGCCAATCAGCTTAAAATATAAAAATAATGCTATCACATCAATCAATTAAATAATAATAATAATAATACCAGATTACCTCCGGGCAGTCAGAGGCTGGGGCAAGGGTCTTTTAGGTTGCGCCCCCTCCCCTTTTTCCCAAGTGCCCATGCCCCGGTATTCCCCTTTTCAACCAGGGGTGGTAAGGGAGCAGGGGAGCAAAACTTTGCTGGGGGCCCGCTAGGCCCGCTGCAGGAGCCTTTGGAGTGGGCCCGGACCCCCCTGGGCCTTGCCCCCCCCCTCTTTGCTTACCTGGGAGCGGCCGGCTTGGGCCTGGAGGAGCCAGCCAGGCCACTCTGGCGCTTTTCGCGTTTTCGGGCAGGCCTGGTCCATCTGGGCCTGCCCCCTGCTTGGTTCGCCTGGGAGGGGCCGGCTCGGGCATGGAGGAGCCCGCCAGGCCGCTCCGGCGATTTGCGCGTTTTCGGGCAGGCCTGGTCCATCTGGGCCTGCCCCCTGCATTGCTCGCCTAAGAGGGCCCGGCTCGGGCTTGGAGGAGCCCGCCAGGCCCTCCGGTGAGTTGCGCCGTGTGGCGCAGTGTTTTTTCAGCGCACATGCACCTTGGGGGGCCGCTTCTAGGGCGCGCATGCGCCCTGGTGGCTACCGCCGGGCGCACATGCGCCCTGGCGGCAAAATGGCAGGGCAAGATGGTGGCTCCCTATGGGGGCCGCCATATTTGCCGTACAGCTTCCAGGGAGGGCTGTACGGCAAATGACGAGTGGCGGCCGCCATCTTGGCCGCATGGTGGCTGGCCCTGGGGGCCGCCATCTTGGAAATGGCGGCCATTTTGGATCGCCAAAAAAATCATGAAATAAATAAATAAATAAATAAATGGAGAAAAATAAAAATAAAATAATAAATAAATAAATAACAATATATATATATATATAAAATGAAGAAAAAGGAAATAATAACAAAAGAGGATTTTAATCAAAGTTAATGAATAACTTATATGGACATTAGGCTTGGGTTCGAATCCTAAAATCGCAATTCTAAAATCAAATGGGGGATTTTTTTTTGATTAGTATATTAAAGACTTACAAAAATTTTTGCAAAAGTGCTAAAATGTAACTTAAGTACTAACGAAATTCTAAAGTGGTTCTAAAGTAGGAAAAGCAGGGAACAGTTAAAAATCAAGGGGGAACATTCCCCTTCACCTCTGCAGTGCAATTAAGTGGAGCTGTACATGTATAACATAAATATAAGAGGTAGTAGCTACTAGCTACTAGCTCTCAGGACAATTGTGAAAGTGAAGTACGATTCTCCCCCCCCCGCCCTTATTATTTCCCCTTTCCCTCCTTTCTTCCTTCTCTACCCTCTTCTTTCATTCCTTCCTTTGCTCTTTGGTTCCCCATCCCTTCTTTTCTCTTCTTCGCCCTCTTCCCCCCGCGCTCGCCGGTGCCCTCGCTCACCCCCTCGCCTCCTCTAGCCTCGATCCATGGATCGAAGCTAGAGAGAGGCAGAGAGGCGCCGGGGCCCCTTTCCAGCTAAAATATAAGCCGACCCAAGCCTGGGTGGGCTTATATTTTAGCTGGAAAAGGGCCCCGCCCCTCTCTGCTCTCTCTAGCCTGGATCCAGGCTAGAGAGAAGCAGAGGGGCGCAAGGCCCCTTTCCAGCTAAAATATAAGCCGACCCAGGCTTGGGCCGGCCTATTTTAGCTGGAAAGGGGCCCCGCGCGCCTCTGCCTCTCTCTAGCCTCGATCCAGGCTTGGGCCGGCTTATATTTTAGCTGGAAAGGGGCCCCGCGCCTCTCTGCCTCTCTCTAGCCTCTGGATCGAGGCTAGAGAGAGGCGGGTGAGCGAGGCCCCTTTCCCGCTAAATCGAGTATTTTCCTCCTGTTTCCCAGGCTGTCCCTCAGAAGCGGAGGGACAGCCTGGGAAACAGGAGGAAATTACTCCGAATCAGGAGGAAATTACTCCGATCCAGAGGCTAGAGAGTGGCAGAGAGGCGCGCGGGCCCCTTTCCAGCTAAAATATAAGCCGACCCAGGCTTGGGTCGGCTTATATTTTAGCTGGAAAGGGGCCAGCGCCTCTCTGCATCTCTCTAGCCTGGATCAAGGCTAGAGAGAAGCAGGGGTGCGCGAGGCCCCTTTCCAGCTAAAATATAAGCCGACCCAGGCTTGGGCTTGGGTCGGCTTATATTTTGCTGAAAAAAGGCTGGCCCCCTCTGCCGAGTAATTCTCTCTGTCCCTCAGCCAGCCTCGATCCAGAGGCTAGAGAGTGGCAGAGGCGCACGGGGCCCCTTTCCAGCTAAAATATGCCCACCCAGGCTTGGGTCGGCTTATATTTTAGCTGGAAAGGGCCCCGCGCTCTCTCTCTAGCCTCTGGATCGAGGCTAGAGAGAGGCGAGGGGTGAGCGAGGCCCCCTTCCTCGCAAATCGGAGTATTTCCTCCTGTTTCCCAGGCTGTCCCTCAGAAGCGGAGGGACAGCCTGGGAAACAGGAGGAAATTATCTCGAATCAGGAGGAAATTACTCCGATCCAGAGGCTAGAGAGTGGCAGAGAGGGCGCGGGGCCCCTTTCCAGCTAAAATATAAGCCGACCCAAGCCTGGGTCGGCTTATATTTTAGCTGGAAAGGGGCCCCAGCCGCCTCTCTGCTTCTCTCCCCTTTTCTAGCCTGGATCGAGGCCAGAGAGCAGAGGGGGCGCGGCCCCTTTCCAGCTAAAATATGTCCCACCCAGGCTTGGGTCGGCTTATATTTTAGCTGGAAAGGGGCCCCGCGGGCCCCTCTTCTGCCTCTCTAGCCTCTGGATCGAGGCTAGAGAGAGGCGAGGGGTGAGCGAGGCCCCTTTCCCTAAATCGGAGTAATTTCCTCCTGTTTCCCAGGCTGTCCCTCAGAAGCGGAGGGACAGCCTGGGAAACAGGAGGAAATTACTCCGAATCAGGAGGAAATTACTCCGATCCAGAGGCTAGAGGCGCCAGGCTTGGGTCCTTTCCAGAAAGGGGCTCCTCGCTCTGCATCTCTCTAGTGCAGCAGAGAAAAGGGGCGCGGGGCCCCTTCCAGCTAAAATATAGAGGCTAGAGAGAAGTAGAGGGCAGGCTTGGGTCGACTTGGGTCGAGGCCAGAGATTTTGAGCGAGCTGGAAGGGACAGCCTGGGAAACAGGGGCCCCAGAGGTTGAGAGAGTGGTAGAGAGGCGCGCGCCCTTCCAGCTCCTGGGCCTCTCTCTAGCCTGGATCAAGGCTAGAGGCTTGGGTCGAGGCTAGAGAGAGAGCGGGTGAGCGGGCCCCTTTCCAGCTAAATATAAGCCGACCCAGGCTTGGGTCGGCTTATATTTTAGCTGGAAAGGGGCAGAGAGGCGCTCCTGCCTCCTCTCTAGCCTCGATTCAGAGGCCAGAGAGAGGCAGAGGGCGCGAGGCCCAGCTCAAAATTCAGCTAAAATATAAAGCCCCGCCCAGGCCTCGGGTCGGGCTTATATTTTAGCTGAAAGGACATTCTGCCTCTCTCAGCCTCTGGATCGAGGCTAGAGAGAGAGCGGCGAGGGGTGGCGCCCCCTTCCGCTAAATCTGGAGGCATCTTCCCTCCTGTTTCCCAGGCTGTCCCTCAGAGCCGCTCTGGAGGGACAGCCTGGGAAACAGGAGGAAATTACTCCGATGAATCCACTGTGGGAGGCATCTGCCTCCCTTAACCCCTGCGATTGAATCGGAGGAATTTCCTCCTGTTTCCCAGGCTGTCCCTCCGCTTCTGAGGGACAGCCTGGGAAACAGGAGGAAATTACTCATCAGTGCTCGAGCTGCTTCCAAAGCGCGCTTTGGAAGCAGCCCGGGCCGAGTTTACTACTGTTTCCAGGCCTGGGTCGGGTTATTTCTTAGCGGGAAGGGGCCGCCCTTGGAAAGCCCTTTCCCCGCTAAGATATAAGCCGACCCATCTTAGCGGGAAAGGGGCCCCGCGCGCCTCTCTGCCTCTCTCTAGCCCCATGCATGGATCGAGGCTAGAGAGAGGCAGAGAGGGGCGCGGGGGCCTTTCTCCTCCTCTCTCGCAGGCCTGTCATTGGCGAGAGAGGAGGAGGCCCTCGCTCACCCCATCCATGTTTCTTTGCCTCTGATTGGCTAAAGGAAAGGTGGAGTGAAGGGGAGGGTATGTCCACCTGGTATCCATCTGCCAATGACAAAACACGCTTACTAAGGGCAAAGAAACCATACGAATGCTTTACGACCCAGATACAAAAATGGTGCCCCGAAGTGCCGTAAAGAAAGTCTACTTCCTGGTTCGCGACAGCGATACGTAAAACATCAAAAGTCCCATTACATACGAATCTCTAACGAATCCATTTAATTTCCGTTTCATTTTTCACATGCCTAATGGACATATATATATATATATGTATATATCTGTATACCTTTATAAAACGGAATGTTTGTATGTGTGTATGTGTGTATGTGTGTATGTGTGTGTGTATGCGGAGGGCGGAAGGGCGGAAGGGCGGATATTTGGCAGCTATTTGCATAAGGTCCTTTGATTGGACAGCCTCGCCACTCCAAAAGTCTAAGGCACCAGACAGAGGGCATTGATAGCCACTGATTAGCCAGCAACCCAGAATCCAGGCCTCTACATTCAAACAACAGGATTTCTTCCCACTGAGGGGAAAAAGCCAGCAAACCAGAATCCAGGCCTCTACATTCAAACAACAGGATTTCTTCCCACTGAGGGGAAAAAAAGCCAGCAACCCAGAGTCCAGGCCTCTACATTCAAACAACAGGATTTCTTCCCACTGAGGGGAAAAAAGCCAGCAACCCAGAATCCAGGCCTTTACATTCAAACAACAGGATTTCTTCCCACTGAGGGGAAAAAAGCCAGCAACCCAGAGTCCAGGCCTTTACATTCAAACAACAGAATTTCTTCCCACTGAGGAGAAAAAAAGCCAGCAACCCAGAATCCAGTCCATTCAAACAGGCCTCTACATTCAAACAACAGGATTTCTTCCCACTGAGGGGAAAAAAGCCAGCAACCCAGAATCCAGGCCTTTACATTCAAACAACAGAATTTCTTCCCACTGAGGGGAAAAAAGCCAGCAACCCAGAGTCCAGGCCTCTACATTCAAACAACAGGATTTCTTCCCACTGAGGGGAAAAAGCCAGCAACCCAGAGTCCAGGCCTTTACATTCAAACAACAGGATTTCTTCCCACTGAGGGGAAAAAGCCAGCAACCCAGAATCCAGGCCTCTACATTCAAACAACAGGATTTCTTCCCACTGAGGGGAAAAAAGCCAGCAACCCAGAATCCAGGCCTTTACATTCAAACAACAGAATTTCTTCCCACTGAGGGGTAAAAAGCCAGCAACCCAGAGTCCAGGCCTCTACATTCAAACAACAGGATTTCTTCCCACTGAGGGGAAAAAAAGCCAGCAACCCAAAATCCAGGCCTCTACATTCAAACAACAGGATTTCTTCCCACTGAGGGGAAAAAAGCCAGCAACCCAGAATCCAGGCCTCTACATTCAAACAACAGGATTTCTTCCCACTGAGGGAAAAAGTCAGCAACCCAGAATCCAGGCCTTTACATTCAAACAACAGGATTTCTTCCCACGGAGGGGGACAAGCCAGCAACCCAGAATCCAGGCCTTTACATTCAAACAACAGGATTTCTTCCCACTGAGGGGGGAAAAAGCCAGCAACCCAAAATCCAGGCCTTTACATTCAAACAACAGGATTTCTTCCCACTGGGCGGAAAAAGCCAGCAACCCAAAAATCCAGGCCTCTACATTCAAACAACAGGATTTCTTCCCACTGAGGGGAAAAAGCCAGCAACCCAGAATCCAGGCCTTTACATTCAAACAACAGGATTTCTTCCCACTGAGGGGAAAAAAGCCAGCAACCCAAAATCCAGGCCTCTACATTCAAACAACAGGATTTCTTCCCACTGAGGGGAAAAAAGCCAGCAACCCAAAATCCAGGCCTCTACATTCAAACAACAGGATTTCTTCCCACTGAGGGAAAAAAGCCAGCAACCCAGAATCCAGGCCTTTACATTCAAACAACAGGATTTCTTCCCACTGAGGGGAAAAAGCCAGCAACCCAGAATCCAGGCCTCTACATTCAAACAACAGGATTTCTTCCCACTGAGGGGAAAAAAGCCAGCAACCCAAAATCCAGGCCTCTACATTCAAACAACAGGATTTCTTCCCACTGAGGGGAAAAAGCCAGCAACCCAGAATCCAGGCCTTTACATTCAAACAACAGGATTTCTTCCCACTGTGGGGAAAAAGCCAGCAACCCAGAATCCAGGCCTTTACATTCAAACAACAGGATTTCTTCCCACTGAGGGGAAAAAGCCAGCAACCCAGAATCCAGGCCTTTACATTCAAACAACAGGATTTCTTCCCACTGAGGGGGAAAAGCCAGCAACCCAGAATCCAGGCCGTTACATTCAAACAACAGGATTTCTTCCCACTGAGGGGAAAAAGCCAGCAACCCAGAATCCAGGCCTTTACATTCAAACAACAGGATTTCTTCCCACTGAGGGGGAAAAAGCCAGCAACCCAGAATCCATTCCATGCAGGCCTTTTCCATTTTTTTTACTCCTTTCTGTTTTACACCGGTATACTTTCACAGGCCAGGGCGGATATGTGGCAGCCACTTTCACAGGCCAGGGCGGATATGTGGCAGCCACTTTCACAGGCCAGGGCGGATATGTGGCAGCCACTTTCAGGCCACAGCGACCAGCGCGGGTGATGGACCTGCACCAAACTTGGTACACATAACCCCCCCTGACATGACCCACGTATTATGGGATTTGTAGTACTTTCCAAGACTTTGGTTCCCACAGACCACTGAGGCCACCAAAAAGGACCAATACAGACCACACTCAGCACACACAGCCCCCATGACCCACTCTACGTCCTGGTGCAGTTCGGAGGAGGGTGGGCCATGGATGATGGGACTTGAAGTGCCTCTACTCACTTCCCAAGTCCGCTGCAACCCTCATCCAATCACTGATCGAGACCAAACTTGCCATACATAACCCCCATGACTGCCTTCACGTCCTGGTGAGGTTTGGGGGAGGACTGACAATGGATGATGGGATTTGTAGTACTTTTACACCCCTCTGTTCCCACAGACCACTGTGGCCCCCAACAAACACCGAGAAAGTCCACACTTGGCACACAGAGCCCCAGTGACCCACTCTACATCCTACTGAAGTTTGGAGGGGGACAGAACATGGATGATGGGACTTTCAGTACCTTCCCTCACTTCCCAATCCTGCTACAAACCTAATCCAATGACTGATCAACACCAAATCTGGCACACAGAGCCCTCATGACCCACTCTACAGCCTGGTGCAGTTTACTGTGAGACGGACCACGGTTGATGGGACTTGAAGTACCTTCACTCACTTCCGAAAAACAATGCATCCCTCATCCATTCACCAATACAGACCAAACTTAGCACACAGAGCCCCCATGACCCAATCTACATCCTACTACACTTTGGGGGGGACGGGACACACAGAGATGATGGGACTTGCACTACCTTCAGTAATTTCATGATACCACTGCAACTCCCAATAATGATGGATCAAGACTAAACTTGGCACACAGAGCCCCCATGACCCACTCTACATCCTGCTGCACTTCTCAAATGACCCGGGCAGGGCCGGGTCCCCAAGCTAGTATTATATAAAAATAAATAAATAAAAATTAAATATTAACATTTAGAATATATATATATATATGAAGGTGGGAAAGAAAGTAATAATGAATTGAATCGATGAATTAGGATGAAATTTATTTATATGATTATAACGAATGATGTTATGCATACAATATGAATAAAGTAAAATATAAAAAAGAGAGAGAGAGTGAGGAGAGAAATTGAATTAGCGGGAGGGAGCTCCCGACTTGAGGTTCAGCTTGCTACTGACCTATAATATTACGAATACATGAAATATTGCGAAGGATTTAATGAATACGGGTTAATCTAGTGATAAGACGTAAATTGGCCCGTATTCAGTGGGAGTTCGAGAGGACGTTTCCGTTGCTTGGATGGCCGCCCAGGTTGACTTTTTGTCTTGATGCTTTGCTTTTCAGATGGCACCTAAGAAGAACATCGGTGGCGTTAAGGGCAAGGGCCCAGCGAAGAAGGCGACGAAGCGTGCGCTATCCCCTCAGGCCCCTCCCGAGAGGGAGAGGGGTGTCTCCAGGGAGGAAATGGATGCGATCCTCCAGAGGGTTCAGGAGATTGAGTCAGATATGGGCTTAACCGCAGCGGGGGTGGCAGCGAGGCCGACTCGTGTAGCTAGTATGGACTTGAGGTATGCTAATATCCTATCTCGTCTTTCTATTATAGAAGCTGCGCGAGCGGCCTGAAAGCGAGCGGAGGAGCAGCAGGGTGGTCACCCCCCTGGAGTTTCTAATGAAGTGGTGCAAGTCCAGTCAACACCAGAGCAGGCGATGATCCCAGGAACCGGGTCGGAGGAGTTGCCCATGCCCCTGGAGCAGGCAACAACGACAGCACCAGCAGTGGTCGAACGGCCGGCGCCAGTCCAGGTTCTGCCCCAGTTCGTGCCATCAGAGAGGCCTTCAACGTCTCAAGGTACGAATACCACACTATCGTGGCCAGGTCAGGGCCAGGTAGCGCCTTCCACACCATGGGACACACAGGGCAGCGTAGCGCAGGCGGTTTCAGCCCAAGCTAGTCAAGAACAAGGAGGTGCCATTCCCCAGCAGTCCACGCCATCCACGGTCACCCTTGAGATGGCCAGGACTAGCGATGCGAACAAGTTCTGGGGAACTGAAAAATGGCTGGCTCACATGACCCCAAGTAAGACGGTGGTTGCGCTAGGGTCCCACCTTACACAGAAAGTTATCGACAAAATCTTGCGTAACGAGTATGTGGATATCTTCTCCCTCTATTTTAGGGAGTTAGATAGGAAGGAAAAGGATGAGCTGGATGACGAAAGGAAGGACGAATTAAAAAAGAGGAAGGTCGATCAGATTTGGGATAATTGGCATGCGTGCTTCTCGGTTTACGCTGCCATTATTTCAACAGCCCACCCGGATAGGGCCCCAGCTCTGTTCCAGTATCAGAGCTTAATATGCCACGCGCACCTGGAGGGCCCCGGTGATGCTTGGCTTGACTATGACAAATGTTTCCGGTTAAAGGCTGCCTCTAACCCAGACATGAGATGGGACCTGATTAACAATCAATTGTGGTCCGAAGTTATGGGCACATTAAAAGGTGGGTTGAGGAAAAAGGCTGACAGCGGGCAGACTATTGTCACCAGGACTGCTCAGTCCTTTCGGAAAGGGGGCCCGCAGCAGCAGGCCCAGCGGCGAGGAAATATTTGCTGGGACTGTGCGGCCAGAGGGGTTTGCAACCGCAACCCCTGCCGCTTTCAGCACTCGTGCGGCATCTGCTTGGGAGCTCATGCCACGCGTAACTGTTCCCGAGGGGGGTTCAATAAGGGAGGACATAAGGACAACCAATATATAAAAAACCCCGGTCAATCATCCCTTCCCAAAGGGCCCCAGTCCAGTTAAGCTGGACCAGTTAAAGGAATGGTTGGCGTTATATCCCAATAGGGATGACGCAAGTTATGTTTGGGAAGGTTTTTCACAAGGTTTTAGGATCCCAACTATGGGACCGCGTTTGCCTCAGTTAGCAAGGAATTTGAATTCAGTTATCGGCTTTGAGCATCTAGTTCAGCAGAAGATAGATAAGGAAGTTAAGGAAGGTAGGGTTATTGGACCGTTTACCACACCTCCGGTTCCTCATTTGAGAGTTTCGCCATTAGGGATTGTGCCCAAGAAGACGCAGGGAGAATACCGCCTCATTCACCACCTGTCCTATCCCAAGGGCGGGTCGGTGAATGACGCTATCCCGGAGGAATTGTCATCAGTTAAATACACTTCTTTTGATGCGGCCGTACGGGTAGTCCGTCGTCTGGGCTTGGGAGCTGACTTAGCAAAATGTGACATCAAGTCAGCATTCCGTCTGCTCCCAGTTCACCCGGCGGATTTTGATCTCCTGGGTTTTCGTTTCCGTGACCTTTTTTACATGGACCGGGCATTGCCCATGGGCTGCTCGGTTTCATGTGCCGCATTTGAGCGTTTTAGTACGTTTTTAGAATGGGCAGTCAAGGAAAAATCCGGCCTTCAGGGGGTGGTCCATTATTTAGATGATTTTCTTTTTATAGGACGGGCGGGGACTGGGGAGTGCAGATTTCTTATGCGCTCATTCCAGCAACTGACCTGTCAATTAGGAGTCCCGTTAGCGGAAGAAAAGATGGAAGGTCCTAGTACAGTTTTGACTTTTCTAGGGATAGAGCTTGATACCATTAATCAGTTTTCAAGGCTTCCTGTAGAAAAGGTAGATAGTTTGACGGTTAGGGTCCGGCAATTCCTGTGTCGCAAGAAGGCAACCCTGAAAGAATTTCAGGAGTTAATTGGTCACTTAAACTTTGCATGCAGGGTGGTGGCACCCGGACGTGCATTTTTGCGCAGGCTGTGTGACGCCATTTCAGGCGTTCAGTCGCCTCATCATCATTTGCGGGTAACGCGCGCCATTAAGGCAGACCTGCTAATCTGGCTTGAATTTTTATCAAATTTTAATGGGATTTCATTCTGGAGACAGGAATTGGCCGTTATGGACGTGTTGAAGGTGGCCTCTGATGCCTCAGGGGCTATAGGTTTTGGGGTTTATTTTGACGGCCAATGGTGTGCAGAGCAGTGGCCCCAATCGTGGCACGAGGCTGGCATCACGGCCGATTTAACTTTTCTTGAGTTTTTCCGATTTTGGTAGCGGTCACAATATGGGCTGAGAGGTTTGCAAACTCTACAGTCCATTTTTGGTGTGACAACTCGGCGACAGTACAAGTAATTAATTCCCTAACATCTAAATCTCAGAGGGTCATGAACGCTCTTAGACATTTTACACTCCATTGTCTGCAATTTAATATTTTGTTTCGTGCCTTCCATGTTGCTGGGATTAATAACTCACTTGCCGACGCTCTATCTCGTATGCAGATGGAGCGTTTCCGGCAATTGGAACCCGGCGCCGACGTCCTGCCCCAACGCATGCCAGACCATCTTTGGACGGTTGGGAGCACGAGACTCTAACTGGTATGGCATCTGCTTTGGCCCCAAGCTCCATGAAGTCTTATGCAAGAGCTGTTAAGGAATTTGAGGGGTTTAGGAAGGATTACAACATGCCGCAAGCTATCCCTGTTCCTTATGAGCATATAGCACAGTTTTGCGTGTTTTGTAGGAGAAGGGGGCTGGCCCCACATTCAATCAGAGCGCGTTTGTCTGCACTGGCCTATTGGCTTAAGGCACAGGGCCTTCCGGATTCCACCAACGACTTCCGGCTTCATAAGATTTTGGCCGGATGGTCACGTAGCCAGGGGCAGCCCCACGATGATAGGGAACCTATTACCCCTGCCATATTAAAAGGCTTAAAGATGATGTGGCCCAAGGTTTGTGCTGATGCCTATGAACAGATCCTGTTCCATGCTGCAGCGTTGACAGCCTTTTTCGCAGCCCTGAGGATTAGTGAGCTAGTCCCAGCTTCCAAGAACGATAAGACTATGCGGGCTTTGATTCAGTCTGACCTAACCATTACTCAGACTGGTATTGAGTTGCTGGTTCGTTCATCAAAGACGGACCAGGGGGGCCAGGGGCTCAGTCATAAAATTGGCAAAGTGCAGTGACCCCGATTTATGCCGAGTTGCAGCATTGGTGCTTTTTAATGGGATTCGGAGGCAAAAGCCAGGTTACTTGTTTAGTCACCAGGATGGCACACCGCTATCCAAATATCAGTTTTGGGCGGTTACCAGCAAAGCGCTGGGTTTGATGGGTTTAGGGCAATTTAGGTTTGCAACCCATTCTTTCCGCATTGGAGCAGCTTCGGTGGCCAATGTGATGGGATATGGCACGGAGAAGATAAAAACCCTGGGCAGATGGAAATCAAATGCCTTCAGGAAATACGTGCGTGCTCCGTTGTCATAATGTTGATCTGTCGTTTCAGATCCTGCGTTGCTGAACCATAGATGGAAGATCCTCGTCTGCGGGCACAGTTTCATTCACTGGGCGTCCAGGCAGGCCATGAGGTCTCATTATGGTCAGCATTTGGGCCTCGCATCCGTCGCTACAGTTGAGTGGCATGGGATCAGAGGTATGCGCTGGGACGGTTTGCTCCCGCTTTTGTTGCAGTCTAGGAGAGGGCCCCCTCCAGACGTTTTGGTTATACACCTTGGAGGCAATGATCTAGGCCTCTTGAAGGGTAGGGCCCTGTACTTGCAAGCTTGGAACTACATCTGTAAAATATGGCATGCATGGCCGCGGGTGCACATCGCCTGGTCTGCGATCATCCCTCGCTTCTGGTGGTCGGGTGGCAGGGATGTTAAAAAAATGGAATCGGCTAGGAAGCGGGTGAACCGGGCCATGCGCACGGCGCTTGCAAGAGGTAGGGGCTCCTACATATTTCATGGGCAGATCTCGCTTGACAGCCCTCACCTCTACAGATCGGATGGAATTCATCTGTCTGATAGGGGCAATTCATTGTTTTTACACGATTTGAGAATGGGTGTTCAGTTAATAATTGATGGCTTGGTGGGGGATGGGAGCTAAATAGGACATTTGCTCCCAATCCATGGCGTAAATAGTTTAGTTATTCAAAGGTTTGTATACACTTAAGGCACCCCTTAAGGGTGTGGGACATTATGCAAACACTCACCTAGACGGTTAATTTTAGAGGTGAGGTGATGATGAATGTTCCAGGAGCGGGGGAGAGTCTAGTCTCAAAAGTTGAGAGATTTCTCCTGATGTTTCCCTTACGGGTTGCCCGGGTTGAAATATACAGGGGACCCAGTTAGTATGCCTGAATAGCTGAGGGGTAGACTTTAGGAGACGCTACCTCAGCTTACACACACCAAGTTAAAACTGACACAACAAGTTAGTTGAGTTACAAGTTAAATAGGTAACTATTTTAATAAAAGTTGCCCAAAATTTGAAACCATATATTTTGTGTCTGTCTCGTTATTTCGGGGTGGCAGACAAAGATATATGTAATATGTCCTGCATTTGTTATCTCCACAGGTGTAAGCATTTCGCTTCTCTAGTTTTGAGTGGGAACTCACCCATGGACTTCTTCCCAGACCAGACCACACAGAATCCTTAGGAGTGTTTTTGTACTGTTACTCATACATCTTTACTCATAAATTGACAATATTTGTGACTATAAAAACAGCGATATTGCAAACAACAGCATGTGCTTGTAGCATGTACAGATGAAATGAAGTGATTAAACTATCATTCAAAGCAAAATCTGGCCACTACAGCATTTACCCCCATAATCTTCATCCATAGCTTGACTCAGATTAATGCATTCTTCTTTTTTTCTTTCTGAATCTGCAGAAGTCCAGATCTGGCGAATGCTTTTGAGCAACTCACAACTTTTGCTGAAACCTTTGTGAAAGGTGAGGGAAAATATGGTAAATTAAGACAGAGGAAAAATAGGTTTTCCAGGCACCTAAGGAAATAGAGTGATAAGCATGAAATGTTCAAGAAAAAGAGGTTAACAGGGAGAGTTAATTTTCAGATCAATTGGGCTTACTCACAAGTAAGTAGGCATAAGATAGCAACTTAATTAAAATCAATTTTGCTTTTTTGTTATTGTTGCCCTGGTTTGTTTAATTCATTATTCAGAATAGAAACAGAACCATTAGATTCTCAAAACTTTGCAAACTTTTATCAGCTTAAGTCAACAAAAATGTTGGAATGTATATCAATGGCTTAAGGAATAAGGACAAATTTTACCTGGTGAGAGCAAAAAAATTTCATGACACTAAACCTTAAGAATATATGTGTTTTATGTGTTTGTTTGGGCTTTGGACTATGACTCTGGGATATAGAAGATAAATCCTTACTCATGGGTGACCTTGGGCGAGTCACATTGGCAAGGGCCAACCCTTCCAAAGAAATCTTACCAATAAAACCCTGCAATAGATTAATCTTGGGGCATCATATGTCACAATGACTTGAAAGCACACAACAACTACATTTGTGGAAGGGAGAAAAATAATAATAACACCAACCTGCCAAAGTAACAGGAAATTCCCCAAGAGCCATCAGAAATCCAAACAATTTTAATGGGTCCTCCAAAGTTTCTGAGTCCCATCCAGTCTAAAGCACATGCTTTCTGTGATGGGTGTCCAGATGTTCTTCCAGGACTGGCCCAGGAGAACACCTGGAGACTCTATCCCCCTCCCCAAAAGCCCTAAAAACCCCTTTAAAAATAAAAGTACATACCCAATCTGATGTGTAGAAATGATCCCCCTGACCCCGCCCCATTTTTATGGTGCATCATTTCTATGCACCAAGAGAGCTGCCACAACTCTCCAATGGAGGTTAGGTAATGGTGTCTGGACTGCAGTCCACACACTGACAGTAGTGGGTTTATCCCGCACCTTCCAAAAAGGCACAGAATAAACCCACTATCAAATTGGTTTGTGGTTAATTAATTCAGGATTGTCTAAAATGTTATCTGGACAGCTCCCTTTATTGAAGTTTCTGCAATAAAGGATCTGTCTAAATCCACCCTCCAGTTCACTGCTTTTCTTGTATTTTTAGGGTGTGGCTGATTGTTCAGTCCTCTCCGTTGGTGCCCCCTTCTTGTGGGGGAGAGGCTTGCGTACCCTAATGAAGTTGTGAGCTATGCTGGCGGTGGCATAGCCACCGGTAGGGCCTCCCATGCCAGACAGGTCATAATCGAAGGGTCGGACAAAGAGCATCAAAGGGCAGAATGGACTCTCTAGCCTTTTGGCAACCATCCTAGGAGGAGGAAAACTCTGATTTCAAACCCGGGCAGATGGTGCTCATTTAACCCTGTAAGGTACACCATTTAGAGAAGGAAACTTGAACCAAACCTACGACCTGAGGACCTCGTTGCCACCATCCCAGCTTGCTAGGCCCCAGCAGACAAACATTTGGTTTAAAAGGTGAGACCAGTTCTGTGCACGCTGCGCTCCACCAGAAAAATATACTGCACAGGCTCGAAGGACACATCCAACCTCTGAATCATCAACGCGTTTGTAGAAAGCGTGGGATGAGTCCTTCCTGAATCTTCGTTCGTTAAGAAAAGCCAAGGAGGTGATTGATCAGCTCCTTCATATGATTTTATTGGTGCATTTATTCAGATGACTGCATTCATAGAACACAAACTTGGATCTTTGTGAAAAAAGAGCTTTTAATTAAAGAAACATAACTCATAAAGGAAATCTTGGGGCTGAAGTTTACATACCATCCAGGATAGTCTCTAGCTGGTCAAACTGTCTGTCTGCTTCAGTGTCCTTAGACAGCTTAAGTTCCAGAACAGACTGATAAGCCTTGAGGAGTTTATTGAGTTTCTGATCATCTTTCTCTAAGAATGAAACACAGCAGGAAACAGAGTTGTACATAGTATCCTAGTGTCCTCTTTTCAGCTCATTAAAATCTCATTTTTAAAAAAATCAAGACTACAGACCAGAAGCAAACAGAAACTGCCCCCATAAAATGAGAAATCAGATTCCTTAGTATAATAATGCCAAAATTTTGGCTGTAAGCCATTTTGCCCTATGGTGGAAGTCACGCTATTCAAAAGCATACAGGACAAAGGTATTGGCAAATTTGAGGGAACTCAAAGTTAGTAAAAGTATCAAAAATGGAGGAAAGGCTAAGAGGAAGAAGCTATAAAAGAAAAAAAAGTCCAATGAGGACTGGGTATAAAGAGTGGTGATAGCTGGCTTTTAATCAGGAAGCACTACATACTACTACATTCAGTTATAATCCTCAAACTGTATTGATTCTGCCACTGATTGGTGTCTATTCATTTTTCTTGGATTCATGTAGATTTATGAGTTCTTGTTCTGATGTCATTTTGCTATATTATATGGAATATTTGCAGTCCCTATAAATGAATTAGATGACTAATTGGATATGGGCATTATTATTATTATTTTTACCTTCTGTCAACTGCAAAAAGCCACCCTACTCAGATCTGCACACATTATTTGCTGATACATCACACAGTCCTAGACTCTTGGGAAGTGTCTGATATGTGATTGAATACATATTGCATATTGCCAGCATATTGATCTTGTTTGCTGTGTACTAATCTTGTTGTATATCAAATAATAATTATTTTATTTCTTACCCGCCTCTCCCTGCAGCTCGAGGTGGGTTACAACACAATTTTATAAACACAAACATTGGAAAAATTCAACAAATATACATATTTCTCCAGTCCCTACGCTTTATCTTATCAAAAGTTAGGGGGTTGCTTTTTGAGGCTGCAACTTTTTATCTAGTCTTTTAACATTTTCTTTAACCAATTTCTTTTTCTTGGCACATTGGACATAAATATGAGGGTCAAGCACATCTGTTCCACAAGCAATGCAGGTATTAATAAAAGGATTGGAGTCATGTTTTTGCATAAGGATCTCCATATCACCTTTAATTCATTTAGCTTATCTTTTATGCCTGATGGCTGATCAAATATCAAAATGATAGTTTGTGCTTTGATCAGGATTTTTTTTTTGTTTAGTTGACATTTTAGTTTTAAGCTTCATTTTAGGATACCTGCAGCAGGTATCTGGGCTGACTGCATACAGCAGCAACACCTGTGAGGATCCTAATTCATGATCCTGGTCCCCTTCCAGCTCCTCTCTGGTAGGCAAGGGAGATCCCAGTATCTGTTGTATTCCCTGTGCTATCTAAGGGTCTTTCCAGATAGGGCTTTATCCCAGGAGCATTTGTGTTTAAAAAAACCCCCAACAACCCCGAATGTTCCTGGGGCTTGTCCACACACCCCAGAAAGTGCACACTTTATGGGGTGGGTGTCCAGATGTTCTACTGGAATTTCCCAGTAGAACACCAGGACGTCATAACACCCTCCCCAAAAGCCCCCTAAACACAGTTTAAAAAGAAAAGAACTCACCTGTCCTCCATGGGACAGCTGTTGCAGCTCTTCTACCATGTCAAAATGATGCATCAGGTGAAAGGGAGGGCAGGAGTAATTCCCCCACCCACCCACTCACTTCTCCTGGCATATCATTTCTACATGCCAGGAGAATTCTGGCAGCTGTCCCATGGATGCCAGGTGGGTTCTTTTCTTTTTAAAAACTCTGTTTAGGGGACTTTTGGGGAGGGGTTGGTATTCCCACAGTTTTCCGGTCTAATTTAGCCTGGAAAACTGGGAATACTGTCTGGACTGCAATATTCTGCAGTCCAGATACTAGAAGTGGTGGGTTTATCCTGCACCTTCCCAGAAGGTGAGGAATAAACCCACTATCAAATTAATTCACCACTAAAAAGGGTTTTCTTGGTTTGTGGTGGATTAATGCGGGTTTGTCCAGGACATCAGAGGCATAAACAGTAAATATAATATAAAACCAGAGCAGAGCTGTAAACAGTAAATATTGGTGTGACATCTTACCAATGTCTGCTGAAGAAGAATCTTCAGGGCGGTTTTGCTTCAGAAAATCCCCCAAAGAACCTTGTTAGACAAATGCAAATGGTCATACATACAAGGAGTTATTGTTGTTACAATATTGCGAATGGTATCCAGAATATTAAAGCACTGAACAGACAATGTATTGTTCAGAGCATTAATTTTGAACAAAATTTCACAATATGGGATCGCGAACGTCTCATTCCTGTGGTTGCATAAAGTGTCGCAATATGGAGTCACTACTTTCTCATTCCTCAAGATTTCCCAAGGCAGAGAATATAGCCCTTTGAGTTCAGCAGGGCCTGGCCTGTCCCTTCTAAATTGTATGGTGCTAGTAACAACCCCATATTTTAAAGTGCTTCTAATTTACGAAAGACTTTAGTATCATAAGTAATGAGTGTTTGGGTAACAGAGACCAAGAACTGGATGCAATATAATATAATGTTATATAATATATTCCCCCTTCCCCTCTTTATCGTTTTCCTCACCCTCATTGACTTACTAGATATTTGTTATTGTTAATATTTAATTTACTAACACTATTACGAGTGGTGGCACAGTGGGTTAAGCCACTGAGCTGCTGAACTTGCTGACTGAATCCAGGGAGTGGGTGAGCTCCTGCTGTTAGGCCCAGCTTCTGCCAACCTAGTAATTCTAAAACTTGCAAATGTGAGTAGATCACTAGGTACCGCTTTTGCAGGAAGGTAACAGCGCTCCATGCAGTCATGCCAGTCACATGACCTTGGAGGTGTCTACAGACAATGCAAGCTCTTCGGCTTAGAAATGAAGCTGAGCACCATCCCCCAGAGTTGGACACAACTAGACTTAATGTCAGGGGGAAACTTTATCACGAGTACCATACCCACTACCTTTTCCCTACCATACCCTCTGGGAAAAAATATTTGAAAATAATTAATATAAATGTACATTAAAAAGTGCTTCTAATTTACAACACTTCCACTGGCATATTTTAAACTGATTTGCATTATTGGAAGTTCAAATCTGTTTTAAAACAAAGTATCTATTCCTCAATATCTGGCTCTAAAGTGAATATGTATATTTTCCCCCCATTTTCCCATTCCCATGTTGACATTAAATTTAACACCAGCCCTTCATGGAGTCTAAGGGAAATGAAATCAGCTTCCAGTACCACTTCCAACTTTAGAGTTGGCTCAGAATCAAGAATGAGTTGTCCCACTCGTGTAACACACATCAGAGACCCAAGCTAGTCAATGGCCCCTGAACCTGCCCAACTACTAAAAGAGCAGTACCTGTTATCAAATTTAAAAGTGCTTCGTCACTTGCACAAGCACTTCCCCATAAACCTGAAAATGAAAAAAGATTACCATATTAGCAAACTTG
Organism: Anolis apletophallus; assembly: GCA_030556195.1. Taxonomy (NCBI): domain Eukaryota; kingdom Metazoa; phylum Chordata; class Lepidosauria; order Squamata; family Anolidae; genus Anolis; species Anolis apletophallus. Next base: position 123,470,766 of record JARBWK010000008.1, on the reverse strand, counting down.
TGCTCTACTGGCAATGAAGAAGCTAAAATTAATATTTTGTTTTCAAAAGGCATAATTTAAGGTGCTCAAGATGCCTCCTTCAAACATATAAAAGGGAAATTTTAAATATGATCAAAACATCCACATTTTATTCTTGAGCTTCACTTTTGTTGCTAGCAGGAATGGCATGCTGATATATCAGATGTTCTGCACGATGCATGAAAGAGCAATTTTTTTAAAGTATGCAGGTTTCAGGAGGGTTTGAAGGCTATATTGAAACTCTGCATTCCTTTCAGTAAGGCAAGCAAACAAAGCAACCCATTTAAAATAGAGGATATCTAATTGTGCTTGGAGTTTGGCAGTCTAAGGATGGATTTACACTGCCATATAATGCAGTGTAATTCAAATTAACTTCATTGAACTGGATTATATGGCAGTGTAGACTCATATAATCAAATTCAATGCAGTTAACCTGCATTCTGAAACAGCATTAAATGACAGCGTAGACCAGGGGTGAGCATTCTGAAACAGAAATCATGGGAGTAAGTCCAAAACACCTGGAGGGCCAGTAATTGCCCACCCTAGACTCATATAATGCAGAATGAACTGCATTGAACTGGATTATATGAGTCTAAGCTGCCATGCAATCCAGTTCAGTCAACATTATAATGGCAGTGTAAATGGGGCCTAAGAATAGAATATCATTAAGGAAACAATTGTGACGGTATACCTTGGAGATAGCAGAGATTTCTCTCCTTCTTCTCCTTGATCAGTTCCCCATTTTCAAAGAAGCTCCCAAAGTATTTCGTGTCTACATATGCTCCTAGACCAGGAATTCCAACTTCATATGGGGTAAATTCAAACCAAGTAGCTTGGAGGGAAAAAAAGGACAAATGTAAGAATTTGAATTCCCAGGAGAGGTGGCACGAAGTTCACCACCCCTCCCTGGCCAGGAAAGCTAAAAGAGTATCCATTAGGCATGTGCGTGTGGCACCATTTTTTTGCAATCATAGCAGGTCAGCCTGGGCACCCTTTGAGTAACTGAGGCTCCTTTACTGAGGAGCTTGCAGTGATGAAGCAAAAAAGGCTGCACAAAAACCCTTTCTTGTGGCCAATATTGCATCCACTCTAGGCCTGCCTGCCTGCCTGCACTCCCCGCCACATATGCCCATCACACTCTCTGAGAGTGTGTGTGGCTGGGCTTGCAGGAAGGCCTGGAGCCCACCTGCAGCTGAGCTCAAGGCCTGTCTGCCTGCACACTCACCAAACATGCACTCTCTTTCCAAGACAAGGAGGAAAATTTAGATACACATAAAATCAGGCTTTTGTGTCGAGCAGATTTTTGTGTGGGGAGGGGGCTTCTCGTTTTATGCTTCCAAAGAAATGGAAGACATGAAAGAAAAGATAGGAACAGTAGGAACAAATTTCCCTCACATGTCTAGTATCCATTAGATTAGTGAAATTGTTTAGAATGCTCTATATATTTGTGTATCAGTCAGTCTCATATAGAAGTCAAGGCCAACATTTAGGGCCAAATGTATGGATTTTAATATGGCCCATGAATAAGTTGAGGGCAATTACTCAAAAAGGGGGCAGCACCAGCACTGGATTTGAGGAGGCTGTCCACTGCCATTTTTGTGATCAGGCTTTAAAAGGCCTTTTACAACTATTCTCAAGGAGGCAATTATTGCCTTTTAAAATAAAATAGAAGATATAATATAAATGTTTACCAAAAAAGGGGAATCGCCTCTTTCTCTAAGCACTGACACGTTTTCCCACCCAAGGCTTCAAAATGCCCAGAAGTGATGACATAGAAATTGATATAAAAGGGGACCATTTTTCTTTTTAGGTTCTGTCAGGATGGGCTATGCTCTCATTTTTTACCACTCTACTCAAAGAAGGGGGCAGTGCATGTGTGTGGCTGTGTGTTAATTTACACCATTCACATTAACCCAGTGTTTCCCAACCGTTTTTGAGCCGTGGCACACTTTTACATTTAAAAAAATCCAGGGGCACACCACCAACCAAAATGACATTTTAACACAGTAAAGAACGGCTGGGGGATGGTGGTCTGCTGGGAGCAGCTGCTGGGAGTGCCGAAGCTGGGGGAGGGGGCGGAGCCAGGCTGCGCCATGCCCTGCCCCTCCCCCGGCTTCAACTATCCCACAGCTTTTCCAGCCTTGAGGGGCAGTGCCAAGCCAGCAGTGGCAGAGCCAGCACAATGCTGGCTTGGCACTGCCCCCTCAAGGCTGGAGCAGCTGCTGGCAGTCTGCACCATGCCCGCCTCCCTCCCCGGCTTCAGCTCTCCCAGCAGCTTCTCCAGCCTTGAGAGGGCAATGCCAAGCCAGTGGTGGCAGAGCCAGCACCATGCTGGCTTGGCACTGCCCCCTCAAGGCTGGAGCAGCTGCTGGGAGTGCTGAAAGCCGGGGAGGGAGCAGAGCCAGGCCGCACCATGCCCCGCCCCCTCCCTCTGGCTTCAGCTCTTCCACAGAGGAGGAGCATGAGCGGTGGACGAGCTTCAGTGGCCGGGGCTCCTCCACCGCGCAGCTTCAGCAAGCGAGGGGCGGGATTCATGGCTGGGGAAATGGCCGAAGGAGGAGGCGCCCCAGCCCCTTCTTCTTTTTCTTCTCCGTCGCCCGGCCCTTCCTCCTCCTCCCCAAGCAGCTGGAGTTCGGCAGGAGGAGGGGGGAAGGAAGGGGGGCAGAGAGCTTTTCTTGCAGCACAGCAGGAGGTCCGTCATGGCACACTAGTGTGCTGCATCACAGCGGTTGGGAAACACTGCATTAACCAATATATAACACAATCCAGCTTTTTGGGGAGGTCATTTTTAAAACTAAAACATTTAGATGTATATATGGGTGGGTGTGTGTGTAATAGGTAGGAGGGTTACTTTTAACTACAAGGTCATTAGGAAATACTGAGGTGCTGTCAATGTAATATAATTGGTGTGGGATGGTAGAATAATCATTTATCCTCTCCAACACTCAGTGGCCTGTCCGAATTGTTTTCTACTCTGCGTCTTTTGCATTTTAGCTAAGCAAACCAAACACAATCTTGCCACAATGCCATAAACTTTGAGGATTAATTATGCTTGAAGGTAAATATATTTTCCAAACGCACACCTACACTGACCACTTATATCAGTTTCAAACCAGTATTGAAGAAAGTGATATCACTGTGCTGATGACTGCATAGGAAATCCTAGAATTGGTTTGAGGTGTGCTTTAATGGCTTTCTTTCATGAACTTTTGTGGGAGAGCTCTTTCACACAGGTCCAAATGCCAGTTCATCTCGGGATTTTGGTCTGTCTGGAAGGACCTCAAGTTTGTTGTTTAGTCACTGCAGTTTGAAGCTAGCTTTGAACTGCATCAAATTGTCATTGTAGATTGGGCCTAAGAAATGTATGAGCAATCGTTCTCTGGGCTACAGTAAGATCTGTGTGGGATATCTCAACTCATGAGATAAACTTGTTAGCTGAGTCTTTTTACTACAAATGCTTTTGAAAACATTTGTATAAAATATTGTTTTCCTTTTCCAGTGTTTTAATAATAATAATAATAATAAAAATAATAAACTTTATTTATAACCCGCCACCATCTCCCCAATGGGGACTTGCCCAAACAACAAATAACAATAAAATAAAATCAAAAACACCAGCAATAAACACAACAAAAATACATACACATAAATAAAAGCAATATACAACAAGATATCTAAAATCACAGAGACAGGGCTGGCCACAGGCAACATATAAAATGATTAAAATCTCAGGGTGAGCTAAGCGGAATAGCATCCTTTACAGGGAAAGAACATCGTTTATAGGGGAGAGGGGAAGGAATCCGAGCACTTAACTAGTTCATCTTTAACTAATTTACACATACATTTCACACAGATATACACAGTCACATACACAGAGAACGACTACCTTCATTGTATGTTAGATACGTCTCCTTGTCTACAGCTGAAAATATAGGATAGGGATTTTTTCCATTCTCACAAGATGCTGCTTGGGCAGACAATTCAGACACATCCAACTGAAAAAGATGGATTTTTAATTTAATAGATTACTTAGTCTTTTCCCAACTTCCATTTCAGATTTCCAGGAATTACTTAAATTAGAAATGAGGAAACTTTGGCCCTCTAGAAATTTGGGGATGTAACATCTGCCAGACATTTGCAGTGATCTAGCTAGATATGAATCTAGGAGCTGAAATTCAAAATATCCCAAGGTTCAGAGTTTCCTCATATCTGTTCAATTTTTTTCTTTTATTCTCTTCTGTTTGTATTCCTGATTTCTCCCTGTATGTGGAATTAAAAGAAAATACAGTTTAAAGTGAATATCTAAAAGTTTTAAATAATTTAATAACATTTCAAACATTGCGCCTACAAAAAATACCCATACTGCATTAGAGTTTATAAACTATAGAACGGTGCTTAGAAACACGTATGTTTGGCTTCGTTTCCAAAGGCATATCTTGCAATCAGATCATTTCATCCTAGCTCTGCCATGCTGCACTTTCAATAACAAATATTTTGCTTATATTTTCTCTGATTGCTTAAGTGGACCTAAAGAGATGTATAGCATTTGGAAGACATAGGTAATGCCTATATGGTCAAATTAAAGATGTTGCTGGACATAGTCCAGAGAATGAATGGCTGGATTTGCAGCAGAAGTGTTGCATCCAACTATTAATGCAGCTCAAGGGGAAACAGGATATATTCCTGAACTTCCAAGAAGCTCTGGAGTGATCCCAAAGTTTTAGAAGCGTGAACAGATAGATCTGGCTACATCCATGGCCACACCTTCAATGGACCAAACAGCTTGGGAGTGTCTTCAGAGTCCTTTAGTCATTTAAATGGACAGCCACGTTACCAGTAAGAAGCATCTCCCTGCCAGAGGCCTGCTGGGGATGTCGCTCATGATGAGGTCACACCAGGGTGCTCAGCCATGTGACACAGAAATGCAATATCACCAGCAGCAGGGAGTTATTTGTCACCACTCATGTGGTAGCACTTGTGGCTCCAATGCACTCTTGAACTAACCACATGTGGATAACCAAATGAGAGCTGTTCTGCCCCCTAGCAAAGAGTTCCGATATGTCCTCCTAAGAACTCCGCAACTGCCTTCCTTTGACTGCAGGATCGAACCTATCACCTGACTACCTTCTGGCAATGTATAGCAATGTTGGGCTCTGAGCCTGCTCAGACTTTGCCCCTAATCACTTCATGTTCCCACCTTTCTCTCTCCTTTCCCTTCCCTTTTCTATATTGTTACTCTTTAATTGTTGTTATTTGTTTTATGTCAAACTTTTTTGTAAACCGCTCCGAGCCCCCCGGAAGTGGCGGTATAGAAATTTGAAGAAATAAATAAAATAAAATAAAATAAATGGCTCTGGAGATACTCCTGGGCTGCATCAGGGCAACTCCAGAAAAGTTCATCTCAGATTACTCAAGTAAATGTAGACACAGTAATTGAGAAGAGACAAAAATGATGTTGAGTATACTAAAGTGTCAAAGAGATATCATTAGTGGGGGTTTTTATTGTGTGCCTTCAAGTCATTTCCCTCTTATGGAGACTCTGAGAGGAACTTATAATGGTTTTCTGGGACAGAGAGTGTATGACTTGCCCAAGGTCACCCAGTGGTCAAGCAGGGAATAAACAGTAGTCTCCAAAATCATAGTCTAATGCAGAAACTACTACACCACTCTAATTCTATGCTGGCAGACTAATCATAGAATTCTCAACTTAGTTCTGCACCCACCTGGTTCAGCATTTTATGCACAAGAAAATAGGACCAGATTTCAGTCAAGGAATAACATTCATTTTCTATACTCTCCAGCAAAGCTTGAGATGCCTTCTCAAATTTCCATGAGCCTTGGGCAAGGTTATTGCAATGATGTTTTTCCAAAATTTCTATTTTTTCTGACCAGTCTTTATCTTTGCAGAGGCTCGAAAGACTCCTTTTAATGGGACAAAAAGTACACATTTGAAAAAAGAGCAATGAATTTCAGTTCCAATTCTAATTTGGAATGTATAATCCCTTTAGGTTCAGCTTGGTATTTTTCTTTGAACAAACAGCTCAATAGGAATACATGAAATATAGGGAAAGCATGGCACACTCATTATGGGTGCCTGCGGTGCAGCAGTGCGGCAGCAGGCATTTCTAAAAGGGACACTCAGCCTGCCATTTCAAAAGTAACTACTCCAGTAAACCTGTGGAAAGGTTAATGCAGTAAGGCCTCATCTAAGATAGACACAGCTGTTCCATTCCACCAAATGCACCCAATTTTTCAGGTGTCCCATGTTCTTCAGGTTCCTTCACATTGCTACTGGATTAAAAAGAAGATGGAAGAGGAAAGGGGTGCCTTTCTTACTCCAATTTGGGCAAGGGAGGGGTAGTGGGGTGATAGCTTCTGGCTCTTTCCTCCACACTATGGGCATTTCCAGACAACCCTTTAACCCGGGAGCAATTGCATTTTGAAAACATGATTGTGCCCAGGTTCAAGTACACACACGCCCCAGAAAACACATGCTTGGGGGGGTCCACATGCCCCCTTGGAAACTTCCGGGAGGGCAGGGAGACATCCATCACCCCCTTCCAAAACCCCTTTTTAAAGCCTTTAAAAATAAAATAACTTACTCAGCCAATAACTTACCCATTAGACTGCTGCTGGAGCTCTTCTGACACATCATTCCTATGCGCCAGGAGAACTCCGGCAGCAGTGTATTGGCAGCCGAGTAAGTAAAGACATTTTAAAGGGGTTTTGGGAGTGGGTGGGGGCTGTCTCAGGTTTCCTGGGCTCCAGGAGCCCAAGTAACCCAAGACAGATGTGTACATGAGCACATGAAGTCATGTGGCGCAATCCCCAGTCCCATCTACACAGCACCTGCAGCTGCAAACACCTGAGTCTTCTGAAAGATCTGGGTCTTTCCAACAAACAAATTACTTCAGGACAAAGCAGGGTTTTCCTGCTTTGTTCTGAAAGCATTCCGTTTTCCCTGAAGTGTTGTTTGGACACCCCAGGGGAAAATGCGGAAGGGCATGCACTATAGGTGTTGTCTGGGTGCGCCCTATGTCCCTTATAGAATAAGGTTATTTTATTTGCTCTTCTCACCCCTTTTTAGGCTGCATTTCCGTTCTTCTTCATTTATAGTCCCCTTTCTATCTATCTATCTATTATTTTTAATATCTATATTTTTGTAGATACAGATATTTTGAGATCAGCAATGGAATTTACAACCTCATTGTATGTAACCCCTCAAATAAGCAGATCCTGTACTTATTTTTAAAAATGCTCCCTCAATGCATTTTTTTTAAAAAAAGAGAGAAGATTTGTTTGTTAAATGCTTCTAGGTGTACCCTTGACCTATCCATGTGTTATAACAAAACCCATACTTCTATCCCCCAAACTTGTTAGAAATGAGGTCCTCCTGTGCATAATTAAGTACTCTTGTTATTAAACATTTTCTCTTTTACCACTGTGCACTTACCAAGTAGAACCTGACACTGCACACAAATACATAGCACAGTCCAGGAGATTGCAATTTTTTAGCTCTGTTAATGTGCCATAAAGAGCAATTGCAGCCCTCAGAGCTCCACCTGATCCCAAAAAAACAATGTTGGGCACTTTGTCCTAATAAAAGAAAAGGAAACATATTCAGCAAATAACCTTTGAACAGTCAAACATAATCGAGTTTTTTGTCTGATATATTAAACACACTTGGCTTCTACAATCTGTTTCTGTACAATTCATATTTTAATGGCATGTGATGGTTGGCATGTTTTGGATTTATCATATTCAGCCATTGATAGTTGGCATTTTATCATATGTCTTATCATGTGGACTTTTACATATGGGCTCCAGAACAAGATGGTGGCATGACAAAAGTGATCTGATTTTGCTTGTGTTTACGGCCAAAAATTCACATCCAACACTTGCATAGACAGGTTTTTTTTTTGTTACAATTGTACATTCAAAATGTACAGGTGTTCCCCACTTATTGACAGGTTACGGACCAGAGCACTCTTGAAAACCAAAAATCATGGACATACAGAACTCAATCTTTCTTTCAGCTTGCAAATACAATTGAGCTGCTGAAAAGTTTAAATAATGTATTATATATTACTTACAAATGAACAAAAAACCTAAATAACATAGTCAGATGAGAAAGTAATGTGTGGCCACAAAAGCATACGCAAGCGCATGGAAAAATGACAAAATAAATTAAAAGAGCCGACAACATACTGTACGTATGGCTTCTGATTGAGAAAGATCAAACAAATGGATTCTCAAAAAGTGGGAAATTTGGTATGCAACAGAGGTTGCACCTTTTCTGTGAAGGGAGAAATTCTAATTCAAAAAAAAATCCTGATCCAGGATAATTGCCTCATATAATTTTTTTAACATAATAGCCTATAGACAGCTTATCAAAGTATGGACATATGAGCATGTGCACAGTCATTTTATGAGATAAGGATTGTTGTCTAGGAATGGTCCAATCCATTTCTGTAGACTGCTGCATCCAAGTCTGTTCTGTGTCTACTCTGTGTAGATTAAACAGGAAAATATTTGTACCTTCACATTTGTACTGATTTGAGTAAGCTGTATACAATTGCAGACATATGGGTGGATGCACAATTTCAAATATGCACATGTTAACAAATTATTTTTGTTTTCATTCACATTATGAATGCCTTGCTCCACTCCTTCTTTGCCCTGTCCTTTGTTTTGGTGTCATTTTTACAGATGAGGGATGCTCAGAAATGTGATTAGTCAGGTATTGGTCTGTGAACCATTCAACTGCCAGTCTAGCATGATTTCTGTGGGCAGGGAGGAGAGAACACAAAAATAATACGGCAGAAATGTGGTACCAGCATGGTATATCTGTCATATTAAATACGAAGTAATGCCTCTACCTTCGTTACGTGGGTTTGTGCACTTTCATTTCAGGCATCAGCATCCTGGGTAACCATTGTGCACAGATCTTCTGATAGCCAAGCAAAGCAATAATGTGGCCGACACGTTCTTGAGAAATGCCAATTATGCTTGAAATTTCTCTCTGAGTGATACAACGATTGTCCTGATTCAACCTGTCAACCTTTTGCTTGTGAAACTCTGTGGTTGCTGTCACAGGACATCCAACTTTTTGTTTGTCATGCAAGTCAGATGTTCCCACCTCAACATCTTTAAACTTACTTGCCCAACATCACACAGTACTCACTCACATCAACACAATCACCATAAACAGCCAAACAAATTATTGAGGAATTAAAGAAGGGGGTAAACAAAATTAAAATGGAAAAATATAAAGAATTAGAAAGGAAATTTCTCTGGAAATGGTATAGGACACCAGCTCCATTAGCAAACATGGGTACAGGACTAAGTCCGATGTGTTGGCACTGCAAAGCAGGGAAAGGTTGGTATGCACATATGTGGTGGGATTGTTTAAATGCAAAAACTTTTTGGAACAAGATAATTAGTAAAATGGGGAAACTTTTCAAGATAACAATCCAAGTCAACATGGAATTTGTATGTAACAACATGTATGTAAACCGCCCCGAGCCTGCCGGAAGGAGCGGTATACAAGACCGAATAAATAAATAAATAAATAAATAAATAAATTTATGTTAATGGCAACCACAGGGAATAAAAATATTGCGGCGAAGAACCAGGATTTATTCAAAACAATGATTTTAGCAGGAAAAGCAGTAATAGCCTGGGGGTGGAGAGATGTAAAAAAATGGAATTTGGAAAATTGGAATAACTATCTATTTGAACAAGTCCAATCAGATATTATCGCTTGTACAACCCAAAAAGACTCACAGGAGGACAAAATAGAAGTAATTAAAGAGAAATGGGCAACATATATAAAATGGATAGAAGAAGGTGAAGCCAACACAGATATTGCACAAAGACTTCAAAAGTTGTGTTCGTGGTTAAAAATAAAGATATAGAGAGGAAAGTGGTTGGGGGGGGGATAGGGAAGGGGGTGGGAGGAGTTGGGAGAAAATAATAAATGAAAAGAAATATGAACGAATCTGTAAAGAATGGGAATAGAAAATATAGAAACATGTTTATGATAATGCATGTTTACAATGGATAACGATTATTTGTTCAAATATGTTTCTTTTCAATAAAAAATATTTGATTAAGGGGGAAAAAACCATAAACAGCTTTCATTCTCTGATGAATCTCCTTTGGGGTGGCACCTTCTGCTGTCAAGAATTCAATGACTGCACATTGCTTAAGTCGCGTTGACCAACCATCTGCGCAGGGTTCCATACTTTGCACTTTAACAACACAACTATTCAATGCTAAGGCTTCGCACCAAAATGGAACTGTAGAGAAAAGTCTACTGAACAAGTTAGTACCTGCCACATACCAGTACTGCCATCTGTTTAGAAGTTACGAAGGTGGACGCATTACATTTCATTCAACCCTTGTAGTTTGGGAAGCTTCAACCAGGGACCTTGCAGTAAGGGTATCAAATACACACACATACTTTCTCATGTCAACCAGAAATCTGCCAGAACACCATGTTTTTAGAGAATTGATCAACTTTTAAGATAGGTTCTTGTATTTTGAAAAAAGTCATTTGGACAAGAACATTTGGGTTTTGGATTACAAATACTAACGCAGAAAGCTAAGACTTCTATATGAAACAAGTCCAGCATCCTTTATCTGAAATTCTTTAAATTCCTTGAAGATAGGACCCAAGTCTAAACATGAGATTTATTTGTGTTTCAGATACACCTTTTATACATAGCCTGAAGGTAATATTTTAAACATTTTTGATAATTTTGTACATGAAACAAAGTTTGCATACACTGAACCATTAGGAAGCAAAAGTATCGTTATCTCAGCTAACTATGTGGCCAGTTTTGGATTTTGGGGTATTTCAGATATATGAATTCCTTACAGGTGATGCTCAGTCTGTACTGAATTTTTTTGTACAAGAGAATGTGTGAAATTTTCACAGAAAAGCCCTGAAATGGGATAAATCAGCAAAACACTCATCATTTTGACCTCTAGGGAGAAAATGCCCCAAAAGCTTGCATTTCTTTCTCTTTCCTTCCCCAAAAATCAAACTATGTTTGTTCAATGAAAGAAAATAGTTACTTTTTTGAAGCAGAATAAATAAAATGGGATCCTACCAGATCACAAGGAATCCCAAGTTTCTCAAGGCCCTTCTTCACCACTTCTTTTCTTGATGCAATGAATGCTTTTTCACCCTCTGATAGAGATTTAGAAATTCGGACCTTGGCTTTTCCCTGCCAATACACACATGTGCATTAGGCATGAGAAAAAAGTTATGAAAATCAAAAGAAATCGTAAGTGATTCGTATGTAATGGGACTTTCTAGTTTATACGCATCACGGCAGCTAACCAGGAAGTAGACTTTCTTTTACGGTCCTTGAGGCCAACAATTTGCGTTATGATCGTAATAAATTCTTAATTATTGTACTACGTACTCACTTCTCCCTGTCTTCTCCCCCTCATTTCCTTCCCGCCTTCATTCAGCTTCTTCTTTTTCCCGCATTTCTATGGGGAACTGGAAGTGACGCTGCTGCTAGGCAATGCATTTTGGAAAGTGTAGTCCTCCTCTTTCCTGCTGGCTTCTCCCTCCCCCCTTCTCGTCCCCGTTGCTCTGCCTTGCCCCATCGCAGGGGCCAACTTCTCACACACACGCGCGCGCGCTTCTCCTCCTCTCTCTCCCTGCGCTCTCTCAGATGCTTCTCCCCCCTCCCTTCTCTTCCCCGTTGCTCTGCCTTGCCCCATCGCAGGGGCCAACTTCTCACACACACGCGTGCGTGCTTCTCCTCCTCTCTCTCCCTGCGCTCTCTCAGATGCTTCTCCCCCTCCCTTCTCTTCCCCGTTGCTCTGCCTTGCCCCATTGCAGGGGCCAACTTCTCACACACACATGCACGTGCTTCTCCTCCTCTCTCTCCCTGCGCTCTCTCAGATGCTTCTCCCCCCTCCCTTCTCTTCCCCGTTGCTCTGCCTTACCCCATCGCAAGGGCCAACTTCTCACACACACACGCGCGCTTCTCCTCCTCTCTCTCCCTGCACTCTCTCAGATGCTTCTCTGCCCCCTCCTCTTTCCTGCTGGCTTCTCCCCTTCCTTCTCTCTTCCCTGTTGCTCTGCCTTGCCCCATCGCAGGGGCCAACTTCAGCCCTCCAGGTAGGTGTTTTGGACTTCAACTCCCACCATTCCTCACAGCCTCAGGCCTTTTCCTTTTCCTCTCAGCCTGGGCAAACTTTGGCCCTCGCTCCCTCAGGATCGGGGTGAGAGAGAGGCAGCGAGGAGCGAGGGGGGGCTCCTCCTCCTTTTTTTGCTGCTTCCAAGAATAGAATACCCCCTCCCTCCCTCCTTCCCTCCCTCCTTCCTATTTGGAGAGTCCCATCTAGAATTCAGTGTGATTTATTCAAGTTTTGGCCTACAACTCCCAGAAATCCTTTTTGGAAAATTTTTTGTAAGTCTTTCTTTTACTAATCAAAAAAATTCCCCATTTGAATTTAGAATCGCCATTTTGGGGTTCGAAACCATGCCTAATGTGCATGCATGAGATATGAAAAAAGCATACTGTCACATGTTTGCCATCTTTTGGGGTCTGAATATTTTAGTCAAATTGTAATATGTGTCTTTTTAATTCGGTTTTAGGCTCTCTTTTTTAGCAGTTTTCAATTAAAAATTGTTTGGCTTGATGTTATATTAAGAGGCTTGTGCATTTCAAGAGAATCACTATCCGTTTCTGCTTGCTTAAAACTGGCAGTCCCTGTATCAGTTTGCGTGTGCCTCCCAAAAAACAGGTGCATTTTCATTCCGCAAACAAAAACTAAAGAATATTTTTGTCCCATTGGTGGCAATGGGTGGGCTTCCCAGGCTCCCCTTCCCCTCAGTTTTAGGACAAGAGGGATGAAAATTGCCACACTTGGAGCACACATCTACCACTGTTAGCCCACCAAGTTTTATAATATTTGGGCCATTCCCTGATTTTAAGGAATTTTTTCTTTCAAGAAAAAGAAAGAAAGAAATTCTTATAAACATCCCCTATCCCTCACTGGCCCCACCCTCTAACTTCTCCAGAAGAATTCCTTCCTGCTAAATGACAGTAAGAATCAGAGTTAAGATACCACTCTTTCTGGGATTGTTTTTTTTTCTTATATCCTTCATTAAGACCTGGATTAAAAGCATCAGAGTTAGGCTCCTAGGGAAACCCCATGCAAAGAAGACGTGGAGTTCTCAAAAAAACCAGACAAAGAGCCAAGATCGGCTCCTGCTTGCTTTTGTGTTGGGCAGGTTGAGGTACCAGGTGGGCCTTCCCATTATGTGCTCCTGAAAGTACAGAAGAATCTGAAGGTGCAGAAGATACTGAAGGGAAACGGATCTATGCAGAACTCTATGTATTACTTTATCTGAGATCCTTAGATTCAAGGTGCGATAAACATAACTTAATAAATAAACCACGTTGTAGCTCTTAATCGGGGAGCCCAATGTCATAACTCTGCATTCAGCAATTTTGACAGTATATGACTGGTATCCTCACTAAGGGCACTACCAGACAGGCCCTATATCCTGGGATCTGATCCCAGGTTTTCTGTTTTTAACTGGATTATATGAGTCCACACTGCCAGGCAATCAGGGATAAACAGAAAACCTGGGATCAGATCCTGGGATATAGGACCTTTCTGGAAGGCCCCTAAGTTATTTGACATCAAACTTATTTGGGAATTGAGAAATTTTTCAGCTTCTAGCTGTACTTTATTATCTATGAACAACAGCAAAGAAATGTGCACTCAAATTTGGCTCTACTCATGATGTACAATTTGAAAAGGGGGGGCTGGAGAGACACATTGCTATAGCTACCATAAAATTGCTGATTAATAATTTAAAATTATCAAACAACACAACATACCTTCTTGGTCATTTTGCTCTCCATTTTCGCCTCCTTTTTTCTTCTTTAAAATCAACTGTGCAACAATGCTCAGAGGAAAGAACTAGCAGGAGAGGCTTTTCAGTTTCTCTAACGCAGTATTGTTTCAGTTTTCTTGTTTTCTTCACAACACGGTAGCAAAGATTTGCGGAGAAAAATGGGGCGTGTAGTTGCTATGTTCCTGGCACAAGACAGCATAGACTGTCCAAATAGAAAGTTAAGGGCCATTTGCCAAGTATAGTAATACGATCCCTGAAGCAGCAGATTTACCAGTGCTGCTATCCTTTTAAACAAATGGCCCAGAAATATAGAGATCAGGTTTTCTATGAGTGAGAGAATAAAGAAAACCATTACAATGTATTGGACATATTTACCAGGTTATTTGTCACATTTCAAAGGCCTACACTTCCTTCCTAACATTCTCCTTGTGCAAGGAGACAGGACGGGGGGTGGGGGGTGGAGGAGGACCTCAGGTATCATTTCCTTGCACTAGGAGGGCACGAGGAGGGAAGTTATGGTGTTCAGGTATCTTTTACTTGTCTTATAGGGAAAAATTGGGGGTCTTTGCGGTGTCTGCATGCCATCCCAATTTTAAAAATTGTTGGCTGATATACTCTGACTCAGCATTACTATACACATTTCACACAAGTAATTCTCTTAGCTTTAGTTGCTGACAGAATGAAAATGTTGGCACAGCACATTCCTTACCATGCCCAACATGACAAGCATACTGGCTGGTGAACTGACACCATGAAGCTATATATTGTTGGATGAGTTTCCCACCCCATTGTTTCCATATTTATGTCATGTGGGGTCTTGCCCCTTCTTGATGGTAAGCGGTTTTCATTCTGCAGAGGCTCAACCAGCCTCTCGTCAATTCAGCTAGCAAATCTACTTGTTGATTTAGGACTGCATTATCAGCCTGTGAATGTTTACGCAGGAATAAATTGCACTGAACTGAATGACCTTAGTGTGTATGCAAAGGATTGTAGTGCCAACATTGTGTTGTTCTTGCTTCTGTGCCTTCCCTACCTATTATTTCACTTTCCTATTTTTGTTTTCTCTTAAACCTTGATGTTGTTTTTGTGAATTGCACACTACTTCCTAAATGTTGTGCTGCATATTCCTATTGTAACTTTTCTCCTTCTGGTTAAATTCATATCCTATTTGCTTTCAATGCAAAGCAAAACAGTGAGATTGTTGTGATTGAACCTCCAGCTGCTACTGATAGTAGTGATTCAGAAGACTCTGATAGCTCAGCATCTGGGGAGAGTATGGAACTGGGTGGGGCTGTTTGTAACAGGAGTACTGATGTTTGCAGAAAGAGGCTCACTCATGAGTCAAGTGAGTCAAGTGAAGAGGATCACTTGCAACTCAAGAGAGTAAAGCAAATAATTACAGCACCTACAGACTCTGAGACATTTGAGGGATTGTCTGGGAATGATGGGAGTCAGAGTACAGAGGACCTTTCTAGTGAAATGGATTGGACTCAAGTAAGAGAAATTCAGAGGGCTTGTGAGGAGCCCACAAGTTCAGACACCTGGGTAGGATTCACTGATGATCAGGATTGGCCCTCAGAGTCCCCAGAAAATAGGGGGGATGTTCTAAGTCTTAACCACAGGTGGAAATCTTGGAGGGTCAGTCAAAGGGCAGCAGCTGCTGGGAGAGTAACACCTGAGGATGATGATAGGGCGTCAACCTCATCAAGTGGATCTGACTTGTAGTTAGCAAGGAGTTGCCTTTGGATCCTAGGACTCTTGCATCCTGTCATCTTGCATCTTGAAGCCTTGTTTCCAGACTGATTCTGCTGCTTCCTGTGGTGGGGTTTGAACTCCACTGGATTGTTCCCCAGTTGGACTGTGGGTTGTGTCTTCGCTTCTATGTCTATCTCCTCTCCTTGGCCTTGGCCTGGGTCCTGGATTACGTCTCTCCTACGCCCCTTTGGATACCTTCTTGGACAACCCTTTGATGACTTCAATGCTGATGACCATGGATTGATTCTGACAACGACATCTTCTGTGCTGCCCTCAGCGTGCCTTTCTCTGTTTGTTTTGCTTTGATTTTGCTAAAGTGTTTTGGCGTTTTGAATGCAGGCTTTTTCTCCCTGTTTGTTTTCATGCCGGTTAAGGCTTCCTTTTGTTAGCGTTTTCACTGACCATTAAGTGCTTTGTTTTGCAAATACTTATCTCCAGAGACTCTGTGAATATTAAAACAAACTATTTACACTTCAATTGGGTTTGAAGTGGTGTCTGCTGCGACAGAGATGGTGAGAGGGGGAAAAAGAGACTTTTATCTTTAAAGTAGGTAGTTTGTAGGAACTCTATCCTCTTTTTCATGTGACTGCCATATAAATAACAAAAAACTGTGTTATTAGGGGCTGCGGTGGTGCAATGGGTTAAACCCTTGTGCCGTTGAACTGCTGACCTGAAGGTTAGCAGTTCAAATCTGCAGGACAGGGTGAGCTCCCACTGTTAGCCCTAGCTCCTGCCAACCTAGCAGTTCAAAAACATGCAAAAGTGAGTAGATAAATAGGTACCGCTTTGGCAGGAAAAAGCAAAAAGATGCTCCAAACTGTCATGCCTGCCACACAACCAGGAGGTGTCTATGGATGCAAGCTACTCAGCTTGGAAATTGAGGAAGAACACCTCCCCAAGAGCCAGAGATGACCACCACCTCTGAGCTGGAAATGCCTTCGTCTGTGTATTTGTCTCATTGTATGTCATTTGTAACAAGGCATTCAATGTTTGCCTCTATCTTTGTGTATACCAGTGTTCCCTCACTTATTGTGGGGGTTCCATTCCAGAACCACCCACAATAAGTGAAAATCCATGAAGTAGGGACACTATATTAATTTTAGTATTTATACATTATTTTATATATTTTATATATTATTTTCTTACTCGTGCTTCCTTACCCGCCTCCTGGCCCATCCTGACGGTGCCTGACTGCCTCCCTGGCCTCCGCAGACCCTGGCAGAGCCTCTGGAGCCACACAGGCAGCAGCAGGCCAGGGAGGCAGGCCTTCCCTGCCATGCCTCAGGCCACTGTACTTCCAGGGTCTGTGGAGGCCAGGGAGGCCGGCCTTCCCTGCCATGCCTCAGGCCACCGCACTTCCAGGGTCTGTGGAGGCCAGGGAGGCAGACCTTCTCTGCCGTGCCTCAGGCTGCTGCACTTCTGGGGTCCCTGGCCTCCACTGGGCATAAATGTTTTAGATTTTATATTAATATTTTCAAAAACCTGTGTAACGGCGAGTCTGCATTAAGCGAACCATGAAGTAGTGAGGGAACACTGTACTGTAATCTGCTCTGAGCCCCTTGGGGAGAAGGGCAGAATTTAAATAAAATGTTATTTTTTAAACAGAAGATAAAGGGTCACAAACAGGGCTGTGCACAAATCCATTTTTCAAAACAGGCTCTGGCTGTTTCGGCTTTTTAAAGCTGTTTTGGCCCACTGTAAAGGTACAGGTGCCATCGCTTTTTCCCCCCTGACTGAATCAGACCATGCGGCTGCCGAAAACAGCTGCTTTCCTTTTTTTTTTTTGTCTACACATGGAGAGCAGAGAGGCAGCCGCATGCCCGCATGGTTTTCACTGTGAGGCTGTGAGCCCTGCTGCTGCTTAAGTCAATCAGAAGGGGGGCGGGGGGGAAGCTGCTCACATGCTCATGGTCTGTCTCAGTGCCTTTGCTGCTCATAAGATCTCTTTACTTCCTTTTGGACTCAATTCCAATCTTTTGGCAATTTCATTTTTTTCTCAGTTTAATATCTTTCATTCCTTCTCTTTTTTTACTACTTCACTAGGGAAGTGAGAGTGGGCATGAGTTTGGGGGGGCGTGAAAGGGCATTGGGGGTGTTTGTTTAAATATTGGGGTGGTTTCCTGAAGGGAGAGGATAACCTAACTCCCTTGAGGAGAATGTAATTCCTCCCTAGGTCTAGTTGAAGAGTATTAGAAGAAAGGACCCCAGAAAAAGTGGTTCCTTGAGTCTGATGCTCTAACCTACATTGAGTTGAAGGATATTAGAGGAAAAGACCCCAGAAAAAGTGGTTAAGTGCCTTAACCCAGGTCTAGTTGAAGAATATTAGAGAAATGACCCCAGATCCTTTGACTCTGACTGTCTTATTTTTCTTGTGGCTTGTGTATGTGTGCTCTCCTTCTCTCATACAAGAAGCCTGAGCCTATCCCCCCAATACTACACACACATACATATGATAGATGGTTCCCAACTTTTTTTGACCAAGGCCAACTTGATCACTTGATCAGAGCTCACTTTGACCAGGGACCACTTGACCAGAAACCACATTGTGCAGGGACCACTTTGATCAGGTACCACTCTCCAACATTAGTACTAAAAGCGGCGGGGCTGGTTAGTTCTACAGAAAGAAGTGGAAATAAAATAAATTTAAATAAATAAATAAAGAGGAAGGAGGTTCGTGGACTGGATTTTCATTCTCTCAGCCCACTGCTGGACCATGGCCTACAGGTTGAGAACCACTGAGAGGGAGATATATATATATATATATATATATATATATAGATAGAGAGGGAGAGAGAGAGAGAAAGCGGTAGCGGTAGCCATAGTGTGGGTGCTACTGAGTTAAGTGGCCAAGCTTTCAGGAGAGCAAAAGCCAAAGGGCGAGAGAGAGATACTACTGAATCTAATCAGATCTTCCCATGGGATTTTTTGGGGGGTTTTTTCTAGAAACTTTAAGCATTCCCTACAAATAGGGGATCACCCAAACGTTCTGAAACTGAGGGGTCTGGCAGTGGTAAATATGTCCTCCAAGTGTGGCCATTTTCATCCCAATAGCAGTAAAAATTAAGGAAAGGGGAGCCTTGGTAGTTCCCCGCATTCTGCAGATGGGCCAGATCTTCCCAGAGCCAAAACAGATCTTTCAGCTGCCAGATCGAAAAAATTGCATTTTGCCCTCCTGAATTTGGGAAGCACCCAAACAATGGAATTGGGGGGGGGGGGGCACCAAAATCTGGACATCAAAAACTGCATGGGTTTACCCAAATTACACACCCCTAGTCACAAACACTAAAGCACACACCAAGCAAGGCCATTATAAATTAACAAACAAACATGTACAAATAACAGAAATGCTGATTGAGGTTTTGACTATATGGTATATTAAAAAGTTAATATCAACAGCCTATGGGGTGAGAAAATATAAAAATACATGCCCCAATTGAATTTCTGCAATTGTCAACACAGAATATAAACATACATGGAATGAATCAGGAGCTGGCACTGAAAGAAGTCAAGGGTAAATAAGTCCAATCTGTAATTGCTTGCAGTAAATACTTCTATTGCTGGCAGGGCCACCACTCTTAGGAATGATGGAGTGGTTTCATCTATCTTTTATCAAATGTTTTTCATTACCGTATAACTTCCATATCCATGGGAAATATGTTTCTGGACTAAGTGGAAACATGAAATGGTGGATCTTAGCAAACCCTATTGAAATGAATGACTTCCAGCAGAAACATACTACTATAGAACTATGCAGAGGAAAATAAAACCATCCCAAACTAAGGAAATTGAGCCACATTGCAAACTTTGCTGAAAATTCTATAAACAGCCTGTTTTACCTCTTTGTTTCTCAAACTGTATATAAGAGGATTGGCCATAGGGGTTAAAACAGTATAAAAGAGAGAGAAAATCTGATGAAGCCTCTTCAGTGTATTTGTTTTTGGAACAATATAGACACCGATCAAAGAGCCAAAAAAAAGTGTTACCACAATGAGATGGGAGGAGCAAGTGGAGAAAGCTTTCTGCCTCATAACTTTGGACTGTATCTTGAAAATGTTGATGATGATAAATACGTACGAGATCAAGGTAAGCAAGAAAGGACCCAGGGTATCCATAGAGGCCAAGATTAAAGTTACAAGTTCCACAGTGTGTACGTCACTACAGGAAAGTTTTAAAACTGGGGCAAGATCACAAAAGAAATGCTCAATTTCATAGGGGCCACAAAATGAAAGCTGCATCTCTAAAGATGTTATAATTGTGTTACTTAGAAAACCACTTATCCAAGAACCAATAATAAGCCAGAAACAAAGTCTGCTATTCATCAGAGAGTTGTAGTGCAATGGTTTACATATTGCCAAATAGCGATCATAGGACATCACAGCCAGGAGATAACATTCTGTAGATGCTAAGACACCAAAGAAATAGTATTGCACAAGGCAGCCATTAACAGAAATAGATCTATCTCCAGTCCAAAGACTGGAGAACAATCTGGGCAAGATAGTTGAGGTGTAACAGATCTCCAAGCAGGACAGGTTCCCTAGGAAGAAGTACATGGAAGTCTGGAGGTGCAAATCAACCACAACAAGCACAATTACGAGGAAATTCCCAGCCATGGTGATAATGTAGATTATTAGCAATGTCGGGAAGAGAAGAGCTTGCAGTTCTGGGAGATCACCAAATCCAAGAAGAATGAAGCATCCAATAGTTGTTTGATTTGTCTGGATTCGAATTTGCTGTAGGAAATAACAGATTGTATGAAATAGTGTGTGTTCCATGGATATACAGTAGGTGGTCATATACACACATACTACTGATAGCCTCTGGTTCCACCTGGATTTAAAAACCATTATGCCAACTCTCAACTATTGTTCTTTCACATCTCGCCAACATCCCAGCTATTAATTTCAAATTGTCTTCAGCTGTCCCTCCTTTCCTCTTGGTCCTGGTAATCATAACATCTTCCCTCTCCCCATGCTGTTTGTCTTCCTTTCTTCTCCATCTTTTTTTCTTTCTAGTCCCCTGCCTCCCCTCAGGATGACACAAGGAGAGGCTTCATGGCTGCTAGGGACCTTTTTCATTAAGTTTTAGGGGGTAAATTTTGAGTTGGGGGGAGCGTGTGGGTGCTATACTGCTCCTCTGGGCTTTTCAAAACTGAAGAAGTAAGATGACTGTGTGGACTCACCCCCCGGTGTCGCAGAACCTGATCCTGGACGTCAGTTCCCACAGGCCTAATACTGAAAGGCCCAGATCTATTTATTATTTATTTATTTCCAGTGTTTATACCCCGCTACTTCTCAACCCCCGAGGGGGGACTCAGTGCGGCCTCACAAATGGCAACGATTTGATGCCACACAGTATACATAGTAAACAACAGTTAAGATTAAAATACATTAAAATACAACTAGAATTAAATACATTAAAATACAATTAACATTAAAACATCATGTACATTCATCACAGTTAAAACAATAAGATATTTAATGAGATATTTAATATGGAATAAACCAGGGAAACCTTGGTTTTCTCCACACTAATTTGTTTTTACCGTAGGTGTCTTTTGGATGCATCCGGTAAAACTGAGACAGGTCCCGCATTTTGGGCATGTCTGGATGAGTCCTTAGTGTGGAATATTCCTAATCTCTAACAGTGAATCTTGCCCATACCACATGTAATTCATTTCCTTACTAAAATTACAAAGGTCTGCCCTAATACCTGATCAGACAAAGCGTTTTCCCTATCCTAGCATGCTGCCAGCATGCTACTGAGACAGGGTCCGCCAAAGCCCATCATGTGACACAGGGCTACTTCTGACAGGCCTCCATTAGGCTCTATCCCAGCAACATGCCGGCAGTTCTCTAAGAGGGAACCTTGAGGAAATGGTTGAATACCTGTCTCCTCATTGAAAAAGCTGAGGACAGCAGGGAGACATCATGGGATAGCAGCCCATGACCAACCACAGTAAGAGGACAAAGCTAGGCACTAGCCCATGGTTTCCCACACTGTCCCCAGGCTTCTGGATGTCCATGTGATGAGGTCCTTAAAATACATGTGAATGGCAGAAAAATCATAACAAAAGCATTCACTTGTTAATCTTTTAATTCACATTTTTTTTGTTTCTATTGTTCTTAGATGCAGTATACAGTATTGTAAAATTGGTCCACTGCCTGTCTGTGTTCCTACAAGGGATTTGTTCTTTGCAAAACTAACCATGGCCATTTCTCAAGTTGAATACATTTTTCAACGAGCTTGTATTCATATTTTCATAACAGAAAGGTTTTTGTTTCCCATTTGTTGTAAGTCCCTTGGCAGCAATAACAGACATATCCTCCTCTCATTAGTGTTGTCTAACTTGTTAAAGCTGTCCAAATTCATGACCATCACTTGGATCCATCATTTAATAATTATACATCATGTGAGGAAATACTTTCAGATTGCCATAGCAGGTTATCCATTGGAATGCTTCTGTGTGTCCATAGAAAAGCAGGCTATCAGACAACAGAATGACTGGAATATTTTCTGACATGCTAATTCCCTACATACCAGGATATTTCTACAAGAGAAGGTGCCATTCAAGGAAAGTGCCATATAAACTGGTATATCTTCAAACTAAATGGGAGGGAAATGCATCTTCCAAATGGGACCACAATATGTTGCTGGTGGGCAAGATGTAGCCTGATTTTTGGGGGCAAGATGCCATGACATTGTTTACAGCTGGTTTAGGGCCAACAGGTGATTGAGATCAGCGTATTTACAAAACTGTTCCAGGAATTATGGCTTTATGGATCAGGGTGGAAAATATGAGTTTACACTGTGAGATAATCCAGTTCAAAGCAGGTAATCTGGATTTTATATGGCAGTGTAAATGGGGTCCCAGAGTACTGTGGAGGAAAGTTATACTACTAACAGAATTATTAAGTTAAATACTTTATTAATTAGTAACAAAAGGTTTAAAGCATTAATATCGTTCAGCTACAGAAATGGCTAGAATGGCCAAGAAAAAGATGTAGCATAAATATGTGCCAACTCTCTTTCATAGCATGAAAGGAGACAATGGTTATTTCCTCTTTATTGTTCATCTTTCTGTGGCAAAAAATAAAGATAAAGATTCTAGATTTTTACATGTTTTAATTTCATTATGAGTCAGGTATCTAACAAAAAAAACCTGTCACTGTTTTGGAAAAACAAAACAGCAACAGCTATTACATTCTAACTGTACAGAAAAGAGTGAGCACCACTTATTCTGAATTCTGGAATCTGGAATATTACAAAATCACCCACACAGGTAGCTGAGATACTGACACTTTTGCTTTCTGGTGATTTAATGTACACAAACTGTTTCGTGCACAAAATTATTACAATATTGTATAAAAACACTTTCAGGCTATGTGTAGAAGATGAACATAAAAACATAAATGAATTTCTTGTTTAGTGTTGGGTCCTGTTGCCAAAATATCTAATTATGTATATGCATATAATATCCAAAATCTGTAAAAACTGAAATCCCAAAACACTTCTAGTCCCAAGCATTTTGGACAAGGTATACTCAATCTGTATTTGAATGTACTACTTCCAAAGGGTATTCTAGCAGTAGATTTTTAAAAAACTTTCCCAGGATGTAATATAGCATCCCAACATATAGAAAATATAGATTCTTAGAAAGACCCACATTCTCATTCTTCAAATGTGTAGAGGTGAAAATCTGTTACATGAAATAACTTTACCTTAAAGCTATTTTCATATGGAAGATGAATATCAGGTGCACTTCTTTCATTCCCCATTTTGGATTTGGGAATCACCACAAACTTGTTCTCAGGTGTTCTTTGTCTTCTGTCTCACTTGGCTGATGAGTACAGAATCATCAGGATTACTTGGACATATTTTTATCTTGTTCTTAGTTTAATAACTATTGAAAGCTTTCAGTCAGTAGGATGAAGAAAGTGATGTGTGAGCAGTGTAACATGTTAAGGCGGTAATGAGAAAAAGGGCGGAAGGAGGAGGGGAAAGAAGCCAAGGGAGAAAATCAATCAAGACTATTATTATCTCTGAGGAAAATTATGTCTACAACAGATGTAATAATTTTGTGTGTTAATTAGCGCAAAGAGCCATCACCAACTTGAGATATCAAAATGTATTTATAACACTATGTAACAACATTTGAAAAAATATTCTGTTCCTGGTTTGAAAGTGTTATTTCCTGTTTAATTGTGTTTTGAAAGTCATTTTTATACTCCGAAAACTTTATTTTTGGGACTGCCACAAACTGTTGAGTTTGTTGAAACTCTATGAGATACTAGCCTTCCCATTCCACACGTTGCTGTGGCCCAGTTTGTGTATATGTGTTTTGTGTGTATATATGTGTGTGTATATGTGTGTATATATGTGTGTTTGTGTATATGTATGTGATTTTGCACATGCGTTGTAATGTAATTTTTGTTTTTTGACTTTTTAAGTCCTTTCTGCTGTGTTTTTCATTGTTTTTAGGAGTGATAATCGCTCGTTGGCCTGATAGGTGTATTGTGACCAAATTTGGTATCAATTCGTCCAGTGGTTTTTGATTAATAATAATAATAATACACTTTATTTATATTCCGCCCTTCTCACCCTGAAGAGGACTCAGGGCGGATTACAGTACACATACAAGCAGACAATCCCTGCCGGTTTTGTATTTGACATACAATACATACAACATATGCAGAAGGAGGATCTTCCAGCCACAAGTTCTTTTCCTGGTTCTTCCAGTTGTATCACCGGGTGCTGTTGCTCCATTGCACCACAGGGGGGTGCTGTTGTTTCATCCTCCTATGACTAAGAGCTTGCCAACCTGTTAGGACCTTCTACCTTCCGGCAATCGGTCTTCCTTATTTATTGGCGTTATAAAAGTCCTCCCCCGCAAGCGGTCCCTAATTTCTCTACTCACAGCTAGGCTTGTTTTGACTGCTTAGGTAAACAGAGGCAGGGCTCACAGCTGGCTGCCCAAGCTAGCCCGGGGTCTCGAACCTGTAACATTCGGTTGATAAGATCTCCTAGCAGCTGTTGTTACCGCTGTGCTAAACCTCCGGCCCCATGTTAATGTTATGTTAATCCCACAAACAAACATTACATTTTTATTTATATAGGTTCATTGAATAACTATAGCAAAATGTGCTGCAGGATGTCTCACAAAAATAAAATTTTTGCAATTTAATAAACTTTTTGTCACGGTGCAAGACCTAGGCCGGCCCCTTAATCACACACACACAGACGATAATCAGCTAACTACTTTATTGAAGTATAAAAACAGTTGAAAAGGTAATTGTCCATAAAAATATCAAAGTAATCCAAAAGTAAAGGTATAGTCCAAAAGACAAACTTGGCAGTATTTCCAAAAACTTGGCAAAGCTCCGCTTAGCTAGCGGATCAGGAACAAAACAAGGTTACAAGATAAAACTCTCCTTGGCAGGCCACTAGCCCAAACTTAGCTACGTGGTCTTGGCTTCGCTACACATCTGTATAGGTGAGACGTGGCGAAGTACTGAGGATCCGTTCCCACGGATCCTATACTTAATCCACTAGACGAGGCCCCCGAAGCTCTAGGCTTCTCCTCCTCAATCTGTGCTGCGAGCCCTCGGTCTGTCTAGGCTGTGGAACCAACCCCTCCTGCTCGACTCAATGCTCCGTCTCCTATCAAAGGTTCGACCTTGCCTCCCAGCACCTGGTTCCCTATCTTCGTGAGAGTCAAACTCCCCAGCCGCTTCCCGGGCCTCTCCCTCGGTTGTTTCCCCACATCCTCTCTTGCGAGCCTCGCCCCGGCCGCTCGTAATCTTCACTATCACTGCTTTCGAATTCCGACTGGCCTTCCAGCTGTTCGTAAGGATCAGGCCAGCCGTCATCCCAGGCCAGACTTTCTGTGGGAGAAGAAGGCCCAGCTATCTCAAAATCCCTTCTTCTAGCCCTTCCAAATCCTCTTCCGAATCAACTGGCTCCAATGCTAGTGGAACCCCCGGTGCTGCCCCCTGCCCTCCAGGCACAAACGAGAACTGGTGTGCTACACTTTTCCATGTTTTTATGATAGAACCAATTAAAAATTACATTTATGTGTTACATAGTGTAATCTATGTGGGGCTTTCTATAGTCAATAATATTAAATGAAAGGGCTATTTGTACTTTAGATTATTTTTATATCTCTCCAGGAGCCATGACTACAAGGAGAAGATATTCTAAAGTCTCTCCCTTAAATCTAAGAAGAGAGTGCATTGTATGGAAGGTAGGAATCATACTCGAGAGATGCCCTGCATCTTGTTATCCCTGCTTATACAAAGTAGGACATGGTTTTAATCTTTGATGAATGATCTCTTTTAGAGATATGTGCCATATTCAGACAGGCAACCAGAACCAAAGTGCTATCTGCGGCTTTCATTGTGATTTGGACTTTATGACCTCATCAGGCGAGCTGATTTACCCATCGTACGCCACTTATTCTCCCCTTTCACCTTGGAGCTCATTACATGGCACACAGGAACTTCCAACCATGTCCCATAGTGAAAGAAGACGGGAAGCTTTCAGTGTTGCCTTTGGAACAATTGGGAGAAGTCAGATAGTGATGCTTCCCCACATGTGATGGGGTTCAGGTAAGTCGGGCGATGCAGGGTGTGGTGTAACTGATTTTCCATGCCCCCCACCAGGGCCCCATGGATTTGCCACAATGCATGGTGAGTCCTCATTCTAATGTGATAAGGTCCTTAGGTTCACAAGTATCAGCTGCTTTCTTCACACATTCCATATGATTTATACTCTGTTTATATGGATTCAACTTCTTTTTCATGGGCATTCCTTTTTGGCCACCATCTCTAATGTTTTGCTGTTGTTTTGCTGGCACTATCCATTCATTGTTATTTAAATTTGGTTAAAATAAATATTTGTCTTCATACTTGCTCTCCTGGGACAGGACCTAGCACACACTCTACCATTTAATACATAGTGCTTGCTCACCATAAGAAGATTGTATATGTTTGATGAGTGCATTGTTACTTAGTTGCCAAAAGCATCTATTCCATCTTCTGTTGGCCTGTCTGTGTCTAGTGTCAGCTTCTCATTCTCTACCACTATCAATAACATACTGTACGTATTCTGCTTGGTTTTGCCCTTTGCTACACAAGTAGCTATTAGAAATCTTCATGCCTTCTGCTGTACCACAGATGTACAACTGTGAGAGGACATCATTTTTTATCTCCTCACCATCACTCAATAAAGGGATGCATCAGTGCATTCTGGCATACCAGATATTTAGCTGAAATAGAGATAAAATTTAAGATAAAATCAAATTTTCATTTCTTTGGGGGGTTTTGAAAAATCAATCCAGTCCATACCCCAGGAAATAAAGCCCGACTGCTCACTGGAGGGAAGGATATTAGAGACAAAGATGAAGTACTTTAGCCACATAATGAAAAGACAGGAAAGCTTGGAGAAGATAATGATCCTGGGATAAATGGAAGGAAAAAAAGGAAGAGGGCAAGATGGATGGATGGTATCCTTGAAGTGACTGGCTTGACCTTGATGGAGCTGGGGTGGCAATAGCCAACAGGGAGCTCTGGTGTGGGCTGGTCCATGAGGTCATGAAGGGTCGGAAACGACTGAACGAATAAACAAGGAGAGGGAGAGGGAGAGGGAACTTGGGAACTGCCTGTATTTGTTGTATTTTAACTTATAAGTTTGTGTGTAATTTCAGGGATTGGTAGATTTTTTTCCCCTTGTTTTCCATGGGTTTTTCCCTATCCTCCAATATCAGTGGGAAAGTTAAAAGCTTGGCCTATAACTCTCTCACTAATGACATGTCCTAAGTGGGCAGTCTGAACAAGAAGTACTCTGAGGTGGTTTTGCCAGTTCCTTCCTCTGAAATATAGCCTACAGCACCAGATATTCATTGGGAATCTCCCACTGAAGTATTCACCAGAGTTGATTCTGCTTGACTTCCAAGATCAGAAATACAAGATCAGACAACATTTCCAATCATTCATCAGTGATTAAAGTTGGAGAAATCCATTTCAGTCGCATCTCTTTTTGCATGCTTTTATACATTTATTTATTTATTTATTTATTTATTTATGTATTTGTCACGTTTCTATGCCGCCTCTCTCAGCCCGAAGGCAATGCGACGGTTTACACAAGGCAGTCTCTGCCCTCAATACAACACAAGCAAGCAAACAAACAAAAAATAACCATAAAACAACAAATTAACAATTAAAAACATACAATTGCAATTATCTTCCTTCTGCATTTTTTAAAAAAAATCTGCTTAAAGTAAGCTTATTAATGCACATTCAATGTATTTTAAAATTGGCATTTTATCTCTAAAATATTTTAATACCTGATTTGTTGTCCTTAACCCATTGAAAACTGCATGACAATATTAAAAAGTATGAAATGTAGTAAATAGTTAAAAATCAGTACACATTACTAGAAGGGAAATGGATCCAATTATTCCTTATAGAAAACTAGAAAAGTTCCTCAAGCATTCCTTGTCCTTTCCTGATATATTAGAAAAGATCCTGACTATTATTATTATTTACGATATTTCTATCCTGCTTTTCTCAGCCCGAAGGCGACTCAAGTCAGCTTACAAATTGGCAGCAATTTGATGCCATAATAGACATAAAATACAATTAAAAACATTTCGAACAACATTATAAAAATCCATACAAAAATTATTAAAAACATATAATCACCAATGTCTTCCTGTTAATCTCATTTTCCAGTAGCATCATCTAAGCCATTCCATGTTTCACTCTTTCATAGTTCCATCTTTATCTATTAAACTGCATTTCCAAAGGCTTGTTCAAAGAGCTATGTTTTTACTCCTTTTTTGAAAGTCAGGAGGAAGGGGGCCAATCTAATATCCCTAGGGAGGGAGTTCCACTGACGAGGGGCCACCACTGAGAAGGCCCTGTCTCTCATCCCCACCAGATGCACCTGTGAAGTCCTTTCTCCACATATCAACAAATCAATGAGGACATCATGAAGCTATGAAACTCTGTTGCTGTATTTCCTGACACACCTGAAGAAAGCATCCTTCACTGCTCTGTTTCTCAAACCATATATGAGAGGATTGAGAATAGGAGTCAGGACAGTGTAGAAAAGAGAGAATATCTTACGCAGTTCTTTCCGTGTTTCTGCCTCAGGGACTATATAATTAAGAAATATTAATCCGTAGTAGAGTGTCACAACAATAAGATGGGATGAACAAATAGAGAAGGTCTTCCGCTGAACAGACTTAGATTCAAATCTTAAGATGGCACAAAGAATGCAGATATAGGATGACAAAGTTAGGAGAAAAGATGGCCCTGTTCCCATGAGACCCAGAATAAAAGTTACAAGTTTCACTAAGTAGTTATTGCTGCAGGACAAGTTTACCACTGGGTATATATCACAAAAGAAATGGTCAATTTCTTTGGGCCCACAAAATGCAAGTTCTAGCATGCAAGAGGTAATGATAGTGTTGGTCAAGAAGCCACTCATCCAAGATGTGAATGCCAACTGAAGGCAGTGTCTACCATTCATAAGAGATGCGTAATGCAGTGGTTTGCAGATGGCCAGGTAGCGATCATAAGACATTACTGACAAAAGGTAACATTCAGTAGCTGCAAAGAACCCAAAGAAATAGTACTGAGTAATGCATCCTTCAATAGATATGGATCTGTCCCCAGTCAAGAAACTAGCCAACATTTTAGGTAAAATGGTTGAAATGTACCAGGTCTCCAAACAGGCCAGGTTCACCAGGAAAAAATACATGGGGGTATGAAGATGCCGGTCAAGCATTACCAGGAAAACAATGAAGAGGTTTCCACCTATGGACAAAATGTAGATGACTAAAAATAGTATGAAAAAGGAAACCCGTACTTCAAAGCGATTACCAAATCCCAGGAGGATGAATGTTGTAATGCCTGATTGATTTCTATCCATTTCAGTTGATGAATGTTGAGATCATTCTGAAATATAATCAGAAGAAAATGAGTCAACCAGGGTTTCCTCTGTCCACTCCTATGGATAGTTAAGTGTAACACTGATTAGTAATCTGTGACATATATTATAGCTTCCCATGTGGTAATACTTTAGAACAGTGGTTCTCAACCTGTGGGTCCCCAGGTGTTTTGGACTACAACTCACAGAAATCCCAGCCAGTTTACCAGCTGTTATGATATCTGGGAGTTGAAAGCCAAAACATCTGGGGACCCACAGGTTGAGAACCACTGCCCTAAACAGTTCTGGTCCGTATATTGTCGAAGGCTTTCAAAGCCAGAATCACTGGGTTGCTGTGAGTTTTCCAGGCTGTATGGCCATTTTCCATAAGCATTCTCTCCTGGCATTTCACCCACATTTATGGCAGGCATTCTCAGAAGTTGAGGGGTCTGTTGGAAACTAAGTAAGTGAAGTTTATATATCTGTGGAGTGTCCAGGGTGGGAGAAAGAACTCCTGTCTGCCTGAGGCACGTGTGAATGTTCCAATCTGCCACCTTGATTAGCATTTAATGGCCTTGCAATTTCACGGCTTGGCTGGTTGCTGGGGGGAATCCTTTGTTGGGAGCTGACCCTGATTGATGCTTATCTGGAATTCCCCTGCTTTATGATTGTTGCTTTTTATTGTACTGTCCTGATTTTATTTGCGCATACTATTTGAGAACACAGAAATGCTGGACCACTCTAACAGCTACCATGTCAGACTACACAGGGAAGCCATTGAAATCCACAGGCATGTGGACAATTTCAACAGAAAGGAGGAAGCCATGAAAATGAACAAAATCTGGCTACTAGTATTTTTAAAACCAGGACAGTACATAAAGAGCAACACTCAAAAGCAGAGGAATTCCAGACAAAAATCAATCACCATGATTTTTCATTATTCTAGAACACTTCTATTTTAAATCCAAACATTTTTATTTATCAAGGCTAGGGAATTATGCAGCCATCCCAAGTGTATGCAGCATTGCCAGTATTGATAGCTGGTAAGACTTTCAGTCTGTAAGTAAATGGCCACACATCTTTTAGTCCTACTTTACAAAGGAAAGTACTAAAGCATGAGACAAGCACATTCATCCACTTTTTAAAAATGTGTTCCAGTGCATGTTAGTATATTTAAAAGTGCAGCCTAAGGGTTTAGTTCATTAATCCAGTGCAGATGTCACTGTATTAGACAACATTTTTGGGAAAGCTTGTTTTTAAGCCTAAATCTCCCAAAAGCTCTCAGCCAGTATAAGACTTGTGGTTAAAAATAACTTTTCCAAATTCTATATTTATCTATTCTCTCATTATATAATTGTTCCCTTTTTCAGCTCCATACCTTGATAACCACTTTTCCGCTTGGTCTTAAGTCTTTTCTGCCTATTTTTTCTATATAGATTTTCCCCTTCTGTCCTATCTTTTGGTCATCTCAAGGGACAAGATGTTTTGTGAAGACACGTGATAGCTGTTTTCAAAGATGGCTAGTTTTGAATTTTAAAAAATCCAGCAGAGTTTCCTCTGACTAATTTTCCACTTCCTTCAAAAATACACAGAGAGTGATGGATGAATGAAGAACAGGAGCATTACCTCTGTAAGACAGAAAATCTATATTTGTGAGGGAAACATCTTTCAGGGGAGCACAAATGTCAGAAATAGGAAATGCATCAGCTCTTCTCTAATCAAAATCCCAACCTAGTAATTGTTCAGTAAACATTCACTTGAAAAGTATTTTCTGATGTATGTTTCTCAAGCAATATAACACTTGTTTGAGAAAGCAGATTCCAATTTGCCTGAAGAGATATGAGAGTGGGTTTATATTTTGTTGTTTAGATCTCTTCTTACCTTTTCCTAAATGTCTCTTCTCAGCCCCTTTAACACTTAAGAATCCATAGCTTAAGAGTTGCCTATCCCCTTTTAGCACATCCTTCAAGAGTTGCATATCCCCTCACATATCCTTCCCTCCAGGCAAATTGGAATCTGCTTTCTCAAGCATGTGTTATGTTTAGCTAACGTTTCACTACACTAACAAAATTCAGTGAACATTATATGCATCCTAGATGCAGATGCAGAAAAATGTGATATCGTGACAAAATATGATTTTGGAGTGATCACATTTTTACTTACACAAAGAAACCTCCTATAAAAGTAAAATCAAGAGAATACGATTTTAACTGAGGGTAGTTCTACACTGACCACTTATCACCAGGCTGATCCACAATGGTGAATGTTGAATCAGCTCTGGGATAGTTTAAACCTCCAACAACCCACCGCTACTGTAGAGGCAAGAGAGACACATGACGGTCCAGTGGTATCAATCCCAGTTTGATATTGCTGGATGTCCACCTTTATTGTCCCCCTTCATTCTCATAATTGAGGTGGCTGGCAGGTATGACATGCGTACTGTTGGTCATGCATCATCTCAAGTGACATTGGAGAGTGAAGTGAGAGAAGGAACTGTTTTTCCTTTTCTCACTTCCCCATGGATGCCTTGTTGTTCTAGCTGGTGTTACTCCAGGCAACTAGTGATGGTCACTAGCTGCCGGGATGGTGTCATCCCATGTCCCTAGGTTGCCTAAACACACGGAACATAGTATGGACATGTAAACTGTTATGAATGGTTTCATCTTGGAACTGGCCCAACTGCATACATGGCCCAATGTCATGGTTTTCTCCAAATTTTCAGGCAAAATTCAGAGCATCTCACAACTTTGTTAATGCAGTTCAAGGCCGCTTAAGCTGTTTCCTCCCATATTACAATACCTGGATCAGCTCCATGTGTTGTTCAGTTATCATGGATCTGATTCACCCTCCCTTTGGGATAACTTATCAGTGTAGATGTGCCCTGAACTATCTTCCTATTCTAGTTTGTGTGGGGTATTTTTAAAATAATATCTGATTTGTAATTAGTTGCATTCGATCTCGTATCTTTTTCAGTCATACTTTTCCATGTATATAGTCAATCAAACAACTAATGTAACCAGACATACTAACATATTGAGGGCGAGATTAACAAAATAAGCAAATAGCCTTCTCACTACCAGCTTTGTCAATCCTGAGAAAATTATTATTATTTTCTGCTTGAAATGGCAAAGAAAGAGTAATAAAACTAATGGAAAATCACAGGTCGGAGTTTCAGTGGAAGGGCTAAGTCTACCTGTTGGGACAGGAATGCATGTCTCTCCTGAAGTCATAGCTTATCTACCCTTAACTAAGAATGATATAAGACAATACACTGGAGACAGAATTAAAAGGATAACATGAAAAATTACCAGTTTGATTTGACTTTGTGCCTCTGGTCATTGAAAATTATTCCATGAAAACCAGTATGTGGTACCCAATATTCCAAAACATCTTAAACTGATTGACATGTAAGTGACAACATTTAGATTTTTGTATGCATGCATGCCAGATCTATTATTCCATTAAACTTTGATAGGCCTATATAAATATGAAGACAGTTTATAAATTTCATTGCTTTGCTACTTCCTAACAGAAATGAGGGCATCCAATTTTTTGAAAAGTGTCATGTGCCATTTCCAAACAGCCAGACCTAAAGTCTAGCTGCAGAATAGTAGAGTGAGTGTGCATATGAATGGATCATTTAAAACATTCATATATGAACAGAAATACTACTAATGCAGCATACACATACAATATCCCCCTCCTAATTGCAAGCAGGCAAATACACAGTTCTAAATAAGATGGAATGTCTTGTAATGGAACATCCTTTCCAAAATACAATGAAATGCCTACTATCCAAAATATAAGAACAATATCATAAAGTGGCAGAATAGAGATGTAAAACTTTACCTTCAGTATAAATGTTGGTATTTCATCTGTAGAATACAATAGTCCCTTTCTTTCATGTCTTCATTGTGCTCCAGGTCTTTGCTTTAAAATGAAATAGAGTTTTTGGCTCTTTCCATTCAGTAGTAAAATGTCAGCAAGCACCAATATTAAAAGCATCAAAGGATCAAATAAAAATTGTTCTAATGGATGCTTATTTGCAGTGACCAAAAGAACAGCATTTGTTTTCCTTAGTTCACGAATCCATATCTCATAAATTTCATAAAATAATAGTTTAACAATAAGCTATGGCCATTTGGACACATCTTAAAAGGCCTTGCAGTTTCTACCATCCTTCTAGCTTTTGTCAATTTCATTCATGTATATAAATTTCAATATTTACAAGTCATGTACTTCTCTGTACATGAGGAAACATGATTCATGCTGGCAAAACACATCTTGTTATAGTTTATAGCCAGAGTCAAATGTGCTTCCCACAAATGTATTAACGAGGGAATCTTTTTTCACAGTTATTCTCTGTCTTCTTTAAAAAAAAGTATACCTGCACACTTCAACGTAAACATGAAAGGAAGATGCCAAGAAAGTTGGGAGTACTGCCAAGTATCTTAAAGTATTCTGAGAATATCACAATTCATATTGTCAATAATATGTATTAAAAAAATCTAGGAGGTAAACAAATTCACAATCAAAGAAAGTAACATACTTCTGACTGATCTCACTATGCTTGTTGAAAGCTATCTGTTAATTGAGTCTGATATTAAAGTAATCACACATTCCCTGAACTAGGAATCCAGTTTGGATTTGGTGACAATTTATTTTCTAATTATTTTTGGTTTTCAAAAAGAGGAAGATGAGGAGATGGTGGAACAGGAGAATAAAGATATGTTTCATAAGATCACAGGCAACGTGTCCTCTGAATTTGCAGTGATGAACCTGTGCCATTTCAGTTGTTGGATTACAGTTGCATCAGCCCCATTCAGCATAGTAACTAGAATGATGGAAATTCTATTCCAATAACTTCTGTAGGGCTGTAGATTCTCCACCCAGCTGACCTCAAATTGCCTCCGACTTGTGGAGACTAGCTTTCTTGCTCAGAATCAAATACACTACAAATCTGTGAGCTCCAAAGCAGTCACTGGTCATTTTGTCCCACAAGATTTCCTTTCAAAGAGTAAGGGTATTACAACAATGTCTCATCACCTGGTGCAGGGCAATATGCTTCAATGTTGCCTATCATCATATCTCCCTTGATATGGCATGTTTTGAGCAGCAACATAACAAGTAGATGGCCAGATTCTATGGGGAGTTTCTGGGAAAGATGATTATGGAGATCTCCCATGACAATGTATCACCTTTCCTAAAATAGCTTGCTTTGTGCTCATGGCATTTTAAACTGGCTATGGTAATCCATGCCAGGGTTATGTCGAGGCTGGATTGCTGCAATGCTTTGTATGTGGGCTTACCTCGAGCAGCACTTCGCAAGATCCAAATTGTGCAAAATGCAGCTGCTAGACTCCTCACAAAAACATCAATGAGGTGCCATATAACGCCGTCTCTGCAGTGCTTGCATTAGCTGCCGGTTGAACACAGAGTCGTCTATAAGATCCTGGTCCTGGCATTCAAGGCCTTTTGAGGTCAGGGTCCTTCATATCTAAGAGACCATTTAATGCCACTCCACCACCAGAGACTGCCACGGTCAGCTCATGAGAATCTTCTCTATGTCCCTGGCCCTAGAGAGGTTTGTTTGGAGTCCACAAGACAGAGATCCTTCTCCATTGTAGCCCCAATCTTGTGGAACTCCCTACCACCAGACCAAAGAGCCACTCCTGATCTACATATATTTTTAGGGGCACTTAAGACATGGCTTTTCAGAAGAGCCTATGATTGCTAGTAACAAGCGGTGACTATGTAACCTGTTTATTTTTATTGTGTAAGTCGCCCAGAGCACCTTTGGTGGAGAGCGACTCATAAGAAATAAAGTTAGTTAGTTAGTTAGTTAGTGAATATGCTGTCTAGAGAATTGTATTGGCTCACTTCTATGGCCAGTATAGCATTGCAGAGAGTTTATTCATCTGATCACTTGCTTTTGATGCAGTAGCAAATTGAATGAATTGATAGAGTAAAGTGAGCAACTCATGAGAAGACTTAATGGAGAAAGTTAGAAGTAGAAATTAATAGTAAAGAAATTAAAAGGAGAAATCACACATCCATCACAAGAAGGCCCTCCCTGGTGCTTTCCTCCAGCATGTGAAATTTAAATGTTCAATCAGCTCTTGAAATTTTGAGAATGGCCCTCATAAAATGAAACCTTGGATTCAGACAATCAAGTCCTTCACCTCAGACTGTGGGAGTCTTAGAACTGTGGGCAGGACAATCTGTCTTCTCCTGGGGCAAGGGTACCCCAATTAATCTGTTGATACCCAGAAAGCTTTAAAAAGTGTTGCCCATTGCCTACTACCTGGTCTACCAATGAAAAGGAAGTCATCAAGGTAATGGGCCATGCCCTGAAAGCCATCTTCAGGCTTGAGGACCCATTCCAAGAATGTGCTAAATGTCTCAAATGCAACACACAATACTGTGTGTACCATGGGAAGAGCCCTATCCATATAAAATGAGCCCTTAAATGAAAAATCCAGAAGCTCAAAATCCTTGGGATGAATGGGGAGCAAGCAAAAGGCAATTTTATGTCACACCTTGTCAACTCAGCCACCACCCCATATTGTGCCACAAAACAGATGTGTAGTGCACTGTGCAGCTCTCCTCTGGGATAGCGTCATTCACTGAATATCCCTTTGGATATGACAAGTGCTGAATATGACGAAATTTCACTGGGCCTTTTTGGATACTATACCCAGTGACAAAACCCTAAAATTGGGGTGTGAGCTGAAAAGAATGGTCTTACCACCCTACCCTCCTCAACCTTTTGAATCTTGGCCTGCACTATCAATTCATTCCCCTTGAAGTGGAATGTGAAAATCATAAGTAAACCATAAGTAAACCATAAGTATTGGGCCACAGCAATGTTGGGGTATTTGTTTAGCCACTGCCCCAGTCCCTGCAAGTTAATTGAACTGGAACCCTTTTGGAATCATGAAAGCCCCTGGGCTTTGTTTTGGTATTGTGACATCCTTTGGGCTAACCCTTGGAGGCCGGCCCTTGGCTCAGTTCTTAGCCAAGTGATTATCATTGCAAATTGAGCAGAAGTACTTAAATTTGCATAGCTTGTGAGAGCATACTTCTTGTGCCAAAAACTCCCAACAGAGCAGCCTCTAATGCTGCTGTTGCTTCTGAGAGGTTGCTTGCTGCTGAAATGACCAGTTCTTATACAGAATGGTCTGCTATCCACATGGGTGGTCACTCTATCCCTTTTCCCCTGCACAAACCCTTTGAAATCAATGAATGTAGCTGTAACAAATGTAAGTCCCATTGATTTCAGAACTCTTCTCTGGATGTGACCAAATCCTAATCCAGACGAACACATGTAGAATTAGCTCTTACCTGCAGATATTGCTGTTGCTGAAGTGATAATCCAGGAACCTCTGTCCTATAAGTGGATTCCAACTGACATAGCGGGAACCACATCTATCTATCTATCTATCTATCTATCTTCTATGTATATATATAAAAGTCAGCGTTTGTGGGAGGTGGGTGGGAGGTGCAACCGAGCGAATATGTGCCAGCATTTCGATTGGCTGCAACTGTCAGATTATTTGCATAAATGGCTGTGACTGGCCAGCCTCCCAACATTCCAACACAGTACAGAGAGGGAAGGGAAGGGAAGGGCCTGAGGCAGGCATAAATGGCTGGAGTTGAAGTTAGCCAGTTGACAGTTTTTTTTCTGTTGGAAATGAAATGTTCAGTACCTTCACCCAATCTATATATATAAAAGGGAAGTGGTCGTGCAACGGGGCAAATGCACACCAAAACTACATTTCCCACACACACAACAAAACCCAGGGCCACTCATCCCCACCCCGAGGTACAAACTCCACCCACTGAAACACCCCGAAAAACAACACAACACCCCAAAACATCCCCCAAAACACAACATTAACACGCATGCGCCAACAACCCCACAAACAACATGGCCACCATAAAACCATCACAATACCACGCATGCGCAACATCCGACGCCATGCCCCCCTCCTCCACCACTTACCAAACACTCCAAACACCAAGGAAGCCACATCCTCCACGCAGCCCCCGGACCACACCAGTACGGCCGCCGCATGCCACCCAATACCGACATCCCGGGAGGACGCCACCAAGGTTCTGCCCGCACGACCCTCCACCAGGAGAGCCAACTAAACGCCGAGGGGGAACGGCACACCCACGGGACTACAACTCCCAGAGGGCTCCGCGTGGCTCACTCGAAATAAGGGCAAAAACAGACATTAGACACACGTATGCCCACCCCACTTACATTCCTTTTCCTTCCTACTTTACCTCTTTCCTACCTTTACTACCCACCATACTACACAACATCAATTCAAACCCTTACATACTCAGACTTACTCACATCTCCAAAATAGGGCACAGCAACGCGTGCCGGGTTCAGCTAGTACACTTCTAAGGTGACTCAAAAGGCCTCAGGCAATGAAAGATCAGGACCAAACATGGCAAACAAGGGACCAATGGCCCACTTCACAACCTGGTGTGGTTAAGGGCAGGATGGGCCACAAATGATGGGATTTGCAGTACCTTCACCTCATTCACTTCCCAAACAACACTGCAGCCCCTATAAATCACAGACCAGGCCCAAAATTGACAACAAGACTTCCTTAACTTGATTTTCCTGACTAGGCCTCAGCTCATAGGATATTGTTAGGCTTCCTCAACTTGATTTTCCTGACTAGGCCCCCAACAATAACAGAACAAGACCAAACTTGGCACACAGACCCCCCCAAGATGCACCCTACATCCTGGTGCAGTTTGAGGAAGGATGGACCATGGATGATTCACTTCCTTAGAGCACTGTGGCCCACACCAATGACGAACTATGGCACACAATGCCTTCCTCAAATAACCCGGGCACCGCTGGGTCCCCAAGCTAGTAGTTTATAAAAGTTTAGTTCCTGAAACCAAAGTTTCTTGCCCAAACTTTAAATCATTGCGTCAAGGGAGTTAATGCTAACGGAGGCCTATTATTTCAAGAAGTGCAGCAACCCACCTAGAACAGATGAAAGAAATTGAACCAATGACATATTTAGGCAACAATCATAATGGCCATTTTTGTTGTTGTTCTTGTTTTCCTTTGGGAAAAGAACAGACCCAATCCATTATTTATCTTAGAGAATGATTTAACCTCTGTAAACATCTTCTGACATGGGAATATTTCCACTTGTGTGGGTTCAACTTGTTTTTTAACCAGATCTACTCCTACTTAGATGGCAAACATTGACATAATTCTTAAAATAGTTGTTATTAGTGAAAGCAGCATTGATTTTAATAGGACCTCTTTGAGAACATGTATGTGGCAGTTGCTTGGAGCCTACAACAGCAGACAGCATCCCATTTAGTAATGTATTAGTGATCTCTGATCTCTACAGTCACAAACAGCTATGTCTCTTGTTCCTTATGACAATTTCTGGCAGATGTAATTTTTTCCTTCATTAAAAGGACAAAAGCCCCAGATACACTGTCATATAACTCAATTTGAAAATGCAT
Source organism: Anolis apletophallus (assembly GCA_030556195.1). Taxonomy (NCBI): domain Eukaryota; kingdom Metazoa; phylum Chordata; class Lepidosauria; order Squamata; family Anolidae; genus Anolis; species Anolis apletophallus. The sequence goes on along the minus strand of JARBWK010000008.1, from coordinate 123,431,654 downwards.
TATATTGTCACTGTAAGACTTATTGGGAGATGGACTGTTTCATGGAGTTCATTGTCTCTAGGTTTATAAGAACTGAGAGGAACTTAAAGTAAAAAATGACAACTAACACATTTCTGATCAGAGCTCAAAAGTGACCCCATATGTGAAAGAGAATGGAAACCTGATCTATAAGTGGGAGACTATGAATAAGGACTTTAATGATGTATTATGAACTTTGCTTATGGGTCAGAACAGTCTGTCATAAGCAGGGCCGTAGCCAGGATTTTGGTTCGGGGGGGGGGCTGAGTTTGGTTCGGGGGGGGGCTGAGACGGGGTGGAAGAGGGTTTACCCTAGCAAACCTTTTGTATTGTTATCCCAATAACCCCATGAAGGTGGGATATAATGAGCATGGTGATCAGATCATGATATGAATAAACATAACAGTTTAAATACTGTACCAGTAAAGCCTTCTCGCGGACCACCCTGAGAATTTCGGGGGGTGGGGCTGAAGCCCCCTTAGCCCCCCCCCCCCCTGGCTACATGCCTGGTCATAAGTGAATATTCTGTAAGCTAGTGTTTTCTATACTTCCATTGCTTTTTCTAATACTTGAAGCATGTGCATAGTCTATTCCAACACTATCTTCTCCTGAGGCTTCTATATACAATACATTTCTTGAATTTTTCACTTAATGCTGTCATGAAATGTTAACTAGACTTTACATTTCACTGTCAATCAATCAAAACTTTATTACGGTCACAGACCAGCACAAAGCGGGCACAAGCGCCCTAAGAGGAGAAGGACAACTCCCCATTATTTATTTATTTTATTTATTTCGGGATTTTACCCCGCTCTTCTCAACCCCCCAGGGGGACTCAGAGCGGCTTACAGTATGGCACAATTCGATGCCCACATAATAACAATATAAACCCCAAAACACTTCAACAATTAAAATACATTAAAAATACATTAAAATACAACTACATTAGCACCATACACATTCACTCTGGATTAAAACAATGTTCAGTCCATAAAAACATTGGCCATAATCACCCACTTTCATTAAAAATCAATCTAAAATGCTGCCTTGTGCTGGTGTACGAATGCCTGGTCCCAGAGCCAGGATTTAACTTTTTTTCCTGAAGGCCAGGAGGGATGTGGTGGATCGTACATCAATAGGAAGCGCATTCCACAGGCGGGAGCCACCACCGAGAAGGCCCTATCCCGTCCCCACCAGCCTCATCTGAGATGTAGGCGGGAGCGAGAGCAGGGCCTCCCGGATGATCTTAGATTACGAGGTGGGACATAGCGGCTGATGCGTTCGGACAAGTAAGCTGGGCCAGAACCGTATAGAGCTTTAAAGGTCAAAACCAGCACTTTGAATTGAGCCCGAATTGGACAGGCAGCCAGTGGAGCTGACACAACAGGGGGTGGTATGCTCCCTGTATGTAGCTCCCGTGAGCAATCTGGCTGCCGCCCGCTGGACTAATTGCAATTTCCGAACTGTCTTCAAAGGCAGCCCCACGTAGAGTGCGTTGCAGTAATTTATTCGGGATGTGACCAGAGCGTGGACGACCGTAGCCAGATCAGACTTCCCAAGGTACGGGCGCAGCTGGCGCACGAGTCTTAACTGTGCAAAAGCTCCCCCGGCCACCGCTGAGACCTGGGGTTCCAGGCTCAGCGATGAATCCAGAATCACTCCCAAGCTGCGAACCTGTGTCTTCAGGGGGAGTGTAACCCCATCCAACACAGGCTGTAACCCTATGCCCTGTTCGGCCTTGCGACTGACCAGGAGGACCTCTGTCTTGTCTGGATTTAGTTTCAATTGCTAGCCCTCATCCAGTCCGACACAGCGGCCAGGCATCGGTTCAAGGTCTGGACAGCCTCCTTGGTGACAGGTGGGAAGGAGTGACAGATCTGGACGTCATCTGCGTACAGATAACACCTTACTCCGAAACTCCGAATGATCTCTCCCAGCGGTTTCATGTAGATGTTGAATAACATCGGGGGACAGAACTGAACCCTGAGGGACTCCACACGACAACAGCTGTGGAGCCGAACAGGTGTCACCCAATGACACCTTCTGGGTACGACCTTCCAGGAAGGATTGGAGCCACTGCAGAGCAGTACCCCCCAAGCCCCATGTCTGCAAGGCGACCCAGAAGGATACCGTGGTCAACGGTATCGAAAGCCGCTGAGAGGTCCAGCAGAACCAACAGGGACACACTCCCCGTCAAGTTCCCGGCGTTAATTGAGTGGGGTTCAGTGATGGTTTCTTCAACAGCGGTTTTATAACAGCTTGCTTTAAGCTGGCTGGAATTTTGCCCTCCTGTAAGGAGGCATTAACCACCACCTTCACCCACTCTGCCAAACCCCTCTGGCTTCCTTTATCAGCCAGGATGGGCAGGGGTCTAGGATGCATGTAGTGGGCCTCGCCTCCCCCAAGGATCCTGTCCACATCCTCGAGCTGAACCAATTGAAACAAATCCATTAAAACCGGACAAGCAGATGCTCGTGTCACATCCTCAGAGACTGCCGTTAAAGTGGTATCGAAATCGAACGGATCAGCGCCACTTTATCCACGAAGGCCTTAGCAAATTCTTCACAGCGTACCACCGAGCCGTCAGGGATCTCGCACTGTGGCGGATTTAAAAGACCCCTAACGACTCGGAACAGTTCCGCTGGACGGTTCTTCGCGGCGGCCACCTTGGCCGCGATAGATGTTTTTTGTGCGGCTTTTGTTGCTGCGTCATAAGTCCTCAAAAAGGGGACCAGGCGCGCACGAGCTGATCTGCTCCGCTTCCGACGCCACACGCACTCTAGCCTCCTCTTTTTCGCTTCATTGCTGCCAGCTCCTCAGTAAACCAAGGAGCTGGTTTAGCTCGGTTACTCAAGAGGGGGCGTTCTGGAGCCATTACATTTCACTGTAAAATTACTCATAGGAGCAACTATTCAGTCCCATTATTTTTACACTCAGTGACATTTTCCCCAAAGTCAGATACAAATCTAAGAAAGGAATAGTTTTAATTGCCTACAGTGAGACCTTTTCTCCAGGGATTTTTCTCCAACTTAGTATCCCACAAGGAAAAAATAACACTGTAATAAGTTTAAGATAGTTTTCATAATGGAGACATTGTTCAGAGGGAAACAATGGTAACAACAACAAAACAAGTCAACTACTTCTTCATTATCAAGTATATATTTTGTATATATTATAAATCCATTGTACATTGTAAATCGGGGTTCAAACCGCCTAAACAAATGACTCCAGATAGCTTTATGAAGCTTTCTGTCTGTGTCTAACCAGTTGAAAAGACCCCTGGGCTATTTGAATATTTTACTGAACATGTATGGGAATCCACCCTGTCTCAAATCAGTCTGTTAGTCCATTTTGACCAGAATTATAAACCCAAATTGGCTGAACTTTTCTGGGGTCATAGCCTGAAGTGAGGGGCGGTTACACTATTTTCTCCTTGGCCCCTTAGGTTTTGATACTTAGGAGCCATTTTACAGCATTCCATACTAGACACCTCAGTAATGCCCAGATCCTCCATTTGAAAAATGGCAATGACACACAGTCAGAAACCTTGACCATGATAAAAATGTAGTAGTTTGGCTGATTCCCAGGACCATTACTGACATATCATTTCCAGCTCACATAGATGCATCTCTGTAGCTATGCTTGCTAGTGTTACCACACCAAAAATCCACCATATGACTCACACAAACACACACACCTCATTGGAGTGTTTGAAAGTGAGGGGATCAACAGTGACATGGCCAGCTATTTTCTTTTAATGCAGCATTCAGTGCCAGACATTGTCTTCAGCTAAAATAGATGATCACGTTACTGATTACTGAATTTTTGAATCACCCCCCGCCCTTTCTTCTAATGGCCGAGAACTTAACGTTATTCCCCTCTTCCTTTTTATAAAGATAACTTCCTAGAAAATATTGATAAATGAATAACAGGGATGATGGCTACATTACCTTTTCTGTAACACATGGGAATAAATTGTATCTGCATAACCCTAATGTGCTACTCTGTCAAACTTACAGTTCTCCATCCATGTCTTCAAATGGATCACGCCATTTACTTTAAACTGTTCTAAACGATTGTGCTATATTTACATGTCTTCATGTTTTAAGCATGTTTCCTTTGTTTTTATGACATGTGCCATTCTTTATGATTACATTAATAACTGGATTTCAGGTAAGAAAAATACAGTAGTTATAACAATGAAGATACAAGGAGTAGAAGTAGTAGCAACAAACAAGTGCCACTGTGTTCATGTTTTTCATCATAATCTCTTCCCCACTTGCCACCACAAGCTTTATTGTTTGTTGTTATTGCAAAAAGGTTAAATAGAAATATCCCAAGCCATTAATTCATATTATTGAATCAACAGTTGTGTATTCCTGATTCCAGTAAGAAATGCAAGTTTTGTAGGAATTCTTTTCAGTGCTTCCTGGACATCTTTGTTTCTTAGACTATACACAAGAGGGTTGACAAGAGGAGTCAACATAGTGTACAAAAGAGAAAAAACTTTGTTTAGCTCTCTCAGAGTGCTTGTTTTTGGTACGACATAGACAATAATCAGAGTTCCATAAAAAACTGTCACCACAACCAAGTGAGAAGAACAAGTCGAGAAAGCTTTCCGCCTCCCAGAGGTGGATGGGACTCTCAAAATTGAGGTGATGATACAGACATAGGACACCCAAGTCAATAGGAAAGGTGGAAATGCACACAAAGAAGACATTATAAAAACCAAGGTGCCGATTATTCTGGTGTTGCTGCAAGATAGATTGATTACTGGGCCAAAATCACAAAAGAAGTGGTCTATCTCATTCATGCCACAGAAGACTAACTGTGACATGAAAGATATTGTTATGGTGATTGCTAGACCCCCACCTAACCAGGAGCCAACAGCCAATTGAATACACAACCTGTCATTCATGTACTTAGTATAGTGCAATGGTTTACATATGGCAAGATAGCGATCAAAAGACATGGCAGCTAGGAGAAAACATTCTGTAGTGACAAGAATGCCAAAAATATAAAACTGTGTGATGCAGCCTATGAATGAAATAGACCTGTCTCCTGTTAAGAGGCTATATAGCATTCTGGGCAGGATGACTGAACTATAAAAAGTTTCCAAGCAAGACAGGTTTCCCAAGAAGTAATACATGGGGGTGTGAAGGTGCTGATCAGACACAATAAGAAGAATTATCAGAAGGTTCCCGCTGATGGTCAACATATAAATCACCAAAAATAGCAGCAGTAACAGAATCTGTACTCGTTGGCCACCGCTAAACCCTAGGAGAATGAATTCTGTGGTCATGGTTTTATTTCCTCCATTTAGGTTTTGGCAGGAAGGCATGTAGGCGAGATCTGAAATGCTGGAGAAACAAAACAAAGAATGGAAAGAGATTAATTAAAATCAGAATTGACTCAATCTGATAAATTCATAATTCATGGTCTTGGAACTGTGTGAAATGATACATTTAATCTTTGAAGTGATACTTATATACTAAAATTCAGTTAGGCTCGGGAGATACCTCTAAGTATCTCCCAAATGTGTGCATGTCCTTTTTTGAGGACCTGCAGAGGATAGATATTGTCTTCCTCCCCGGGCAGTGCTCAAAACCCCCTCCTTCCTTATGTTAAGGATTCCAAACTGCCTTGAATAGCTATTCTCATATGCTTCATGATAAGCAGAAAGGATCAAAGAAGCACCTGTAACATATACCCCATAGCCAGATGCACAATGAGTGCAAAAGTACAGATCACAACATGGTTATCATAATTGTGTGCCTAGCTATTGGGTGGGAAAAGGTGCACAATCCTTCAAATAAAGCTGCTTGCCATAAAACATGGGATTACTGTTTAAGGAAGCTTTGGGGTTTTGCAGTAAATCAGGGGTGGCATTTGACTCAGCTTAGCATAAAGTTCACATGTGGATATTTACACTATCCTGTTAAAATGAGTTTTCAGATTAGTATTGTTACCTAATTTATGGTTTGCACTCACAAGCTTAGCTAAGGATATCTCTACACTATAGAATTCATGCAGTTTGACACCATTTTAGCTGTCATGATTCAATGCTAAGAATCATAGGAGTTATGGCTTATAATGGTCTATTATCTCACAAAATGGGTGATAGACTCTTTCTTGCTTCAATGTGTTGTTGAAGGCTTTCATAGATGGAATCACTGGGTTGCTGTGAGTTTTCCGGATTGTATTGCCATGTTCCAGAAGCATTCTCTCTTGACGTTTGCTTGTTCTCTTGCTTGCCTATTCACTCACCGGCTCTTTTATTGAAACTATTCTGGGATACCATAAAACTTCCTTGTTTTGAAAAGTGTTAGAAATACAGTTGGTTGGGGGGGGGGGGGTTTTTTTCTTTTCTTTTTTCTTTTTTTTGCTTTTTCCTACTCAATTCAATTCAGATTTTATTGTATTAACACAAAGTCATATTTTTAAAAGCCAAAAGAATTTGCAGTTAAAAGGTACAGCTCTGCTCCATCAGTGTAAAGCTGTGTGAATAGACAGTGCAGTATGTTATGCTCTAGATCAGATTATAAAGACAAAACACAGGAAAAGGACCCTAGAGAAACATCCAAATTTGTTGGTGCTCTTATTTTTTGCTATCAACCCTTTCTATCTATTTGTCCCAAACAAATGCACTAAAAGATTAACATTCTGTGAATTATTCCCAAAGAGAGTAGATCCACCAAGTCAACAGCTGAATTATGAGTCATTACACCATGGTTTCAAAAATATCCAGGACACACTGAAAAATATTACTCCACCCTGCTGCTTTTGGACTTTAGCGCTACAATAACTTACAGTGTTGCTAAGTTTTGTGCTGCAGCACTTAAAATTAGACGGATGATGGTTGACCCTGCAAGGCAACAACCTGTTGGGAATGTAGTTAGAGTAACCTGTTACAGCTGAAATGCTACTAGACCTGTAATGTGCCCCTTCCATCCCTTTTAGTGCCCCCCAGTGCTTTGATCCTTCCTATCTTTCCCCCTTAACTTCCATATCTGTTTATATTAATCTGTGTTTTTAAACTTTGATTTTAAACTGTTTTCTAATCTGTTTTTAATAACTGCTTCACTTGGGAACTATGTTTCCCCTTCCCAGGGTGCTTGTGCCCCGCTTTGTGCTGGTCCGTGACCCTAATGAAGTATTGTATTGTATTGTATTGAGTCAACACAAAGGCAAATCTTATTGGTACAATGGGTCTTGTAGTTGGGACTAACAATGAAACACAAAGTGAAAAGGGGAAAGTTTGGGGGGAGGGTCAAGGATCCAAAGTAGTAGAGTGACTAAGGAAAAGTCCTACTTGTAAAAAGATTTTAAAAAAAAAAGGAAACCACATCTTTGGCTTCTTATGAAAATGACAAGGACAATGTTGACAAGTTTGAGCAATGTGACTCAAATGCCTTATAGATCTCACTTGTTATCACAAGTTTAGGTTAAGTAGATAGCAAAACTGTGTGTAGCAAAACATGAAAATCTTATCAGAAAATGTGGGACCTACATGTTCCTGTTCTATAAATGTAAGTGGGGGGGTAACTTACCTTTCAGAAGTCTTCTCTATAATAAGCAGTGCTGTGATCTTTATCACACAAAAAATGCCTGGTTCCAAAGTGCTTCGTTTCATTACCCAGCACTGGGCTGATATTAATATTGGCAGGTATTCTGTTTGCAAAGCTATATATTCCATCTAACAACATTTGTATTTTATATTTATGCTCTCAGGGACTATAGCTCCCCTACTTAACCTGTTTCATCTTGGAGGAATACATAATTTCCTTTGATATTTTAGCACTGGGGAACGGTGTACTCTTTTTAATGCTGTTTTTATACTATAGCAAGAGTTCCCCGTGAGAGACAGAAAGAAAGCATTGCCTCCCCATTAAAACTTTGCCTCTCTCCCCAACCCCATTGATTTTGGTGGAACTAGATTTTCAGAGTAATAATGAGGGGAGTTATTAATTGACTGGGGTTTTTTGGGGGTTTTTTAAAAAAATCTTTATTGAGAGTTTTCAGTATACATAAAGGTAAAAATAGCAATTTAAAAACCATTCAGATAAAAGAGAGAAGAGAAAGAGAAGTCGAAAGAAACTCTGCACTCTGTGGGTTTGAGTGGCTGTGTCCACACTATATATTACTGAATTACTACTATTGACAGATTCTGGACCCTGTGAAATCGGATTTCTACCTCAAACGGATACGCCCACGGTCCCAAGGAAGCCCCATAGGGCGAAACAGCTCAATGCAGGGACCCCCCTGTCCGTCAACCATTGCAGAGTTTCTAAGCCAAACCTCACTTTTGTGGATTACAAATATTGTGGATATACTGTACATTTGATTTTGAATATTATGGACTTGAACTCTGGGACCTTTCATTTTTGAGTTTGGATTTAATATTTTGCCTGACAGAAGTGGATTATATGATTATCCGTTGCATAGATATGAACAAGATATATGAATTATTATTGAATATTTTTATGACCAAACAAATACAATTGATTCTTGGTATTTGAACCTGGGCTCCCTTGTTTTCTTATACTTAGTATGAAAATGTGGCATACGATGAATACATGTAAATTGTCTATTTAAAAAGAACATTAAATTAAATGTTGATATAAATTGAACCCTTTGGGGGGGGGGGATCTCCCTTTTCTCCAAACGTGGATTCCAGCACAATGAAATGAAACCAGACTCTCAGTTCAAGTCTATACAAATATTTATTAAAGAAAAATATATAAAATTGGAAGGAGAAGGTGAACCACTTTTCCAAAGAAGAAAAGGCAATATAAATATATTTTGGAAATCACAGTAGTCTCTCAAGTATACACACAAGGAAAAAACATGCAGTGGGAACAAAGCTTGCACTAAATAAAAAAGTGTATTAACATGCAACCCTGCATGCAATCAAATGCACACAATTTAAAGACAACTTTCTTGAAGGCTTCCTTAACCTCCCTATTTCTCAAAGTGTATATCAGGGGGTTGAGCAAAGGTGTCAGGACTGTGTAGAAAAGAGAGAATATTTTGTTGAGGTCTCGCAGTGCATCGGTTTTGGGCAACATGTAGACAATCATTATGGTGCCATAGAAGGTAGAGACCACAATCAAATGCGAGGAGCAGGTTGAAAAGGCCTTTTGCCTCCCACTTATGGATGGGATACTCATGATGATAGATATGATATAAACATAAGATGCCAAAGTCAACAAGAAAGGAGGAAGAGAACATACAGCAGCTAGAAGAGTTGTTAAAAGCTTAATCATATGTGTGTCATTGCAGGACATCTTTAATATTGGGTTGAAATCACAAAAGAAATGGTTGATTTTACCAGAGTCACAGAATTGTAACTGGCTCATTAAATATATAGTTATATTAATAGCCAATGAACCACAAATCCAAGATCCAGCTACCAGCTGGAAGCAAACTCTACTGCTCATTAGTGCTGGATAGAGCAATGGCTTACATACAGCCATATATCTATCATAGGACATTGCAGCTAGAAGATAGCATTCAGAAACTGCCAAGAAACCAAAAAAGTAGTATTGGGTCATGCAGCTAGTGACCGTGATGGTTCCATGACCTCCATTGAGAAGGTTAGTCAGCATCAGGGGAAGGATATTGGAGCTGTAACAAGTCTCCAGGCAGGACAGGTTACCCAGGAAGAAGTACATCGGAGTGTGGAGGTGCCGATCAACCACAACCAGCACAATGATGAGAATATTGCCAGTCATGGTCACAATATAAATCAGGAGGAAGAGGAAGAAGAGAAGAAGCCACCAGTTTCCAATATCTCCAAACCCCAGCAGTAGGAATTCAGTGAGTGCTGTTTGATTTTCCTGTTCTGTTTTGGCCATATTGGCAGCACACACCTGCAAAGATCAATTATATTACAAATGAATGAGAACAAGAATGTTAGTTAATTCCCCCATTAATATTTTATGTTACTTAGAAAAAGATTGAATAAAGGGTAGGAAAGCCCACAGCGAAAGAGGTTCCCACACAAAGTCTTGAAAAGTAATATAGAATTGCAATCTTTTAAATAAGCTACAGTGAACTTGGTGGGACTTACTTTTGGAATAGACGTGTTTAGGATTGCACTGCCTTTGTGTTCACTGGTCTTCTTTACCAGTGACAGCTAAAGTGTTTTGTTGTTAAAATGTAGTTACATGACTTCACTACCCATTCTTTTTCTTCTTTTCATCTGCATTGAGAAAAATTAAAGGGTTGTATCATGCCTCATGAAGACCCCCACTGTTTACTCCTAGTTAAGCCCTTTTTTGTTAGAGAGATTAATATTTTATTTACAGTTTCTTGGGGGTCAGTCTAGACAGCGTCTTTACATTTGAATCCTCCATCATCCTGCCCCTTTAAGAATCCCCTCAGGGGTGGAACCTCAGGCAAGACACTTTTGGTTCTTGGAAGAGTCTTTTGTGACTCAAAGGTGAAGAGAGAGGAAGGCTGGAAGGTCTATAAAATAACATGTCCAGTCGGAGCCATATTCAAGTCCAGTCAGAACTGTATTCAAGTTCAATTGGATCTATACTCAAGTCCAGACAGAGCTAAATATTGAGACCATCTTAGAGACAGTTGAACACAATACAAGAAAGAGACAATAAGAAGAAATAAAGATTCAAGAGCCTCAGTTCTGCTTGAACTGTGTGTATTTCTCAAAGGCTTTACCTCTCCTCATAAAGACTTTGTAGTGAGATTCAGGAGGAGAGAAAGTCTAAAATTCTTGCCAGTTAATAAACTCTTGTTTGATTTAACTATATAGTCTCATCTGTTCCATGTGCTTCCAGTTTATCTTCCAAGTAGTTAAGATAGTATGGGGGCAGAACAGGTTGGATCCATGATTGATTTGTTGTCTTGACTTTGCTGTGGTCTATATTCTACTAGGTTAAAAGAAAATCCAGTCATAATATTTCATTGGTACAAAGCATAACTGGAAAGGAAAAATACATACTCCCTTTCCTAACTAAGTCTGGTTTTGAATGGCACAATCAGTGGAAAGCAAAAAATATATTTCTATAGCATTCTCAGTGGAATGCTGAATTTTGCCCATTTTCTAATTAAAAATAATGTGCAAAAATAAGGGACTATATTTAGAACATTTACCCTAGAAATACCCTGATACTAGTAATGTATAAATCTAATATAAATACATGTAGAAATTCACATTGACACAGAAATTGTTTTTACAGCTAGATACAAAACTGCAATTAAAATGAAAATGGGAATCACACCTTGCAATTTCTATTTCATATCTTTATCACAGTACATTATGCAAAGAAATCAATATTAGAAATCTAGTTTCAGTTGCTTCACAATATCACAGCACTGGAAAGGAAGATGATAAATTGCTGCACCAATAATCTTGTCTTTGGACTAGATATAATGATTACAGCCATCCCCCACATTTTGCATTGAAACTTTCAGGTACATTGGGGCTGAACTACCCCAAACTGAAACAAGTTGGTGCCACTATGTAGAATCTTGTCAATGTGCTAGATTGATAGTTATTAGGCTTGGTTTAGAACCCTAAAATTGGGATTCTAAAATCAAATTGGGGGGGGGGGTTGATTAGTAATAGAAAGACTTACAAAAAAATTTTAAAAAATTTCTAAAATGTAACGTAATTACTAACGAAATTTGTTAGTAGTTCGTATGCCAGCGCATGCGCATTCCAGATGGTTTTGGCCTACAACTCCCAGAAATCCTAACAGCTGGTAAACTGGCTGGGATTTCTGGGAGTTGTAGGCCAAACCTTGAATAAATCACACTGGATTCTAGATGGGACTCTCCAAATAGGAAGGAGGGAGGGAGGGGGTATTCTATTCTTGGAAGCAGCAAAAAAAGGAGGAGGAAGAGCCCCCCTCCCCCGCTTGCTCCTCGCTGCCTCTCTCTCGCCCCGATCCTGAGGGAGTGAGGGCCCAAGTTTGCCCAGGCTGAGGGGAAAAGGAAGAGGTTAAGCATATACATAAATAATGCACAATCCCCCCAATAAGATCAAACATGTAATTAGATGAAAGTCTGTATTTAGCAAGATAGCCAACAAACATATACAGTGGAAATCCGAGTTAAATGAATGGGTGGAAGCCTGGAAAAATGTAAACAGAGAGGTTTACTAAAAAGTAAATCTGCAAAGGAGGGCACTTTGGAGGAATTGCCCTCCTTTGCGGATTTACTTTTGAGTAAACCTCTCTGTTTACATTTTTCCAGGCTTCCACCCATTCATAGAGTCACAGCCGGCACTATAGGGTGTACATAGAAAAGGTGGGGAATCCCCAGTGAAGCGGAGGAGAGCGAGTGCGTCTTCCCCCAAGGCAGAAGGGGGGAGATCCCCAGGACTACTGCATGGATCTCCCCCCCCCCCTGCGGAGGCTCCGCTGGCGCAAGCAAGCTGCGCCCGCTTCTGCCTTCAGAGGAAGACGCACTCGCTCTCCTCCGCTTCGCTTGGGGATTCCCCACCTCAGCGCTGCTCTGTTCTTGCTTGTGTGTGTGTTTCCCCCCCACACTTCTAGTCACCTACATTTCGTCCACAGAGACACTGGTAATCTTACACCCTATAGTGCCGGCTGTGACTCTATGAATGGGTGGAAGCCTGGAAAAATGTAAACAGAGAGGTTTACTCAAAAGTAAATCCGCAAAGGAGGGCAATTCCTCCAAAGTGCCCTCCTTTGCAGATTTACTTTTGAGTAAACCTCTCTGTTTACATTTTTCCAGGCTTCCAGCCGGAAGAGCAAGTTTAGGGCTTGCCTTGCCAATACTTCAGTTTATTGCCAAGGGCAGGAGGGAGGGTGGTGAGAGAGGAGGAGGAGGATGCCCCCCATACGACCTAATTTTGAGACTTAAGAAAAATCATGGCCTGGAAGTTCGATAAACAAAGTCCACTTCCTGGTTGGCGTTCCAGATGCGTAAAAACTCAAAAGTAGCATTTCTTACAAATCTCTTCCAAAATCGTTTAATTTTCATAACTCTCAGCCCATGCCTAATAGTTATGTTTTTCAAAGATCACTCCAAGTTGTCCAGGTAAGGTTGACAAATCTGAAATACAGCCGCCAGTTTCTATGGCATCTTATTATTTAACTTAACTTTTTCAGTTATCTATATCAGTAGATCTATTCCCACATAGTACAACATTATTTCTAGCATATCAAGAGAAATGGATAGAAGAACCCTCTTCCTGACAGTCCGTGCAAAACATGACGGAATATTCAAAACTGTATTTCCCTTATCTGAAATCTAAAGCGATACCATGAAAGATTTCAATACCATAATCAAATTAATATGTATAATGGCTCTGTGATCTCCCTGTAAAAAATCTGGGATCCTGCAATGTTTGTGAAAGGATGACCAATGGCTCTACAATAGAGAACATACAACCCTGTCATGTTCAGAAAGCAATGGCCATGACCCTTTGAAACCCCAGTAAGCAACTGCCAATCCATGTGTACAATGCTGAACTAGATGGTGAATTACTCAGTATAATGCAGCATTGAGATTGAGAATTAACAGCACATTCCTACATATATCTACTTAGAAATACATCCATTTCATTTCAGTGCAGTTTGTTCACTAAATTAAAGCAGGGTTACATTTATTGAATACTATCTTCCCCTTCTTTTTGAGAATCTCTACTGTATCGTGTTATGTGTTCATGTTTTCATAATCAAGTTTCTCACCTCCATTTCTGTGGTAAAACTGCCAGTTCAGCTGTATAACAAAGATAACATATTCAGAATGAATATAGTGATATCATATTATTACTTCATTATTAAAGTAGTTCAAAGCAACATACAGTATGTGTTGCCCTGTGCCACCACTTTATGTTTTCTTTAAAATCCTCACTACTACCATCTGCCGGTAATTTCCTTGATGCTCTGCTATGAGAAATGCTCCTCCACTAGAAAAGTTTCCATATATTCTTAGTTTTCATTATGGCATTCATTATTTACCCTAGCCTAACATCTTTTCCTTGGACCTCATGAAGCGTGTGTTATGTGTCTGTGTGTGTATAAATGTACATTTCTCTGAAATTGTTCGATCGAAGCAATATGTAAATATTTATGAATGAATGAATGTTACAGTGAAGTGAATCTATTCTGGATTCAAGAAATAATTTTAGTGACCTATCCACAGTGCTGAACCCAAATTAGATTCAGCACCTTGGAAAACTGCTGACAACTTTGTAAAATAGGACAAAAAAGCAAATTTGGCTAGTGCAGAATGACCCAGTAAACCTTCAGTGCTGGATACGTATTTCAGCTCAGCTTCTCACATAAAACACTCTAGTTACAACATATTGGATCTCAGGCTACTTATCCCCATCCATGCCGTCTCCTCCCAAGATTGATTTTTACATATGAGTATGTGATTGGAAATAAGATACAGACAGATATGGATAACCCACTGCTTTATCACCCCACAAAAACAATTTGATCCCGTCTTGTCTTCACCTGTTAAAACATCTCTACATATTATAAAGTGATGGTGGTGCTAGAATTCCATTTACCTGTTCTGCTATGTCTTTCTTTGGGGCAAAGACTTCATCCTTTCACCTCATCTTCTTTATGACTTCAGTTCATTCTTAACCATATGTGTTATCAACTTCATGGCCTTTAGTATTTATGAACCTTCTCCCTTGTTTTTCTGCCTTCCCATGGGGAGATCACAGTCTCCTTAGACATAGGCTGTTTTTAATGCACCAAGGATAATTTTATCTTTTGATATTGTTATTTTAAAAGTACAGTAGCAGGTTTCCAAAATAACTAGTGAAAATGTGTGTTAGCAATGATGGAACCTGTCATTGCTCTGTTATTTCTACTCCAACCCAAAGCACTAAAATGTATTTTTCTGAAGACCATTAGAATGTAAAAGATGGATGTAAAATTGCTTTTGTATATAAAAAGTGAACTACTCTATCGTGGTGTAGTAGACTATGACTCTAGTGATGAGGTTTGAAATCACCACTCAGTTGTAGAAACTGGGTGTACCTTCAGAGGAGAGTAAATACAAACTTGTGCTCAAACTTTGTCAGGAAAACAGCAATATAGGATTACATTAGGGTTGCCATAAACTGGAAATGACTTTAAGGAACACCACCGAATTTCAACTAAGGATAAAATTAAGTATCTAACTCATTGATTTCAACGAACTTTTGCAATACCCTAAAGCCTAAGCGCTACAGTCAGCCCTTCACATCTGGTGGGTTTAGAAGTGCATAGAAAATGGAGAAACTACAAATAAAAAATCCCACATTTATTTTAAAACAAGAGTGGTCAACTTTCATGGTTATATATTAGACATTAGCCTTCTGTTTTAAACAAAAAGTATTTATTTGCTTATAAACATCATAATCATATGGGTCATGGTCAAACTCACCTTTGTTACATTGTCAATCCCAAGTATTCAATTAAATGTTTTTTGTACATTTTTAAAAGATGCCCCCCGTTTCTTGTAATAATGATGGAATTATATTCATTTCACCAAAACTTAATGGAGGGCCAGGACAGTAGTCCTGAGATTAGAAATGGAAGCTTTTACTGTTTTGGATATAGAAAATGTTCGGGCTAATGACAGATCTTTGACTAAAGCAGTATTGAAAGCAGATACTATTCTTGAGGTTGCATCATCGGGTTAATACCCAGTAGTTTTGTGCATTTGTATAGAATCACTATCTGTTTTTGTTTGTTTTATTCATTTTTGTTTTTGAGCCCCTTCCAAAAACAGGAGCTTTTCTGAATAAGGGTTTTCATTCCGTATCGAAAATATGGATATTTTTGGTCCATTGGCAGCAATGGGTGGGCTTCCCCAGGCTCCCCTTCCCGTCAGTGTTAGGGATAGAAAGATGAAAATTGCCACACATGAAGGGCACATCTACCACTCTTAGCCCACCAAGTTTTATAATGTTTGGGTCAACCTCTGATTTTTAGGGATTTTTTTTCTATAAATAAAATCTCCTTAAAAGCATTCTCTCTGGGCAACTGGTAAGTACTGAACAGACTGCGCTCTGGTTCCATGAGATACAGAGCCAACCTTAAGAAATGGGCCACAAAGTGGAGTCCACGACATGCAAGTGTGGAAAGGAGCAAACCACAGACCACCTATTACAATGCAACCTGAGCCCTGCTGCATGCACAATGGAGGACCTTCTTATAGTAACACCATAGGCACTCCAAGTGGCCAGCTACTTGTCAAAGGACAATTAATATAATGCCAAGTTTTTAAAACTTTGTGTTTTTTAAATACATTACAACTGTACTCTTGGTTCGCTTCTGATATGACAAATAAATAAACAGCCAACTATATTATACAACCCAGCATATGGTTACTATTTTATGGCTGTAATTCAGCTCTCATGTTTACTTGAAAGTAAGTCCCTTTCGGTATAAAATAAATTATTTTTAATTTCATTTTTAAATATGCAGCTAAAGTCAGCAATGTTTTTGATGGCTCTTGTTCTTTATTATGTCAAAGTCTGTGAAACAAAAAGCCCAAAATCAAAACAAAACTGTTAAAATAAATGTTCCATGCAGGTATCCAGGAATGATCTTCCGAAAAACAAGGCAAAACGTTAGATCATCATTTCTGGATCTCTTCCATGGTCTTTGTCTTTAATTGGACCCTTTTCCTGGATGGATGTTAGCTTTCCACATCTGCTGTTTGTGTCCTGTTTGAAGCTATGAGACGATAAAGAACTGCAATAGAGAGAAAATGAAAACATTTTAAATGTTTATTTGTTTAGTCAGTCTATAAAATCCAAGAAACAAAGGCATAGCAAAGAAATGCTGGTGCCTGGTTTTTAAAGGGGGGGGGGGTGTTGCCTCCTGAAGCAAAAGCATGGTATACATTTTTCACCCAAGCTTCTGGGTCTTCTAATCCTGATTCCCAGTAAAGCTATGACCCAAGAAACATTCATCACCTGCACTCTTCCCATTCCCGTTCATGGTAAATTATTAGACTACTGCTCAAATAAAGGAGAAGGCTCAAAGTATCCTAAATTGGCAGTGACACTCCAACTTAATATCATCACTTAATGCTTTTGAAAACTTGAATATAGAAGCAACCAGCGGATCCTAAATCAATGGTGGATTGCCTTTGCTTTCCACTGAGAGTTAGAACATGTCACATGTCCAAGGTCACCAAGTGAATTTCCATGGCTAGACAAATATTCAAAATCCTGTTCACTAGCACCATAATCCAATGCTCAAACCACTACACCATATTAGCTTTCCAATACTGCTGGCTCTGGCAAGTTTTTTGCACCAATGTATTTGCTAGAACAAGATATGTTCTTACCCGAAGTGTCACAGGGAGTCCTTTCTTGATTTACATCATGGCTTGGCTTCTTGATAAGTACTAAAAGAGCAAGAAGAATGGAAAAAATGAGGGAGAGTAAATATCCAAGGTAAAAGAGTTTCTTAGATATAACACAGTTCCCAATCCATAGATTGTTATGGAACACAAAAGATAAAACCATCTTTCAGACTTTTAAGGCCCAAATTAGTTAAGGCTTTAAACTTTAGTAGTTGGGACTTGATGCAATGTGCAACCTATAATGCTGAATGTGACAGGCCATTCATCTATTATGGACTGGCATATAGTTGTAAAACTTTCTGTTTTAATTCCACTAAATCAAGATGATTACAGGATATAGATGCTACAGAGGTTCCTCTATAGTGAACATAGTCGGCATCCATGCTTCATGCTCTGTGCTCTACAGAATCCGGCAACCAAGGTGAGTAGCATGTACAGGAGACATATATAAACTTTTACTCAGATCTCATGTGGGAGGGCTCTCATGAGAGTTCTGGACTTCCAAAGGAGCCTGGAATGTTTGCAAAACTTGTTGCAGATTTTATATGTGCCTGTGTCATAGGCAACAAGCCTTGATGAGCTGGTCTTGCAACAGAGAGGGTAGTCCAGTATTGCTGTCTGAAAACCCCTAGCAACCATAGCTGGATCCCGCCTCCACCAAACTAAAAAAACCTGCCAGTTCTTAAAGCCACTCTCAGCAGTTCTGCCTGTAGCAATTGTTTCTTGAACAAAAAGATCATAAATATATACTTTTGTTTAATTTTCTCAAATGCAACGACAATAAACCTAGGTCTTTCCTGATACACCAGTATGGATATATTTATTGAAAATCTATTAAACAAAAGAACTGGGTCCAAAGAAGCTTCCTTCTGTGACTTTAATGCCGAACTTGCTTTGACCTATTTTTAGGTGATGAGTACTACGATTATACCATTTTATTATTTCTCTTAATTATATAGAATTATTTCAGTTCCTTCCATTTAAAATTATGTTGCATAGCTGGTTTGAGGACAATTGTAACTCATTTCCCCAACAAAATGCACACAAAATGTCTAGTGGCTTGTCTACAAAGGCACTTTTCCCTAAACTAGGAATGGATCAACTTCATGGGATCCACATGGCACACAGAACAGACTCACCTTCAACACTGGGCAAGGCTGCTTAACACAGTCTTGCCCCACATTGGGCAAAGTCAGGAAATGGCCCAGAGCTTCCCTAAAGCTCTAGTGCAGTGGTTCTCAACCTGTGGATCCCCAGGTGTTTTGGCCTACAACTCCCAGAAATCCCAGCCAGTTTACCAGCTGTTGGGATTTCTGGGAATTGAAGGCCAAAACATCTGGGGACCCATGGGTTGAAAACCACTGCTCTAATGCTTCCATGCATTTTGAAGCATTGTGAACAGTTGGGCCGGTTTGGAGACTATCACAGAAAAACCATGAGTCTTTGGGTTGATGACAGCCATAGTGAAGTCCCACCTGCAGAATTCGTACTCCACACTATGTGTAATCCAATCCATTTCACAGGTGGTTCATATATTATGCGCACATATGTTAGATTTTGTGCAATTGATGGCAAATTGAGTATATGGATCTTTATAGACAGCATTAAGCCTGTCTTATCATTCTACTCTGATAAGCGACATTGGGCCTCTCCTTATGTAACTCGGGACCCACGCACTCGGCTGGGCACACGCTCGACCTGGTGTTCAGTGCAGGGGTTCAAGTGGACCTAGCCTCGGTAATCGAGGTTCCATGGTCGGACCACTGTGCTCCAAGTATCCGGGTTGAGCAACCGCCTCCCCCATGCAAGGGCGCCGAACGGATTTTTGTTCGCCCAAAGAGACTTATGGAACCCGAGAGGTTCCTGAATGCTCAAGGGATCTGGAGTCTACCAGCATCTCAGTCGATGAGCAGGTGCAGGCTTGGAACGCCTCACTAGCTAGAGCTCTCGACGAGATTGCCCCTAGCCGCCCTCTCCGACCCCGCAATCATCGGTCCCCTTGGTATACAAGGGACCTCAGGGTTATGAAGCGGGAGAGGAGACGGTTAGAGCGCGAGTGGCGGAAACTCCGTGACGGAGCCTCATTATCAGCTTATAAGTTATTCAATGAAACCTATGAGCAAGCTGTCAAGGCAGCCAAAAATGTATACTTCTCTGCCTTGATAGCGTCTGCTACCTCACGCCCGGCTCAACTCTTTAAGGTAATCCGATCTTTGACGACGGTCCCTACCGTCCCAAAAAAATAGCGATCAGGCCCTTACCGCCGGTGTTTTCCAGAGCTTCTTTGCAGACAAGATACTGAGCTCTCCGCCGGGACCTTCCGCCCAATTGATACAGTGAGAGAGCTTGAGACTCCGTGGCCCTCCGCCGGCCCACCATCGACCGGTTTCGGCCACTGGACGCAGATGCTGTTGATAAGATAGTGACTGCGGCCCGCCCCACCACCTGCTCCCTCGACCCGTGCCCCTCCTGGCTTGTTAGATCTTGCCTGGAGGGGTTACGTGGGCCTCTGTTGAATGTCATAAACAGCTCCCTTGAGCAAGGAGTCTTTCCAGAGTGCTTAAAAGAGGCGGTGGTGGCTCCATTACTGAAGAAACCATCATTGGACCCTGCGGTTCCCTCCAACTACCGCCCAGTGTCGAATCTTCCATACCTGGGCAAGGTAGTTGAGAGGGCAGTAATGGAGCAGCTGCAGTCCTTCTTAGATGATACAACATGGCTAGACCCCTTCCAGTCCGGCTTCCGTTCGGGGCATGGGACGGAGGCGGTCCTGGTCTCCATCACAGACCAACTCCGCTGCCAGCTCGACCAAGGCGGGTCTGCGCTGCTCGTGTTATTGGACCTCACGGCAGCGTTTGACACGGTCGACCACAATCTTTTGATCCACCGCCTGGCCATGGCCGGAGTGAGGGGGACTGTCCTTAAATGGCTGTCCTCCTTCCTCCGCCAGCAGTCTCAGCGTGTGAGGAGGGGCGGGAGGTCTCCGAGGCTCCCCATTAGTGTGTGGAGTCCCTCAGGGGCCATTCTCTCCCCTCTGTTATTTAACATCTACATGCAGCCGCTTGCACAGCTGGTGCGGAGTTATGGGCTGGTCTGCCATCAGTACGCTGATGACACCCAGCTCATTCTGAGGATGGAGGGCAGGCCGGGATCCGTCCCCGATAATTTCCAACACTGCCTCGAAGCCATTACTGGATGGCTGCGAGCCAGTAGGTTGATGGTGAACCCGGCGAAGACGGAGATCTTGTGGCTGGGCGGCCCGGGCGAGGTGGGTGCCCGGCTTCCGACCCTGGACGGCGCGGCGCTGCATCCAGCGCCGTCTGTGAAGAGCCTGGGTGTCCAACTGGACTCCCAGCTGACCATGGAGGCCCAGGTCTCCATGGCCAGCAAGGCTGCTTTTTCCACCTCCGCCAGGCAAGGAGGCTGGCCCCTACCTCTCCCGAACGACCTAGCCACGGTGATCCAAGCCACGGTCATCTCAAGGCTAGATTACTGTAACGCGCTTCACGTTGGCCTGCCTATGTCGTCGATCCGGAAGCTCAAGCTGGTGCAGAACACTGCCGCCCGGCTCCTGTCTGGGGCACCAGCAGGATGCCGTATAACACCAATTTTGCACGATCTGCACTGGCTGCCTATTGAGCACCGGGTCGCCTTCAAAGTGCTGGTTCTTACCTTCAAGGCCAAACACGGCCTGGGGCCAGCGTATCTGAGGGACCGTCTCACCCCATATTGCCCAGCGAGATCACTTCGGTCCGAAGAGGCCAACCTGTTGGTAGTTCCATCTGCAAAGTTGGCACATTTAACATCGACCCGCCGGAGGGCGTTCTCTGTTATAGCTCCCACACTATGGAACGCCCTCCCGGCCGAAGCTAGAGCCCTGAGAGATCTGCTGCCATTCAGATGGGCCTGCAAAACTCATTTGTTCAGGCAGGCCTTCGGCGAGTAGGCCTAGTCTAGACGCTCTGGGTTGCGATATCTGCTGCTGCTCAACTGTTATATTGTATTCTGTTGTTTTAAATTGTTTTTAATTGTTTTTATGTTTTAACCACTGGCGCTGTGCCATTGGCTCTGTGAGCCGCCGCGAGCCCCCGGGAGTCGGCGGCGAAGAAGCCCCAATAAATAAATAATAATAAATAAGAAACTGAATAGTGCTATTATTATTCACCAACAATGAGAACAACAGTTTTGTATAATGTATAATGACCTTTTACTCATCCCAAACTGGATTTATAAATATCTAGTCATTGTAAGGTACATGCTGTTTGTTGTTGAAATGTATATGATTCCTATCTACACTGTATAATTAATGCAGTTTGACACTACTTTAACTGCCATGTCTCAAAGCTATGTAATCATGGGGGCTGTGGTCTGATGAGACACCAGTACTGTTTGGTAGAGAATGCTAAGGTCCTTGTAAAACTACAATTCCCGTGATTCCATAACATTGAGCCATGGTGAATAAAATGGCATCAAACAGCATTACTTCTGTAATATGGATTTACTAGTTGAAGAGGACAAAACCCCTATACCTAGAAACTGTGAGCCACGGTCATGCTTACTGGTATCTGCGCAGTAGCTCCATTTTTTATCTTTATCAAAGTTGTTTGTTGTAGCACACCAGAACATCCGTGGTCTCACACGCTCATCTGTGCAGGTAAAAAAACTCCGTTCCTTATAAACAAAAGGGAACACACAGGGTTGTCCATCTGTGTTCCCACCATGTTCTGTTTAAATACAAGAGGGACAGAATAGGTGTATGAGGGTCACAATACAATATGAACATCTTTAAGCAAACACAGGGTAGTTTCTCTTGAACAAACGCTATAGACTGAAATGAGGAACCCCTTCCACTGTCCCAGTGACAGCAAAAACTGGCAGTCTTCATTTCCAATTCCTCCAACATCTATTTTAGCTTTCTCCATGCTTCTGCCTGCATGAAGAAAGTAATCAGTTTTGGGAGGAGTGACAGGTTTGGTTGATGTTAAACATCTACACTGGGATAGGAAATGTCACATAAAACACATTCTTTTCCATGCTCTCTAAAGATAATAATGGGGATTCTGAAACTGAGTTGCCATTAGGAGCAGCGACTTTTCCTCCAAATAATAACCCAATGGTTCTGAAGCTGGGGAGAAAGAGGACTGTCTAGGAAGGGATCTTGGCTTCCACTTTCACTGATGACTTCTAAGATGAGAGGTTCCTCCACTGTTGGCACAAGCACTAGAACACAAATAAGTTTTGACAGTAGACTTCTCACTTTTGGAGAGGTTAGTGGGCACAAGACACCCATGAAAATGGGGTAAATGCAAGTAAAAAAATACTACAGCTTACCCAGTGCCTCAAAACAACAAATTCACCTTAAAATAGTTTAAAATTACAACATATTTAAAATGGTTAAAAAACATTCAAAGTTAAAAACACGCCATACAGAGTTCCAGGTCTTAGGCCATTCCAAGGTCAAATTGCACATAATTCTATATTTGGCATACTGCATTGCCCTAATTTTCAAAAGCCTGCTCCCAGAGCCAGGTTTTGACTCTCTCCCTGAAGGTTAGCAGGGAGAGGGCTGATCTGATGTTGCTAGGGAGGGAGTTCCACAACCGAAGGGCCACCACTGAGAAAGCCCTGTTTCTCATCCCCACCAGCTGTACTTGTGAGGCAAGCGGGACCAAGAGCAGGACCTCCCCAGATGATCTTAGTCTCCGAGCTGGTGTGTAGAAGAAGATACGGTTGGACAAGTAGCCTAGGCTAAAGCCTACAGGTTATTTCCCAGTGAAAGTTGAGCACAGAGTTATGCAGGAGGACCTACAGATCCCGAGGAAATGTTTTTTAAAATAGCTTTTTATTTACAGTTTCTATGCTTTTGCAGCAGTCCTGTGCCTCTAACCCCAGCAAATGTAGAGGGCCTGATGTATTTCTTTTAACTGCAGTGATCTCTAGGTTCTACGGTGCAGTCCTATACTGCAGTCCTTATAGCACTCCTACTGTACAAAATTATAGCATGATGATTCCACTTTAATTGTAATAGAAACATCATATGAATGTTTGTTCCTATTCATTCCAGTTTTCAAAGTAATGAATAATATCCTCTTACCTGTCTCATAACAAGGTTTCCATCTGTGCCCTTTGTCATAGTTACTTGTTGTGGCACACCACAGCTGGTCTATCTTAGATCCATCCTTGGTGCAGGTTGGGTATGTTTTGTTTTTATAGATAAAAGGGAAGACACAGGCTGAAAAGTCTGAAGGAACCCAAGAGAAAAATCAGAAAAACAAGCAAAAGTTTCATGATTTTAGTGTAATAAAACATGTAATTCAGTTTACTATTCTGTTTCTTTATAAAAGTGTATGACTGTGCAGGCATTTTTGGGATAATACATTTTTAAAAAATGAGTCATTGAGTTTGAGAAATGAAATTATGTGCATGCAAACTTTAGAAAGATTTTTTCTGAAGGACAAGCACATGAAGAGAGATATACACATACATACACACACAAAAATGCCTTTCCTTTCTTTCCTTCACTTTATTTTAAGATTATAAAGACTTAAAATAGTGTATAACTACTAAAATAATGTATAAATATTAAAATAAATAGAGCAATCCTACATTGCGGTTTTTCACTTATTGTGGGAGGTCCTGGAACCTAACCCCAGCAATAAGTGAGGGAACACTGTATCCCAGAATACCAAGGCAGAAAATCCCACAATATCTGCTTTGAACTGGGTTATTGCCATATATTCCAGTTCAAAGCAAATAATGTGGGATTGTTTTCAGCAGTGTGGAAGGGTAACTATATCAGTTCTAATTCCAAAGGGATCATCACAAAACCCACAAGCAACTTTCCTGTTTTTTCCTGCCAAATCAACAAGCCACTTTCTTTCCTGTTTTATTTAGTCTGCAGACAGCAATCCTAAACACACTTATGAGAAAGTAATACCAGTTAAACAGGACAAGACTGACTTCGGTGTAAATATGTATAGCCTTGTATATTTGCAAGTGCCTCTACTCTTGCAACAGACAGGATCTAAAGAAAGTAGGAAATGGAGAAAGCTGGCCCTTTTGCAAGGTGTTCTGGAAGCAGAAGGAAGTGCTCTTACCTAAAAATGCCACACTGAAAGGCATCGTCAGCCAGAGACAAATGAGGAGGTGGGAAAAGGACCCCATAGTTGCCAATCGCTCCACAGCCTGAAAGAGTCTGCGTACTTCCTCATGTTGTTTTTCTGGAACGACTGCCATACACCTGTCATTACAGATTGTGACATCCTCTTACTCATATTCATATATAATTGTGGCATTTACATCAGCCAACATAACTTCAGCTACTACATACTGAGACAGGAGAAACAAAGAGGTGTGGCTGCTCCAAGGCACCACTTCAGCTCTGTTGAGTTAAAGCATGGCAATTTTGTTCTATATTTTAACCATACTTCTGTTTCTTTACAGTGTTGTAAAGTTCCCCACTCGGAACTCTTTTGAAATTACTACAAACTACTCAATCATGTTAGCGTTATGATACATTGCCAGATCCCAGAGGCAATGGCTTAATTACATAACTAGAAATGCCTCTATATCGTTTCGAATGGATCACACTATTGTCTTTCTGACAAACCTGTTCTCCACTCTCATCCAACCTCCAACATCACAGAAAACTAGTAGCAAAAATGTAGATAAGGCGCTGAATCTTTGACACAATGACAGTAGATTGGATGCAGGGCATGGGGCAATGACTAACAATGCATGGCAATTCTGCCTCCTAATGTGATGAGGTTGAATGACTCATTTGGAATTGATGGGTTCAGAGTATGGAAAACCAAACTAAGGACCTCATAAGAAAAAGAAATAAAAATGCCTTTTTGAAAATTATAGCAATTAGCTTGAGCTGTCTTCCTTTACAATTCCCTTAGATTGCTCTTATAGTTCTGGATTGTCTCATAATAATAATAATAATAATAATAATAATCTTTATTATACCCGGCCACCATCTCCCCAAAGGGGACTCGGGGTGGCTAACATGAGACCAAGCCCAAAGATACAATATACCAAAATAAAATACAAAGCAACAAAAAATTACATCACAATAAAATACATAAAGTAACAAGATAAAATAAACAGTGGAAAATAACATAATGGAAAGTCGAACACAATGGGCGGGCCAAATGCACAAGATAAAATGATAAAACCCTGGATGTTATAGGAGTAGAAAAAGTGTGTTTGTGAGGGAGGAGCCCAAAAAGGACTATCAGTGGGATTAGGTCTTCATTAAGGTTGGGGGAAAGTGCATCATGAGGCCAACACTGTAAATGGAGAAGATGTTTGACAGACAATGAAGTGTATAAATAAATACCACTTAGGAAAGAGCTTTCCAAACTGAGTATTAGAACACGCTATCTTGTCTCTAGGTGTGTCACATGAAAACTGCTCCGCCCCCACAAACAAAGACTGGTGCTGTTCAAGTGTACTGTTATAACTTTTATAATTTGCAACATTTTTTTACCACTAAAATTGATAGGTTTCTAATTAATAAAAAAAATCTGTTGACAATCATGTTTGTGATTAACGACATGGAGAAGCTATAGAGGAAATGACACAAGAATCAACTGTATTTTTAAAAAATACAAACCAAATAGCAAAGAATTTGAGGTTTGAGCTAAGTATTTGCACTTTTGGCTGGGATATGGCACTAGAGGATGAAGTTCTTTAAACATCACTCCTTTCTTTCTGCTGAAACATTTTGGAGGAATTTGCTGTCTGGTAAACTTTACTTGTTAATTCATATCTACCATGGAGCCCCCAGTAGCGCAATGGGTTAAACCCTTGGGCCAGCAGGACTGCTGACCAATAGGTCAGCGGTTCAAATCTGAGGAGAGTGAGTTGAGCTCCCTCTGTCAGCTCCAGCTCTCCATGCAGGGACATGAGAGAAGTCTCCCACAAGGATGGGAAAACATCAATCATCCCGGCATCCCCTGGGCAACGTCTTTGCAGACAGCCAATTCTCTCATACCAGAAGCGACTTTCTCAAGTCGTTCCTGATACGAATATATATATATATATATATATATATATATATATATATAAACATACACACACACACACACACACACACACCATGAAGTCCTGCATTCAGATCAACTAAGGGTTGGACTAGCAGTTTGTAGTAGATACTTTTTAGTATATGATGAAACTGATAACTGTGTTATGCGAACTAGGAAGAAATAGAATGTGTCAGTTTCCCAACTGGTGTTTAATTTTGCATTCCTGACTACTAAAAAAATTTCACATCAAATTTTCCAGCAACTTGTACGAATTTTAGTACAATGCAACATAAACTGTGCAGGCATTTGAGAAACTTCTTAGCTTCAATGCATTCACAGTCTTTTGCTTCTTTGATTGTTGGGCAAACCAAATGTTACACTGCAGGAAAAGAAATTCAGGCTTAATGTAAAGATGCAACCTTTTGTCAGCTAGACTGTTGTGCAAATCAGATGTAATGCAGCAAGAAAAGAAACTCAGAGTGACTGGAGGTGCATCTTTACATGTTTGAATATTGCACAATTCAACTGCTATATGGCAGGAAAAGAAATCTATGTGAACTGAAGCTACAACTTTTGTCAGATTGTATGTTATGCAATTTCCTTTCTGTGAGGATAGCTGAGCTTATCATTTCAAAATTTATAATACTGGCCCCAAAATGTGCCCTCAACTTATACATAAGGTATAGAGGCTGTGTGTGTGTGTGTGTGTGTGTGTGTGTGTGTGTGTGAAGTAGTTACAGGACAACTCAACAAAGCAGCTCACAGGCATGTGTAGTAAAGCTCCTTGCACTGAGTAGAGCAGGGTGGAAACATTATTTACTATGTCTTTAAGAGATTGAGCTGACACAATGATTATTAGCGAGTGGAATGTGTAAGCATCCAGGCTTAGGGGCTGTGAAGAAAAATAAATAGTTCTTGTCATTCCTTATAAACTCATTGAAAACAAGGACTATAAGCATTGGCAACCCAAGCAATCCAGAAACATTTAATCAACACAATGGAATGTTTATTGAAGAATCAAGCAAAGATAGAATCAAAACTATACAATTCCTCTCTAAAATCAAATGGCTTAACAAAATAGTTATCCTGCATACTCATATATAACTCTAGAAATTTTACTCAAAAAATCAACCCCAGAAACCTGGTTTGACTTATTCATGGGTCAATGATAAAGGTAAAGGTTTCCCCAAGTTGTATCCAGCTCTGGGGGATGGTGCTCAACTCAATTTCTGAGCTGAAGAGCCAGCGTTATCTGTAGATCCCTCCAAGGTCATATGACCAGCATGACTGCATGGAGAGCCGTTACCTTCCCACCGAAGTGGTACTTGTTGATCTACTCACATTTGGTGGGAAATGGTGGTGGCAGATAGGGGCAAATCCTCTCATAAATCAACATTGGTGCTTTCACATCCTCTCAATACTCATGGGTCATATCAAAATTTATAATACTGACCCCAAAATGTGCCCTCAACTTATAATAAGGTATAGAGGCTGTGTGTGTGTGTGTGTGTGTGAAGTAGCTACAGGACAATTCAACAAAGCAGCTCACTGGCATGTGTAGTAAAGCTCCTTGCACTGTGGTGTCTGGCATAAATTTCAGAAATATACATAAGGGAAAAGGAAAAGCTAGGTTTTTCACATGTCCCATTAGTAATTTTTATAGGTGGAATCACGGGCATTCATCCATGTTTTGGTCATCTGGAAAGAGATAAAAACAGTTATTATAATATTGTCTGAAGAGATTAATTTATTCTTAATTACTTAAAATGAAGACAAGTGATTCTGAAGAGAGAGAAGGATTCTGCTTCAATTAACAAGGAGTAGTAGGTTTGCATACTTACAACTTTATATACAGATCATGTACCCACCAATACTGTGAACCAAATTCTCTCCCCAAACTTGACAGCTTTAACCCATCAAACTGCACATTTGATATCACCTGGAGATTCAAATATCTATACTGAGTGAGCAACACTGCACAGTGGTACACTATTAACATTTGAAACTCAAACATCAAAAAGTGAAGAGAGCTATGACAATGTTTACAGTGATCATAGCTTACCAAGATTCATGCCGTAATATTCATGCCCTCCACATTTTGTGAATGCGATTATTTACAGATTTGATAATACATTATTTTAGGAATCTTTATATCCTCCAGTGTGGATGTTGACCATAGGGTCATGCTGGAGAATGTGAAGATTCCTATAGAGGTGTTCTCTCAGAGGGGGATAGCTTTTCTTTTTAATCACAGCTTTCCCACTTTGCCCCCATGAAAGTGGAGGGCCCCTTGTACATTGTTTTGTGGTTGGTAATTGGAAGGTAAACATGGGTTTATTTTGCTAGTCTAACTGCTGAGGCAAAAAGCTCTGAGAAAATCCCATTGTCAGGAAGAAAGTGAATTAATCTTTGGGAATATGCCAGTGGTTCCCAACCTGTGGGTCCCCAGATGTTTTGGCCTTCGACTCTCAGAAATCCTAACAGCTGGTAAACTGGCTGGGATTTATGGGAGTTGTAGGCCAAAACACCTGGGGACCAGAGGTTGAGAATCATTGGAATAAGCATTCATCTGAATGTCAGGTTTGACCCAACTCCATCTGAAGAAAAATCTTCTGTGTCTATGAATAGGCAATGGGAAGATCTGCAGGAGGACATCAAACAATTCAGAGAAAATGTCAATGTCTTCTACTTGCGTACGTCTTTGCTGCTGTAGGTAACATTTCTGCCCCATTCTCACCTATTTCCAAGGGTGAGAAATCTGTGGTCTTCCTGATCTTTCCCTTTGTAAAACCCAAATGCACCTATCATCCCAAGCTATTCCTCATTCTTTCCCATCTCCAGTTATTCATACCTGAGGAGTTGCAGTATATCCATCTGGGATCTGCATTGTAGTTGCTAGTAAGAGAGCACCAGAGTTTCCCATTGGATTCTCCATCTGCTGTACAAGACCAGTATGATTTTCCATTGTAGGTAAAAGGGAACATGCAGGGTTGGTTTGGACCTAGTCCTAGAAATGGTAGATAAAAGAGTGAAAGAGGGACTACAGATGGAGAGATTTACAAAAGAATTATTATGACAACTCTTCTGCAAAACGTTTCTGGCATCCAGGGGAAAAAATGTTCTCTGTTTTCTGGTTTTTTGAGAAATAAAGAATTGCCAACTCTGAAAGCAGAAAGTAGCAATATGTATTATAAACTTGCGACAAATTGGTGGGTGAGTATATTTTGCTCCTTCTATTTCTATCCTCTATTTCTAAAAACCTTTCCCTTGAGCTCATTTGGTCATCTAGCTCTATTATCAACATTGGTTCTAGAGATAGGCTGTGTCAGGCAGTGATCCTAGTAGTCCAAGGCTAATTTCCAGTTAAATCAAAAGTTACTTTTCTTCATTTTGTGAATTTATATTCATGCTGTGGCACACTTAAATGTGATAGATAAGGGATGAACAAAACGTTTCAAGATATTTCTAGGATGGTGTAGAACACAACAACAAACAACAATTTCTTTGCCCCAAATGCCCCCTGGAGCTATGAGCAGAGGTAAATTTCCACCCCATTCCCTTGGCCAATTTACCCACAGGCGGGATCCTTCTTCCACCGTCCACCCTGTGCTGGTCAAAGCTTTCTAGAATCAATCTAACAGTCAAAAATTCAATTACCAATTGATCTTGAGCCAGTTCTGTCTCTGAACTTTAGCTCATGCTTGTCTAGCTCTGTTGTTACTCACAAGGTGTCTCTTTTTGCCCTGGCAGCACAGAAAATCCGGGCCAAACTAATCTCTGATATTGCAGTTGACTGTGCTGGGGATGCTTTTAACTAATAGTGGCTGTTTATGTAGTTTTAATAATGCTGTATCTATTCGGTTTTACCTGGTTTTTAATTACGCAGGTGCGAGTCCATACAGTATGTAGTATTTTAAAGATGCATCTTGGCATCAATATATGTAGCATTTTAATGATCTATGGGTTTTTATTGTGTATTTTATATTGTATTTCATAATCTGGTGTTCATGTATTTATCTATTTGCCTTGTATGTGAAAGACCTATGGTCTAAGCATCGAATAAACTAAAACTCATACTTGTCTAGCTCCAACCTCCTTTTGACAGCACTGTGTAGTATATTTGCACTAGTTCCTAATATAATAAGTCCCGGGTATCTTACTTGTGTCAGCACAGTAGCTCCACTGCTTGTCCTTGTCATAGTTTCCGGTTGTAGCACACCAAAATCGTCCATCAGAACTATTTTCATTGGTGCAGGTTTTGAAAGTCTTCCCTTTATAAATGAAAGGAAAGACACAGACCTTTCCTTTTGAGTTCCCTTCATACTCTGTAGATATAATGAATAGAAACAATTAAGTGAAGTATGCCATCAGCTGATAAAGAACTTTTGTGAGCTGTCTTCAATTCCAATATAATAATAATAATAATAATCTTTATTTGTATCCCGCACCCATCTCCCCAATGGGGACTCGGGGCGACTGACATGAGGCCAAGCCCAAACAGCAAATTACAACAAAATAAAATCAAGAATATCAACAATAAACACAATAAAAATACATACATATAAATAAAAAACAGTAAACTAGCAATCTCTTAAAATAGTCACAAAAACAACAATTCAGGTTGTCATAAATGTAAGCAGCTGCTCACTTTTACATGTTAGCCTGAGAACATCTAATTTGAGACATTTATTTCTTTCTTTACTTACTTACTTACTTACTACATTTATATACCACCCCTCTTAGCCTGGAGGCAACTCGGAGCGGTTCACAGTTGGCAACAATTTGCCAATTGCTATTAGACCGTCTCTCTGCAATGAACTCTTCCTATGCTTCTGTTTAAGCAAACAACACAATCAAGGTCCTGATCAAGATAACAAATTAGTTTAAGGTGAGTTACACTGATAAGAAAACCCAGATTCGTCATAAATCCACTGCTGCTGTCTCCATAATATTCACAAACTCACAATTAGTATTTTTTTTAAAGTTCAAGCAAATGTTGTTCCACTTTGGGCGATGTTGGGAGAATACTCTGGAGCTGACTGGAAACTCAAGAGTATATTGGTACTATGTAGCAGCCTGGACTGTTGGACTGAGTCAAATTCAGGCTGATGTGCTGAACAGCACAGGTGAAACAGATGACCCATCCTATTTCACTGTCACCACTCTGAGCTTGCCACAGAACATCAACTGAGCTTCTGGCTGAGCTCCTGGCTCTGTCAATGCCAGAGCAGAGCATGCACACAACCAGTTATCTCCCTGACCTTCATCCTGGCTTCATCATGTGGATATTAATTTGGCACCAAAGCTGGTTTGGTCAGGTATCACATGAAATGTAAGGTGATGATTGAGATGGACAGATGTGGTCTTAGCTCAACTGGACTTTGTGGACTCTAACACAGTGCTGCAACAACTTCAGCTGAGTGCATCTGGCAACAGATTTCTTAGCCACTTCCCCTAAGTTAGGTTGCTTGATTTGTTCTGTCTGGGATTCTACATATGTAATTATTGTCTTGCTTGACATACACACACCATACCCGCTTTTAAACATTTAGCCATTTAGGTGTATCATTCTAAAAGTGTAGTATTTATTAGAACTAATAAATATGAAAAATCACAGAACTGCAAAACTATAACTACTTTCTATGAGGATGACCGGGACACCGAGACTGTGGCACAGCTGGCTGGGTGTCAGCTGCATTAAGATCGCTACTGACTGAAAGGTCATGAGTTTGAAGCCAGCCCAGGTCGGAGTGAGCTACCGACCAATTTTGTGTAACTTGTTGTCAACCTTTGCAGCCCGAAAGACAGTTGCATCTGTCAAGAAGGAAATTTAGGTACCACTTTGTAGGGAGGTTAATTTAAGTAATTTACGAAGCCATAAAAAATCTCCAGCAGGCATGCGAGGAATGAGGAAATACTTCATCAGTGTCGCAGATGGACGGTGAACTGACAGCTCCCCTGGTGGCCAGAAAAAGTTGGCTTAGCTGATGGTTTGTTGACCGAAATAAAAGCTACTGAGACTGAGACTGAAAAAGTTGGAATGTTAAATAGCCTCTGACTATCTGTCTATATGTGTTGTGTGTCTATGCCATTGAATGTTTGCCATGTATATGTACATTGTAATCCACCCTGAGTCCCCTGCGGGGTGAGAAGGGCGGAATATAAATAAATAAATAATGATAATTAAGACTGCTGCAAAGTTGCTGTTAAACTTTGTGCTTCTGGATATTGGAAAAGAAAACTCTGAAAGCCTTTATTTGTATTGTTTAGTAGAGCTAGGCCTCTACAGCTAAGCCTAAATACAGAAATACTTGGTTACAGCACCAAAGCTGTGCAGACGAATATGTCAGAAGGTTCATTACTGTGCACAGCCTATCAATATTTCTTTGATAGAAAGGAGTGGAAAACCCTTGTAGTGCCTTAATGCCTTGATCTCATATTGTTGTGTTGTTTTATTTACATTGGTTTTGTATTTTAAGTTATTCTATTTCTTGATTTTCTGTGGTGCTTTTGTGTTGTATTGTGTTTATTGTATTGATGGGTGTGTAAGCCACCCAGAGTCCCCTTGGGGAGATGGTGGTGGGGTACAAATAAAGTTGTTGTTGTTGTTTTATTATTATTATTATTATTATTATTATTATTACAAAAGATCTATCAGTGAGGATAATAATCCCAACCACCTTGATTGTACAGCAAATGTCAATATACAGTAGGGCTTCCACTTTTGAAGTGGTTGGGTGCTCAGTCATTCTGTGAAAGTGGAAAAGCCATAATTTCTTTTTAAAGTACCTGATCGAACACTTCTCTAGGTATTTGTAGGTTCTCCAGAACATCTCTATGATTAATGTCTGATGGAAGTTCACCATAGTCATACTGAAGAACCTACAAGTATCTAGATCTACCAATGCAACTCTATGGTCAACCTCTGGCAGGTTCTAAACGTTACTGGATAGTGATATAGAGAGAGAGATATAGATAGAGAGAGGGGGGAAAGAGAGAGAGTTCACAAAAGTTCTAAACGTTACTGGATAAGGATATGTATAGTTACCTTCCAACCCCTGAAATAACGAGACAGACAATAATTGGACAATAATGGGATTCAAATATGGGCAACCTTTATTTAAAGTTACCTATTTAACTTTAACCTAACTGAACTTAGGTAGCAAGGGAACAAGGTGTGGCCAGGCCAAGGTAGCGACCGCGAGCAGTCGACCCCTCGGCTGCACTGGGAGACTCCCCTGAGTCCCCTATAACACAGAACTGGGCAAACTCCCAAGGAAACGCAGAAAAGAACTTCTTCGAAATATTTTACTGTACTCTTAAATTTATGAGCCAATGGTATCCTCCTCACCCTTCAACTGCTGTCCAGGTAAGTGTATTTGTGCATCGGCCCAAACAACTTTGAGGAGTGCATGAGCATATATGGATCAATTGGATTTTTCTAAACTATTTACGCTGGCCTATTTATAAAACTGCCATCCCAGCTAGCCCCTAATAACAGTATAGGGTAGGCAAAAAAACCCTAGAACATAGAGGGGGGGAAATTCCTACCCGGCCCCCTTAGATGACCACTATATTGTCAACTGGATGGGAGTGGTGGGTCAACATCTCCAGAAGGAATGAGGCAGGAGGCTGGAAAAGACCAGTTGCCAGCCTTCGCCCATTCCCCTGGAAAATTGCATGGAGGCAACCAATCGCCTCTGTCTTTGTGGGAGGAGGTAATTACCTTTCCCCACCCACTGCACAGGCAGGGAAAGGGCAATATAGATACAGATATATATGAGGGGAGAGAGAGTTCACAAAAGTTAACTCTTCAAATGTGAAGAGCTGACTCACTATATGCTTTTTCTATCCATCCTATAACCTGAACAGTTCATTAAAAATTGTAGCTATTTGGGACATTTAACATCTCATAGTACTCATGCAAGAATAGACAATGGGTAGTTTATTTATTTATCAATTCGATGCCCACATAATAACAATATAAACCCCAAAACACTTCAACAATTAAAATACATTAAAAATACATTAAAATACAACTACATTAGCACCATACACATTCACTCTGGATTAAAACAATGTTCAGTCCATAAAACATTGGCCATAATCACCCACTTTCATTAAAAACCAATCTAAAATGCTGCCTTGTGCTGGTATTTTATTTATTTAGTTTATTAAATGGAATTGCAGTGGAAATCATCTAGCAGCGGTGCAGCAGCATCAGGAAGACGCCTGTAATTTGCTAAAGGACTTAGTGACCACACAGAAAAGTTCTGAGCACACTCTGAGATCTTACCTTGAATAGAACATGCCTTCCATTTGCTATCCCTCTTATAGTTACTTGTAGTGGCACACCATAGTTGACCATCAGCAGTGCCTTCTGTGGTGCAGGCAGAGTATGATTTCCCTCTAAAAGTGAAGGGGAACACACAAGGGCGTGGTTCTGAAATAAGAAACAAAAGGCATGGGAAGAAAGAATTTCCATTAAAACACCTCACATGGGAATATCCAACATCCCGATCTCGGGAGGAAAGCGTGATAGAAATAAATTACTGATAATATGGTTGACTATAATGATGAGCAAAGGGGAAAAGGTCTCTGCCTCCTTGTGGCACAGTTTTCAGCCAGATCAGTTTGTATATAGTTAAAAAAATGGAGCCAAACCAATGTGACTATTATTTTAATTTATAGTTCAATAAGAGTTTCATGAAGCAAACAGTTGCACTTTGAACTGATTGAAATTGGTTCAAGGATGGAAACAAAAGAATGAGCATGTTAATGTATGTTTTGCCATGATGAAATTAATGGGATTTTGTATGAGGCAACAGAAACAACCCCCTTTTCAGGAGAAGCTCACCCCCTCCGGATTAAGGAGCAGACATACACCACTTGTCTCTGAGGTAGATAAGGCTTTATACAAAGAATATTGACAGTATAGCAGACAGTATAGCACCCGTTCCTTGAGAAGTCTGACTTGGCCACGATGGTCCACGCTCTTGTTACATCCTGAATAGACTACTACAATGCACTCTACATGGGGCTGCCTTTGAAGACTGCCCAGAAGCTTCAACTAGTCCAACAATCGGCAGCCAGGTTGCTCATTGGAGTTGCATACAGGGAGCGCACGACCCCTCTGTTACACCAGTTCCACTGGCTGCTAGTCTGCTTCCAAGCCCTAAACGGTTCTGGCCCAGTTTACTTCTCCGAATGTATCTCCTGTTACGAACCATCACAAAGTCTAAGATCATTGAGAGAGGCCCTGCTCTCGATCTCACCACCATCGCAAATGTGATTGGTGGGGACGAGGGACAGGGCCTTCTCAGCAGTGGCCCCCCATCTGTGAAATTCTCTCCCCAGGAATATCAGATTGGCCACCTCCCTCCTATCTTTCAGAAGAAAATTCAAGACTTGGCTATAGGGCCAAGCCTTCGGCCATTGAATAGCAGCAAGTGAGAAGAAGATTTAAGCAACTGGAGACAATGAATTGACCCACAGCCAGCTTTGGATTTTAATTGGTATGTTTAATTAATTGCTTTTTAATTAATTGTTTTTAATTAACTGTTTTAATTATTCAAGTGTTTATTGAATGTTTATCTAAAAGCACCAATTGTGCTTGCAGTGAGACCACCCTGAGTCCCCCTTCGGGAGTGAGAAAAGTGGGTTATAAATGCAGGAAATAAAAATAAACAAACAAACAAACAAGATGGCTTAATTCTTAATTCTTACAATATGGTTGGGCTTGATCCTTACACTTACTTACACTTTCTTATCGTTACTTAAAAATTCTGACATATTACTTGTGCAATTGCGTAAGAAAAGACATAGAATTATGTAGTGGAAAGGAGAGAAACAATAAGGTTCAACACAGAAGTAATTTATGTTGTAACCCCCTATTTCTATGGATGGCACATAAGAGCAATGAGTGGAAAGAGGAACTTCAATGATAAAACAAACAGGCAAAAGCAGTATCAACTATAACACACATCATATATAAGCTATAAAGAAGACTCACTAGGAAGCATCTTGTGTGTTTTCTTACCTGAAGGATCACAGTATGTCCACCTGGGGTTTGTGTCATAGTTACTGGTGAGAGAGCACCAGAGCTTTCCAGTAGATGCCCCAGCAGTTGTGCAAGATGAGTAGGACTTTCCCTTGTAAATAAAAGGAAAGATGCATGGCCCCTGAGAATTTGCAGCTAATCCTGAAGAGATATAAAGGAGAAGAGAAGGAATATATATATATAGAGAGAGAGAGAGAGAGAGAGAGAGAGATAACAGAAGTTTTATTTTCCATTCATTAATGCCCCACACAAAGAAACCCTGCTTTTTCTCCTGTCCTGTAGCAGACCAGAAGATACCACACTAAGGAAAAGAAGATGAATACTTCTAAACCAATGCTATTTCCCCAAATTACACTCTGTACATGGTTCCCCCACTTTTGTAGCTACAATAATTTAATTTTCTTCAAGTACTTCGCTCTTTAGACACATTTCACTAATATACACTGTGGTCAGGGGTGTTTGGCTTAAAGGAAAAGTAAGAAGAAAGTGTTTATGGTCAGTTCCCTTATATTTTCAAGACATATCATAGCCATTCGTCTTCTATGCTACGTTATGGATCATGTTGCCTGATTTCATATGGGTAGATGAAGGTGACATATACCATGGGGCCAATAGTTTCTGTAAGCCAGTATGGGCATTATATGATGATTATTAGTAGGCTTGGTTTAGAACCCAAAAATCGCGATTCGAAAATCAAATGGGGGGGGGGCATTTTTTTAATTAGTAATAGAAAGACTTACCAAAAAAATTCCAAAAAGTTCTAAAATGTAACGTAATTACTAACGAAATTCTTAATTAGTTCTAAAGTAGGCAAAGCAGGGAAACAGGACTGACACTGTTTTAAGCACAGGCAAATCAAGGGGCAACATTTCCCTTGGTTTCCTTGCAGGGAGATATAATGCATTAATACATTATTATTAATATTATTATTATAATAAAAGGACAGGGTTTCTTTGCAGGGACATATAATGCATTAATATATTATTATTATTATTATTATTATGAAAGGACAGGGGTTTTTTGCAGGGACATATAATGCATTAATATATTATTATTATTATTATTATTATTATTATGAAAGGACAGGGTTTCTTTGCAGGGACATATAATGCATTAATATATTATTATTATTATTATTATTATTATTATAAAAGGACAGGGTTTCTTTGCAGGGACATATAATGCATTAATATATTATTATTATTATTATTATAAAAGGACAGGGTTTCTTTGCAGGGACATATAATGCATTAATATATTATTATTATTATAAAAGGACAGGGTTTCTTTGCAGGGACATATAATGCATTAATATATTATTATTATTATTATTATTATAAAAGGACAGGGTTTCTTTGCAGGGACATATAATGCATTAATATATTATTATTATTATTATAAAAGAACAGGGTTTCTTTGCAGGGACATATAATGCATTAATATATTATTATTATTATTATTATTATAAAAGGACAGGGTTTCTTTGCAGGGACATATAATGAATTAATATATTATTATTAATACTATTAAATAAAATAGTTGCCCACCTCTGGTGTAGGACTTGCTTCTGTAGAGTTCTCCTCACTCCAGCTTTTCCCCATTCAGTTTTC
Organism: Anolis apletophallus; assembly: GCA_030556195.1. NCBI lineage: Eukaryota > Metazoa > Chordata > Lepidosauria > Squamata > Anolidae > Anolis > Anolis apletophallus. The sequence continues at coordinate 123,393,615 of JARBWK010000008.1, read as the reverse complement.
CATACCACTCTAGGAATCTCCGTTTGAACTCTATGGTTTTCCCTGATTCTGAACTCTTCCTTCTGCTCTCCGTGCTCTTTTCACTCCCTGCTCCCCTTCCCTCAGTCTTTTTAATGTCCTTTTCATCTGTCCTTCTATCCAGCCTAATTTTCTGGGGATTTAAACCGCTATCTTCCTCTCAGTCCTCCAAAACATCTCTAGGAATTGCGCTGTGGAACTCTATGGTTCCGGCTCCTTTTTCACTTCCTACAGGAAGGCCTTTCACTCTAATTAGGCTCCGAGCATGGAAAGGCCCCGATCTGACTGTGAGTAATGTCTGGAAAGCTATTTTGGAGGGGAAAATTTTCCTGTAGGGGGGGCATCCGAAATATTTACAAATCTAACGAACATTTGGGCCCAGGAAGTGTGGAAAAGAAAGTCCACTTCCGGGTTTGCCACTGCGATGCGTATAAACTTGAAAGTCCCATTACATACGAATCCCTTCCGATTTCATTTAATTTTCATAACTTTTTTCTCATGCCTAATGACTAGTTAAAGGTTCCAAGGTTTTATTAAGCCCTACTAACTGAGATTCCAGGAACACCAAAGCTTGAGGAAGTGGTCAATGGACTTGTTGACTAGGGAATTTAAGAGGACTTTTCCAAGATCTGCAGGAAATGAACTGGTGGCCTCAATTGTGTCCTCAATCTAAAAAGGCACATCTACACTTACACTTATGTCAAACTGGGGTTGGATCATATGGAGCTGATCCAGGGTAATGCAGGGCAGGAACAACGTAAATACAACGCTTCGCCATATTAATCAAACTCAGTGGGTAGTCTGAATTCAGGCCCAGTTGCCTAGGTGTCAGAATGGAACTGGTTGCAATCGTTCCCACTGCCATGCTATGTTTCCTGGACTCAGGTGCTGTAGGGACATAGGATGGCAGTTACCATCTTTTCCTGCCCTTTGTGTCACAGTGGCCTCTGGACATGTCAGCTGTTGCCTGCAGTGATGTCTACCAAGGTGACAAGGTGATCTAGGAAGAGAGGGGAAGAGGAGAGAGACCAATTCATCCTCTCCCCTTTCTTCATTGCCCCGTTGTCTAGTCAGCATCACTACAGGTGACTGCTGATAAGTAACATCCATTACATAGCTGGAGATTGCCTTGACAGAGAGGCCAGGAGGAGTGGTAAGCCTGCCGTCCAGCAGCACCAAACCACATTTGTCACTCCTGGGTGGTTGGGTCTCCCTCTCACCTCTGTAGCAACCATGGGAGTGCCTGTCCGACACCTACGTATGCTGCACCAGATGGGACCTATATTATTAGATTTGTGTAATTTCACACTAAGCTACTGCTTTCCATTGTCTGAAACATATTTTTCCCCATCTCAACCCTGCAATATACATTGAGATTCCCACAATATTCCTACTTGTATCAGCACAGTAGCTCCATTGTTTGGCTTTATCATAACTTCCTGTTGTTGCACACCAGAACCTTCCAATCGCTGCATCTTCTTTAGTACAGGTGTAAAATGTCCGTTCCTTGTATGTGAAAGGGAAGACACAGGATTTCCCACCAGTATTACCACCGTACTCTAAAGACAAAAAAGTGGGGAGAGGCAGTTATACTCAGCTACACTAATGACACATTTCACTTTATCATAGAGATTTCGTTGCAACACTTTCATATGAACATTTGGCAAAAAATTTACGAAGTTTTGCACACACTGCAGAACTGCACATTGCAAACATTTCTATGGTTCCTTGTCCTGTTTCTTTATGCATATAGGAGGGTGAAATTACACTCTCTTAGGGCACAACCAGAAAGTCCCTTTATTGCAGAAACTTCCGCAATAAAAAGGGGGCTGTCTAGACTACATTCTAGCCAGTCCAGCATTAATTCGCTACAAACCAGGAAAAGCTTGTTAGTGCATTTATTCCGCACCTTCTTGGAAGATGTGGGATAAATACATTATTTTCGGTGTCTGAAAACGGTCCAGACTCCATTCCTACAGTTTACCAGGCTAAAAAAGCCCATTAAACTGTGGGAATACCTACCCCCTCCCCCAAGCCCCCAAACCCCTTCGAAAACTTATGTGCTCTCCAGTAGATGCCTGGGCCAACTCTCCTGGTGCATAGAAATTATGCGCCAGGAGAGCAGAGGGGTGATTATTCTCCCTCCTCCTCCCCCTCCCCCTGGCCCGGCGCTCTCCTGACATGTCATTTCTACGGGCCAGAAGATCCGGCCCAGGCATCTAATGGAGAACACATACATTTCTATGAGTTTTCTAAGGGGTCTGGGAGGTTGGGGGAGGGGGTAGGCCCTCCAGATGGTCTCTCAGGCTAGTCCCAAGAGAACGTCTGGACAACCCACCCCAGAAAGTGCACGCTTTCTGTGGTGGATATGGACAGACCCCTAGAAACATCCATGTTATTTTAACATGGATGCTTCTGGGACAAGGGCCTGTCTGGATCCGGCCTCAGTCTCAGGGAAAAAACAATGATACGTCCTCTATGAATGAACCTTGCCCCAAACCCCCTTGAAGGCACAGGAGGACAGGAAAATTTTCTAGCCTTTCCATATCCTATTGATTGTCCATCTACAGTATATGGTAATTCTTAATCAGAAATTCTGAAAGCAGAAATATATTATTTCAGGCATAGGATCAGAGGATATTAGGAGGCAAAGTGTTAATCAATAACAATTCATAATATATATTTTTAAAGTGGTGAAGCTGTACATGGAACACATAGAAAAGAAGTCATTAAATGCATCTAAAAACGTACACAATGTTCACTCTTGAGAATCACAATTCTAGATTCTATGAAGTACAATGTCATATTTGAATGTTTTCTTTCTAATAGATTATATATCTACTTAATTCTTTCTAATAGATTATATATCTACTTAATTTCATTGCTCCACAGCCTCTGAAGGCTCATGAAGACAACACAAAAGCTACAGCAGGTCAATTTTTTTTTAAAAAAAAAAAGAAAACTTTTTACCTTTAATGGAACAAAACTTCCACTTTGGAGACGTATCGTAGTTTGCAGTTGTGGCACACCATGGTTTCTCACCTGCATTAACCTTGGTGCATGAAGAATAAGATTTCTTCTGGTAAATAAATGGGAAAACACAGGGTGGTGGGACTGGAAAGAAAACAGAAGACAGCAATTTTATTGAGATCATTTTGGGGTAAAACAAAATTCACACAAAAACAACCCAGTGGGGCAGGATACTGCATTGTCCCTTCCATTAGAGCAAAGAATGCAAGAGCACTTTTTTTTCTCTTGCAAATATTTGCATGCACATAGTTTCCCTTACACTTGTGTATGCCCCCACTTGAAGGGTTACTGTGGAAGTTGGTATTCCCCTCTCCCTTCACTGCATCCAGCTCTCGGTCCCCTGACTTAGTGTATAGCATCTGAGGGGCCAACATACATACAGAGAGACAGAGAGAGGGTCATTCCATGCCATGTGGGAAGCTGGCAATGTTGGAGATGGATCTGGCTAGGCTCATGTAGCCAAACATAGAATGATAACAATAGTGCTAAGATCTACTGAGGGCCTCTGCAATCATTTTTGATCTGGCTAAAGGCTTCTCTGATCCTGCGTGCTCCCAATGAAGCACACAATGACTGTATTAGTAGAAAGTTTCAGATGATGTATGTACAGTAAATACCAGGGTGCTAATAAATCACTCAACCTAGTATTTCTCCACATGTAGAAGTACTGTGTTACACTTAGGGCCCTACCAGACAGCCCCTTTATTGTGGAAACTTCTGCAATAAAAAAGGGGGACTGTCCAGACAATGTTCTGGGCAGTCCTGCATTAATTTGCTACAAATCAGGAAACCCCTGGTTTGTAGCGAATTAATTTGTTAGTGCATTTAATCCGTGCCTTCTTGAAAGGCGTGGGATAAATACAATATTTCCAGTGTCTGGCCTGCAGTCCAGACACCATTCCCACAGTTTACGGGGATAAATAAGTCCAGTAAACTCTGGGAATACCCACCCCTCCCACACTCTTCTGGTGAATCATTTGTACACACCAGGAGAGCTGCATGGAGGGAATACTGCAGGCTGGTATTTTGGTTTTTGGGGTTTTTTTTATTTTTCTAAAGGGTCTGGGGGCTTGGGGGAGGGGGTAGGGCCTCTCCACGTTCTCTCAGGACTAGCATGTACTTTCTGGGGTAGGTGGAGACAGCCGTCCCAAAACATCTGCATATTTTTAACGTTGATGCCTTTGGGATAAAGGGCTGTTTAGATCCACCCCAGCCAACCTGAATTGAAGCCATTGAGTGCCCGCCTCCTGCTATCAAAACATGACTAACGAAAATCATAGCACTGAGAGAAACTACATGGGCCATCCAGTCCGATCCCCTGCTATGCAAGAATACACTATCAAAACATTCATGACAAATGGCTATCCTGCCTCTGTTTAAAACCACCAAAGAAGGAGAACCCACCACAATCTGGGGCAGTTTATTCCACAGCTCTTGCCATATAGAAGTTCTTCCAAATATTCAGGTGGAATCTCTTTTAATTCAATTTAAATCCATTCCTCCATGTCTGGGTCTCTGGAGCAGCAGAAAACAAATCTGTTCCACTTTCTAGATCCATTCTAACTGGAAATTGGTGATAAGCTACCCCAGGTAGAATAAACTATCTATTATATAAAGGAGGTCCCGTCATGGAACGACTGCCATAGACAGAGAAACCATCCAAGAGGCATGGTTTAGAACCCAAAAATCGCGATTCTAAAATCAAATGGGGGGGGGGGATTTTTTTTGATTAGTAATAGAAAGACTTGCAAAAAAATTTCCAAAAAGTTCTAAAATGTAACGTAATTAGTAACGAAATTCTAAATTGGTTCTAAAGTCTGAAAAGCAGGGAAACAGGACTGACACTGTTTTAAGCACAGGCAAATCAAGGGGCAACATTTCCCTTGGTTTCCTTGCAGGGAGATATAAAGCATTAATATATTATTATTATTAGTATTATTATTATTATTAAATAAAATAGTCAATGCTTGCTTCTCAGAGCATTTATTAGAATTAAATAATAAATTCTAATAGTAAGAATGTAGTAAGGGTGATAGTGACCTGGAGGGTATGAGGAACGTGCTCTTGGTAAACTAGAACAGGGCTGTCAACTGGCCTGGGTCGGATTATATCTTAGCAGGAAAGGGGCCGCCCGCACGTCTCTTTCCTGCTAAGATATAACCCGACCCAGGCTTGGGTCAGCTTATATCTTAGTGGGGAAAGGGCTGCCGTGCGGGCGCTTCTTTTTCTGCTAAGATATAACCCACTCCAGGCTTGGGTCAGCTTATATCTTAGCGGGGAAAGGGCTGCCGTGCGGGCGGCCTTTTCTGCTAGATATAACCCGACCCAGGCTTGGGTCGGCTTATATCTTAGCGGGGAAAGGGCTGCCGTGGAAGCGGCCCTTTTCTGCTAAGATATAACCCGACTCCAGGCTTGGGTCAGCTTATATCTTAGCGGGGAAAGGGCTGCCGTAGGGGCGGCCCTTTCCTGCTAAGATATAACCCACCCAGGCTTGGGTCGGCTTATATCTTAGTGGGGAAAGGGCTGCCGCAGCGGCGGCCTTTCCTGCTAAGATATAACCCGACCCAGGCTTGGATCGGCTTATATCTTAGCGGGGAAAGGGCTGCCGTGCGGCGGCTTTTTCCTGCTAAGATATAACCCGACCCAGGCTTGGATCGGCTTATATCTTAGCGGGAAAGGGCTGCCGTGGCGGGCGGCCTTTTCCTGCTAAGATATAACCCGACCAGGCTTGGGTCGGCTTATATCTTAGCGGGAAAGGGCTGCTGTGCGGGCTTATATCTTAGCGGGGAAAGGGCTGCCGTGCGGGCGGCCCCTTCCTGCTAATAAATAACCCGACCCAGCCCTGGGAAACAGGAGGAAACTCGGCCCCGGGCTGATTTGGGCCTTGATTTGGAGGAATCGGCTCGGGTTTGATTTGGAGGAATTTCCTCCTGTTTCCCAGGCTGTCTCTCAGAAGCAGAGGGAGAGCCTGGAGAACAGGAGGAAATTCCTCCACTGGGAACTCGCAGGGGTTAAGGGAGGCATCGATGCCACCCTTGCTCCTGCGAGGTCCCATCCAACCCGTGTTCTCCTTAATACGGGTTGGATTCTGACCTGGCAGGGGAAGGGGCATCTATGTCTCCCTTCCCCTGCCAGGTCAGAATCCAACCCGTATTAAGGGGAACACGAGTTGGATTGGACCTCGCAGGAGCAAAGGGTGGCATCGATGCCTCCCTAACCCCCTGCGAGTTCCCAACGGGTGGAATTTCCTCCTGTTCCAGGCTCTCCTCCGCTTGAGAGACAGCCTGGGAAACAGGAGGAAATTCCTCTCAATCAGGGCCCCGAGCTGCTTCCAAAGCGCGCTTGGAAGCAGCCCGGGCCGAGTTTCCTCTTGTTTCAGGCCTGGGCCGGGTTATATCTTAGCAGGAAAGGAGCCGCCCGCACGGCAGCCCCTTTCCCCGCAAGATATAAGTCGACCCAAGCCTGTCGGGTTATATCTAGCAGGGAAAGGGGCCGCCCGCACGGCAGCCCTTTCCCCGCTAAGATATAAGCCGACCCAAGCCTTTCAGTTAAAGTAGGCCTCGAGCATGGAAAGGCCCCATCTGACTGTGAGTAATGTCTGGGATTTTGGATTTTGAATTTTGGAGGGGGTAATAGGGAGCCTTCCGAAATATTTAGAATTCTAACAAAATTTTGGGCCCAGGGGGTTCGAAAAAGAATGTCCACTTCCGGGATTGGCCTTGCGATCCGTAAAAACTTGAAAGTCCCATTACATACGAATCACTTACGAATTCTTTTGATTTTCATAACTTTTTTTCTCATGCCTACCATCCAAGGCAGAAACACCAAATTTGGCAACAAAAATAGGCCTCAGGCAAGGTAGGTTTTAAGCAAAGAAACTTCCCCCAAACCTAGAAGGCCCCCAAAACAACAATATAAAAATGACATTTCCCAGCATCCGTTGCAGCCGCCAGCGAATCCCATTGGCCGACATCGGCCCACACAAAATGCAGGGAGGCTGAGTTCCCATAGTAACGGTGGGCTGAGCCAGCCAAGGCTAGGTTAGAATGCTGTGTGATTTGAATTTAGTCAGTTGGTGTTTGTGGGTTAAACATACCTCTGCTAAACAGAAACCTACACAGTACAACCAACTAACACAGGAAGACATAACAACTACCAAGAGGACATAACACTAACACAAATAGGGCACCAGGGACACAGGCACTACTGACAAACACATACCGCCGGAATAACACAAACTTGCAAAACCCACAAAAAAAATCCTGCAACACAAAAACCCACCCCAACCAAAATTCACAACAAACACCACTGGCAAAAGCCACACCCCCTCCACATCACAACTAGCACACAGCCAGACTGAGAAACTATGTCACCAGAACACACACAAAATAAACCCCACAAATACCTGACAACTTCCCCAACACAAAACCCAGGACTGCACTCACTACTCACCACCACGCACACCTCCAAATACACACACGTCCCAGGCACAATACTCCAGCAATTCCTACCCACACAACACAACACAACTTCCTATCACAACCCATCCCCCCAACCTTACGGGACCCCTCACACACAACACCTACCACCACCACAAACAAAAACCAACTCCACCTATACTCCAACCACAACACTACACTGATACTCTACAAACACACACAAACACCCAAAACACCCCACCCACACAAGCATTCCACAACATACTACCACCCACAATGCCACCACACACCCACTAACTCACCAAAAAAGTAATACCTGCACACAACACAATACGCACATGGCCCCACCAAGACCATAAGTAACATCAATTCCAACCCTTACATACTCAGACTTTCTCGTATCTCCTAAATAGGGCACAGCAACGCGTGCCGGGTACATCTAGTAAAGATATAGAGAGAGAGTCTTACCATTCCCTGTAACAAGCTGTGGTAAAAGGGCACAGGCACAGAAGAGGAATATCATGATGAAGGTCATTTCTGTTCTACGTTGCATTGGCAAGTAAACTCTTTTATAGATGTGGCTAGGCTATTTTTGGATCAGAAATACAAATCTCTAATGTTTGAACAGTTAACAATAAAAGTAGTATGTAAATCAGCCAATAACTGCCGTCTCAATGAACATTGTGGTGTGTGTCTTTCCCCCCGCCCTTAGCAGACATGCTGAGCAAAGTTATAAAGTTCAACAGTTATGTAACAAATGCTACAATTATCAAGAAATCCAGTGAAATGACATCATCGACTTTTACACATGGAAGAGCAACAAAATGAATAATGGGAAATATTATTCGTAATAATGATATTAGCACAAGGTGATCCCACTTGACAAGTTTGTGTTCAGACTTATATCTAGTTTTGACTAATCACTTCAAAGACAGGTTTTCCTCATCCATCCCAATAAGTCTATGAGAATTAACTGCAGAATGTTACTGGGGGACTATATATATATACATATATATGAATGATCATGTAGCCATCCTTCTATCATAGTCCATCGTTCCTTGCACCATCAGATATATCACTCCTGCATTTTCAGGAAAAATTGCATCTCATATTGCTGTTTTAAAAATATTCAGAGACACAGCATTTCTTCTCAAAGGATTAGCATTAGAAGGCATAAATGGTATCACGTTGTAAATAACACTGAGATTAAGGGGCACTTTGATCTCCTCCTCAAATCAAAGCCAGGATAAAAAGCATTTGATAACATGTGCAGGGGACAAAACAATGGCTAATAAAGACCAGTGCAGGCCCTTATGATTCTCTTCAGCTTTGATTCATGACCCATTCTAAGTGCTATGTTTGCTTTGCCGATCACCTTGGGGCCAAGTAGGATTTTCCCCCTTTATCTGGTTTTTTAATGCTGTATTTGGGAGCTTTGACAATGAGCTAAGGGTGGTATCCGATGTTCCTCAGACAGTGCTGCAGCTGCCTGCTTTTTGACCCTGGCCTTGTGCACTCCGACGCCGCTTCTGGGCACGCATGGAGGTTTTCACGCAGACGTAGTTGCTCTGGAGCTGAAGTTGAGCGCAGGAGCAACTGCACATGCGCGAAAACCTCCGCGCATGCCCAGTAGCTCTCTTGCGCAGAAGCCTGTAAGCAAAGCACTCCCTATCGGGCAGGCAGGGAGTGCTTCCCCTCTCCCTTTGTCTCTGCCGTGTGCGCACGTTTGCAGGGAAGGAGAAAAGAATCAGTGAAGGAAATGTAAGTGAAGGAATGAATGAAGGGCTTTCCTCCTCTGTGACCTCTTCTCTCCCTCCTTCCTTTCTTCGGCTCTATTTCTGTCTAGACCTGAGGGGCCTGAGGCTATGAGGAGTTGTGGGAGTTGGAGGCCAAAACACTTAGAAGGAGGGAGCGCGGGCCCAAGTTTGCCCAGGCCGCGTTGCCTGTATTCGACCTCATTTGAACATTTTGGCTGTTTTTCTATTTACATTGGGATCCTAATTTTGGACTTATGGGAGACTCCTATGAATTATGAGTTGGGTGATAGGTAATATATTCTGATTTTGATGCATTTACATTGCATTTCTTGTTGATTATTATACAGTTCTGCTTAATATTGTCATACAATATAATACAAATACAATATAACAATAGAATAATGATATATTTTATATTACATGTAATATTACAAACAATATTGCAGTATAAGTGGTATTGTACAAAATAGTAATATATAATATTTTATTTTACTTTATTTTGGGTTATTTGAGTTTTATAGGAGTAATGAAAATATTTAGTAGAGGATAATTTTATTTAAATAAATAATTTTATTATTTTATAATAATAATATAATATAATGTTACATTATATTATAATGTCTATATATTATAATATAATTATATTGTAATGTAGTATAATATAATTATGATATAATATAGTATGAGTATGGTATAATATATTGTATGTACATTGATACAATATAATACTACTAATGGTATTGTGATATTATAATTGCATATTTGTTTTACAGGGGGCGGCAAAATAATGTTTTTGGGGGCACCAAAATAATGTTCGCCTACCATTTAAAATTACCTTAGACCGCCCCTGGTGGTATCTGTAACTAGTTCATGTCTAGCAGGTATTGAGAGGGGGAAATATGAGTTTGGTGTACCTTGGCAACTTATTGGTGAAATGTAGGGCTCTGAAATGGCTTTTTTTTCAGTTTTGTGATCGAAGGTGAAAAATCCTGCCCTTGGAACTACCCTGAGGAGATTGCTCTTTCTATTAAAGTCCTGTAACTTTGAAGATGTCCTGTATGTGGCTCACAGTAAATATTTGGCCAGAATGAGCAACATGTGGGATTGAATTGCCCTCAGGGTCCATTGTTTCACCCAATTGAAGCTGGGAAGTGGTCAAACGTTGACATCTGGCCTTATCCAGAACCACAGAAAGAAAACTGCCCTTGTTTAAGGCCACTTCTCCGTGTGTGTCTAATTATTGTACGTTTGGTCATCAAATAAGTTCTCCTGGTTAGTTGGAGATCTCAGCCAACTGTTTCTTCAGACTCTACGAGGAAAGCATGAGCCAGAAACAGAGGACTTCCTTTGGATGAAATATTTTCTACAGGTAGATACATAAATATCGTCATAATTTTTAAGTGCAGCAGGTCCTTCCCATTCTAGAAAAATCTGCTAGAAGATGTGGTGGGTTTTGCTGACATTCCTACTTTCCAATGGGTTTCTTTTGTTTTCCTCCTTCTTGCTAATAGTGACCTTATTTTTTTCAGTGATTGTCTATACACTCAATATTTGCATAACTCATCAGAAATACACTTTCTCTACTCAGTTGACATTCTGATCATTCTGAGATCATTTTGTCAAGGCCATGCCTTATGAACACAAAGAGCTTCCTCATTAAAATGAATTCCACAGAATTTGGTCTGTGTACAGAAAGGATTTACATAAAATACACCCAATATTTGCTCAGAAGTTATTTCCTCTCTTGTAATACTAGTCCCCATTCATCTCTGTCAATCATTTGATTTAGGTGTCTTTGTATTTGTGTCATTATTTTGTGAATCTGCATTTAATTTCTTTTGTCAACCCAAATATCAAGATTGTACTTTATGTAAGAAAGAAGATTACTGCAATGCACTCTACACGGGGTTGGCTTTGAAGACTGTCCGGAAACTCCAACTTGTCCAACGGGCAGCAGCTAGATTACTCACTGGAGCGGCATACAGGAAACATACCACTCCCCTGTTACATCAGCTCCACTGACTCCTGGTCCAGTTATGAGCACAATTCAAAATGCAGGCTTTGGCCTATAAAGCCTTATATGGTTCTGGCCCAGCCTACCTCACAACCTTTGAGGATGCCTGCCATAAATGTGGGCAAAACATCAGGAGAGAATGCTTCTAGAACATGGCCATACATCACGGAAAACTCACAGGAGCCGAGGTTCTGGCCCTTCTTACCTGTCCGAATGTATCTCCCTCTATGAACCATTGTGGAGATTAAGATTTTCTGGGGAGGCGCAGTTGGTGGGGACGAGAGACAGGGCCTTCTCAGTGGTGGCCCCTCAGCTGTGGAACTCCCTCCCCAGTAATATACGATCGGCTCCTTCCCTTCTAGCTTTCAGAAAGAAAGTTAAAGCATGGCTATGGGACCAAGCTTTTGGATAATATCTACAGTGCAATAAATGAATGTGCAATGACAGATTGGAATGGCTCTGTATTACAATTTTGGATTATGTGATTTTAATGATTGATGTAACTTTTTAGATTTTTTTTTTAAAAAATGTTTTTAATGTACTGTAAGTAGATATTTACCAATTATATTATTATAAGGCATTGAATTGTTGCTGATATGTGAGGCCACAATGCGTCCTCCTCGGGGTTGAGAAGGGTGGGATACAGTAAATGCCATTTGGGCCATTTACAATACGCATTCTCACATTTTAAAAACTACAAACATTTCGGATTTGCTCTCTTTCCTTAAATTTCAGGTAAAGTGAGGTCAAGAAATTACAATCAGACTTAGGTTGAGAGGGCATATTGGTACATAGTAGTTGCATCTTCTTACCATGGGATTCACGTAACCAGAGTTTCTAAAATATCAACACTCAACATTGTCCCACCTGGTTGAGCCATGCTACAGAGGCAGGGCCGTAGCCAGGAGTTTGATTTGGGGGGCTGAGTTTGGTTCGGGGCTGAGACTGGGTGGAAGAGGGTCTATTTTTGTATTGTTATCCCAATAACCCCATTAATGTGGGATATAATGAGCATGGTGATCAGATCATGATATGAATAAACATAACAGTTTAAATAATGTACCAGTAAGGCCTTTTCACAGACCACCCTGAAGCCCCCTTAGCCCCCCCCGGCTACATGCCTGCACAGAGACCAGAAACATGTTAGAGACCAGATGATTAAATGTTATGTGAACTGTTGAGAGAATGTACACTACACTGTAATGATATTATATGAAATAAGTGTTTAATTCAAATATATATATATCTAATACAGGATGTCTGATTCCTATATATAAACCAGGGATGGTAGATGAAGGGTAGAGGCCAAGACAAATACCCTCAATCCACAAGCTTCTGCATCACCACCACAATTAGCCACAAATATTTACCCGCAGCTACAAAGAAGCCACTGCAGCTGCTGTCAAGATAGCCATGCCAGAAAACTCTCCCATACTACAATGCATCACCCAAGAACTTCTTCCTATCTTCTGAAAGGAACGAAAAGCAGGAGAAAATGGATAAGACAGAAAAGCAGTAAGTGAGGGGGGATTCTGCCACTGAAGATCTGGTGCACAGTTCTTTCCAATGTGCTAGTGGCCGATGAGAAAAGCAGAGATAGAATTGATAACAGGGCTCTGGAACAAAAATGGGGCCTTGTGTGGATGTTTTGAGGTGCTGCCATCTGTTCCGAGGAGGAGCAATCCACAGAGATCAAACTCAAGCATAATCCAAGAGAAGGGAATAATGGTGTCAGTGGTCTATAAAAAAGACTTTCTTCCTGGTTGTGGAAGCAGGGTAGAATCAGGTGAAATCTAGTCACATCCCAGTAATGAATGATTGGTCTGTATAATCTGAAAGAAGAAGGAAACAAAATTGTCAGAGAATCCTATAAGTGCCATATTTTACAGGCATGTAGCAAGACCAGATATTAAGTAGGTGTATACTGTTTCACGAGTCTCGGGAAATGCAACACTTTTGCTTTCATTTCAAATGTCAAGTCATATCTTTCCATCCCTGTTACACTATGAATGATACAGAAAACGACCCCAGAGATACATAGCTTTCACACAGCACCATATTTTGTGGCCACATATTTGATGTCTTCCCATTCTGCTCACACTATCATATGCATTTAACATAGCTTCTAAAAAGAAAAGCTTCTCTATATGTGTTTGTAGCAATGATTCCCAACCTGTGGTCCGTGGACCACCACTAGTACACAAGAATTAAAGTATGGTCTGCGGCCTCACTGTTACTACACCATTGCAATGAGAGTGACTGGTCTCTTATAGTGCTGAGGCTTATTAAATACGATTTTCTGTGGGCGAGCAGATAGTGACTACTGGATGGCATATATTCTGTATCAGAAACTAGAGCTGATGTGGTCTATCCAATGCAATTTTCTGAATCAGCACCCCAAATAACCAAACCAAAAAACCAATTCATAACCTACAGTTGACCAAAAAGGTTGGGAACCACTGGTTTACAGGTTCACCTTTTTCCTGTGGTATAATGGTTGCAGCTAGCTTCAACTTTTCAGGTCAGAGTGGTCCCTGGTCCAAAGAAGGTTGGGAACCTTACCTCCTCTTTCATATATAGAATGAATGCATGAAGTGGGGATTAAGACTCAATGCATTCATTTCACTAAAGCCACTTGGTGAACCTTGAAACATGCTGAAATTTGCTAATAATAATAATAATAACAATAATAATAATAATAATAATAATCTTTATTTAGACCACACCACCATCTCCCTGATGAGGACTAGGGGCGGCTTACAAGAGATCAAGCCCAAACAACAAATTACAATAAAATAAGAATCAAAAACATCAACAACAATGCAATAAAAATACAAATGTATAAATAAAAAAATATGCAAATACAATATTTACAATCACAAATGACAAGGAGAGCCGCATGCACAAGTTAAAATGTTAAAAATGTTAAAAACTCAGGGTGATATAACAGGAGTAGATCAGACACGGGTGATATAAAGGGAGGCATCCAAAAACAAGAGAGTGGTAGGTTATGACTACTCTAATTTCCAAATTCAAACTTCTGTAAATGTGTACATTGTTTTTCCAATTTTTAAAAAGAACTCTATAAGACCACACAATAAATGTTCATATTCCTAATAGTCAAGCTAAAATTATTCTAACTATTGGAACAACAGTTTGCAAATATTTGGCCAAAATTGCATAGGGACTGACATGTTGGGAGAAATGTGTACATACATCATAAAAAAAATAAGGAGAAATAGGCAAAGAGAGAGCTTTTATCCTACAGTTTTGACTATATTGACCGCTATGGTTTCACACTGATGGGGCATTAGGGATTATGCAATAATGATTAGAATGTGGATGGATGGGTGCTTTGTCCTGTTTTGTACATATATAATGTGATTGGTGATGCCATTTAATATCGCTATGCAATGTACAAGGATAATAAAGTTATTATGTTCTATTATTCTATTCAAAACTGATATAAACTCATAAATGTGTGATAAACCAAATCTGACATTGGCAAAATCAGAAACCAAGAGACCAAAACTGAAATATTTGTCTGCTTTATGTGTGAACTCATCTTGAACTATTTATAGGTCAAAGATGGGAAAGGTGCAGCTGCAGACTGCATGTCGTCCATGAACCCTGGCTTTGTAGCACATGAGCCCCCAGGAGATGCTCCACATTCCCCTGAACCCTTCAGAAAAGAAGAATGCAGTACTTTTGAGGCAACAAAATAGAACAAAAAGTGAAAGGAGTTACTAAAGGCATTTACCTTGCTGATCATTATGTAGCACTGCTCTTTCAATCTGGCCGAGTTGAATTTTGACTTTGCACATCTGTTGAAAATTTGGGGAAAATGTGTTATGTTTTTAGAAATAGAACAGGGGATAACTGTAGAAACAAACTTGCACAGGTAGATAGTTGTCCCTTCAACTAGCAATGGAGGTGTACAATTAAAGCTGTGACAAGCATTCATTTCTTATTCCTATCATTCTTTCTTCCAAACCTGAGACAGATCAGAGACCTCCTGAAGTTCTAGAAAGCACTGGCTTAGCCGGGTGCCCTTACCTGAAACTGTGCAGTATTTCCACTTCTGATCTCTGTCAAAATTGTCTGTGAGAGAACACCAGCCAGTCTGGGAGTTAAAACCATCGGTTGTACAATTTGAGTAAGACTTGCCTCCATAGGTGAATGGAAAGACACACAGCTTCTTAGGGGGATTATGATTTCCTGGAAGTGTGGTGAGGGCAGAAAGAAGAGAACCATGAAGCAAGTAATGGGGGTATGAGAGTGTTCGTCATAGATAGCCATTGAACATCCAAGAAGAAAGAAAGATAGAGGATGGAGAGATGAATGGAGAGGGAAAGAAAGAGAGAGAGGTCTCCAGTCTTGTAAATGATAGATGGATGGATGGATGGATAGATGATAGGTACTGGTAGGTAGATACATAGATAGATACATAGATAGATACATAGATACATAGAGATATCCTCAGTCTTGTCCTTTGGGATTATAGCAACATTCTGCACATGAAAGAAACTATGGCTAATTCTTCCATTCCCCATGCTATCCCAAATAACACAGGTTTGGTGTTATATGCCCAGGCCTCCCAAGGTAGCATGTTGTCATTTGTAGAACATGGAATGTATTATTTCATAATTATCATTTAAAATGTAACTGCCAGCACCTTCAGCAAAATGGGAAAGGCGCCATTGTATTATTTGCTGAAGTAGCAAAATGTCTTGGGATAGTCCTGTCCTTTATAGTCAATAGTTTGTAGGGGACAAGCAATTCTTGGTAATTTGTCTCTACAGAAACTTCAGGAAGACCTTTTCTGGCCTGTACTCAATGGTGTCCCTCATGTTCTGGCCAGACTGCTTGATGCCCAGCAAAGTGTAGTCAAATAAAAGCTATATTATAGTTCTAGAAGCTGCTTTGTGTTCTTTGTAGTATTCCAAGGAACTAGAAATGCCCTATGTGTAATGCACACTAATAGAAATGGCATTGAGATTAACAATGCTTGGTACTTGGCACGTCCTGTGAATAAGCACAGAAGATTCAACCCCCAGAACATTCAGATCCTTCTACTTTTCTTTGGGCCCAAGCATTTTTAAATAGTGTTTAACATGAAAAAGATTTATTGCATACCACAACTTTTATTTATTTATTTATTTGATTTAGAAAACTCTTTCCAACCAAATACAATACAAAAAACAGATAAAATAAAATAACATTCTAACCACTGTCACAAAAAAAATGCAGATCGGTGACAATGAACTTCCATACTAAACTCTTTACAGACTTGCGGAATGCCAGCAAGCCCGATAAGGCTCGCGTCTCCTCGGGCAGCGTATTCCAGAGGCTTGGCGCAGCCACTGTGAATGCCCTCTGCCGCGTACTCGACAATCGGTAGGTCTTAATACCAGGCACCTCTAGTAGATTGAGCCCCTCAGAACGCAGTGATCTTCTGGGCACATATGGGTAAGCCGCTCCTTCAGGTACACTGGCCCCAAACCATATAAGGCCTTGAAAGTTAGAACTAACACCTTGAAGACAACCCGGAATTCAATAGGAAGCCAGTGCAGTTCGCGCAGAAGTGGGGTCACATGGGCAGATCTTGGAGCTCCTGAGAGCAGGCGCGCTGCTACGTTCTGCACCAGCTTAAGTTTCCGGATTGCCGACAGGGGTAGGCCAATGTACAGCTCATTACAGTGGTCGAGCCTCGAGATGACCGTGGCTTGGATCACCAGGTCGCAGCGGGAGAGGTAAGGAGCCAGACGTTTTGCCCGTCGTAGGCGGCAAAATGCTGTCTTGCAGGCGCAGGCAATCTGCGTCTCCATGGACAGCTGGGAGTCCAGCCGGACCCCTAAGCTCTTTACTGATGGTTGCGGGCGAAGTGCCACGCCGTCAAACGTCGGCAACTGGATCTCTATAATCGACTATCACATATAGGGGGATAAAAATGACTTCCGCCTTTTCAACTGGTGGACATAATTGTCAAAAACCATAATCTTCATCTATTAAAAAGTTCTTAATTGAGCAATTAAGGGGTAGCTAGCTACACAGGTGGCAGCTTCCCAGTTCTATATAGCAGCTTCACAAATCCAATTGAAATTATGGACACAATGTAGCAACAATCAATCACATCATTAAGACATGGGAAATTGACCTGATCAATGATGTGATTGATTGCCTAATCTATGAACCATGCATGATTTGTGGATACCTGGATAGGTTAATATAAAACTGTGAAAAAGCCACATTATTGACGAAACGGTCCAAGCCTTGAATTTTGTATCGTTGTGTTGCTTATGAAATGTGAGACAATGTTGGATCCACTTATCAACATTGTCTATTGAAGAACTTTCAGTCTCCTGCTGCTCACAATAGACTTCTTTGGGTTGAATGCCATTCTGCATGCCTTGTGAAGCTGCTTGATTAATTGAACTCATTCCATGTGTGGACTCTTCCCTTCTTGTGAAGCTGCTGGTTTGTGGAGCTGCTCTACTACACCAAACTTATCTCTCATGTGGATGCTTTTTTACTTGTGAAGCTGCGAAGCTATGGTGTGAAGTTGCTACATTGTGTCCATCATTTCATTTGGATTTGTGAAGCTGCTATATAGAACTGGGAAGCTGCCACACCCCTGTGTAGCTACTAGATTTTTGTGAAGCTGCTACAACCATTCTGCATCACTTAAGGAACATTTACACCAACATGGACTCATAGTCTATTTGCACAGGAGACTTATATTTGTTATTATATTATAATGATATTGTGTGACTGTTAGATATATATTCAAATAATAACATTCACATATAGGTGTCAATGTTTTTGTGTATTATGCCTAGAGTCTAGTTTAGTATTTCCATTCTATAACCTTCCAACTGTCTAGTGTAGCATACGGCCCAAAACCCAGTGATTCCTGCCAACAGATATTAGTTGCTTGTGAAGAATCACAGTAAGAAGGGGAAAGAAGGAAGAAACTTTAATCTTAGTAAAATTCTTCCTCTAAAGCTGGTGTTTGTATTGTGTGCAAATCCATTACTGGTGCCAACAAGAAATTATTTCCCTTCCAACAAAAATTTATTTGGAAGGAACCCTTTGAACCTTAGTGACACTAGCTCCCAAGGAAACACAAATATACTTGACCTCTATATCTCAAGGCAAGGGTTTTTTTCCCATTCAGCTCAATCCAAGAAATTCTGATTACCTAATAATAAAGGCTGCATTCGTGATTTGCCTGTCTCCAGAGGCTCCACATTTTCCAGTTTTGTGTCAGCACAGAAGCTGAATTTGAAGTCCTCGTCATAGTTCTCTGTTGTTGCACACCAGTATCTCCCATGCTCTTCATCCTCATTCGTGCAACTACTGTGTTTCTTATTTTTGTAGGTGAAAGGGAAGAAACAAGGGGCACCATTGGAATTTCCTCCATACTCTATAGTGGGAAAGAAAGCAAATATAACATGGGGCAAAGTTAGGCATATAAATATTTGCTTATTATATACCCTTCCTCCAAAACACATTCATACAATTATGGATCTTCTTTGCAAAGATACTTTGTGTTGCATTTGATAGAAAATATGATGTTTAACCCCCCTCCCAAATATATCCCCTGCCTGGCCTTGCTGTTGCTGGCGCTGGGAGAGCCGGAGTAGGCGAGAGGGCGAGTGGGCATGCGGGCGAGGTGAGTGAGGGGAGCGGGCGAGGGGAGCAGTCGAGAGGGTGAGGCGAGCAGTGAGTGAGCGGCGAGCGGGTGGGGCGAGAGGGCGAGGCAGGCAGGCAAGCAGAGCGACCCCACAGAGCCCATGATCGGATGGCGGCTGCGGCACCCTTCCCTCTTGGCCCCGCCCCCGATGCCATTCTCCCGGGCCGCACAGAACCGGTTGCCGGGCCGGATATGGGTCGCGGGCCGTAGGTTGCCCACCCCTGGTCTATTCTCTACCCAGTGACCCAGATCACTAATTGAAAATGCAGCCATTCTGTATAGTGAATCACAGAAATGAAAGTTATTGATCTTCTCTGTGACTTCATACAAACTTTAATGTACATATTAATGATATTTGTTCTCTCCCATAACTAAAATCTGCTCGTGCATATCATATCAACAACAGATGTCTACATGTGATTTTATGCACATTTTGTTTCTATTAAGTACAATGGGAAACCTCACAAATGTGTAAATTTTATCTTACATCATTGTTGGGTATGCATGAAATAAAAATGCATGACATAAATAGTTAAAATGAGAATTATGAACTCAATCAGATATGACAACATCCCTTTTGCCCCTGCATTTCCCCCTTAAAATGTATTCCGTATACAGGTGTTTTTTCTAAAAGATTACCTCCCTGATTTGAAACCTATTGTTACTATACTCCAAAGACTGAGTAAGTATTCTAGTTTGTACTGGCAAGATAATTCATGCTTCCCTTCCATGACCAACCCATGTTTACTACACAGTAACCAATAACTGACTTCTATTCCATGCCTCTTGTTGTTTGTTGCTCACATACTTCAGAATATTATATGGAGTATTGAACACTTTGGGTAGTTCAATACAACCCCCAATCTCACTAGACTAGTAGTAACTACAGTTTCACCTATCAATATCTGGCACAATATGTCCTCAATATCAAGTGGAAATCATTCATTTATTGTATTTATATTACTTTTATTGTATTTATATTGTTTACTGTATTCTCATGTTTTATGTTTTCTATTGTGTTGTTGTTTTATGCCTTGGTTTTATTTTATTGTAATGTGTTGTTGGGCTTGGCCTCATGTAAGCCACCCCGAGTCCCCATTGGGGAGATGGTGGCGGGGTATACATAAAGATTGTTGTTATTATTATTATTATTTCAATTGGGTTTACTCTTACTTACAGTTTCTGGTTTCCATAGTAAATTCAGGAATATAATGTAGTTATCATAACAGATGTGGCAGGATTTCTATACAATTTGTAGTTTTCAAGGACTATCTCACCACTACAAAACCTAGAGTCTTTTCACGATATGCAAATTTAGCACTTTCACTGCCATTTTTGCATCCTGTCAGAAGCTGGAAAGTGTATTCAAAATTTCATGCCAAAGCACTCTTGTGATTCACTAAACAACAAGCACCAGGACTCCACAAGATAGAACAATGAGAGTTAAAGTGGAATACTAGCATCATAATTATGAGTTGTGAATGTGCCTCTGGTCACTGGGTAGACTCAGTACCTTCCATTGCACACGCTCTCCATTTACTGTCCTTTTCATAGTCTGAGGTCGTGGCACACCACAGCTGCCCATCTACTGACCCGTCTTTAGTGCACGAAGTATATGATGTGTTCTTGAACATGAAGGGGAAACTGCAGGGTGCTTTTTCTGAGAAGGAAGCACAATAGAATGCAGAGACATTAACTCCAACAACATAAACAAAGGATCTGATCAGTAAGACCAAATTCAAATGCATTTAGATATTGCATTCTTGCAATATATAACTAATTCCTTGTACACAAAATAGATTTCATGCTATTGACACATACAGCAATTCTATGAATGGTGTTTCAAAAAATGAAAAATGAATTAAATAGCAGGTAAAGGAGAACCAATCTACCCAAGGACCCAATCCACGAGAACACATAGGAGCTCAATATCAACTGGGATCCCAATGGAAGGCAAAGGATTGAGGCTAGTCCTGACTAGGGGCCTCTTTATACGACCCTTTTGGGCCGTGCCATTGTGCCAGCAATCACTGGCAAAAGGGAAGGCATGTGGGACAGCTTATGGCACCCCATGTACCTTTCCTCCTCCCCTCATCACATGGAGGGGATTAAAAGGGTGCATTGATACCCTTCCTCTCCCCCATGAGATAGCAGAAAGGGCAGCAACACATGTTATCCCATCACCCTTTCTTCCAACACACGGATAAATGGGGAGGAAAGTGCAGGTAGCTCTGTCAGAGCTACCCCAAATACACTTTCCTCCACATAGTCATGGAGGAAACCCCTTTCAGCGCTCTCCCCAACTTTTGGAGGAAAGTGGACAGGACCTGCCATGTGGGCTCATAGCAGGCCCCATCCTTGCCGTGAAGCAAAGTGGCAAAAGGGGGCAAAAATGCCCCATGTGAAGAAGTGGTTGGACTCTTGTGCTTGTATGAGGATCTGCACACATTATTTGCAGATACATCACACAGTCCTAGATACTTGGGAAGTGTACGACAAATGATCAAACACAAAAGCCAGCAGAGAGATCTTGTTTATTGTGTACTAATCTTGTTGTGTATCAAAAATAATTTTATTTATAATCCACCCTATCTCCCCGAGATGACTCAGGGCGGTTACCAATAAACAATGGCAAACATTCAGTGCCACAAAAAATACAAAATGAACAAATAGCCCCATGAATAAAACATCTATAACAAATTATAACTACATACTCACAAAATTTTAATAATTAAATAAAAACATATACATCTATTAAACCTACAAAGTAACAAAACTAATCAGTTTAAAACACTGATTCTCAAAGTGGGCTGTAATGCCCCCTGGTGGGCGGTGAGGCAATCCAAGGGGGCTGTAGGAGGCTCAGGGGAATTTGGAGGGCGGTGAACCCCTTTAAGGGGGTGGTGAACACTTGGCCATTTAAAAGGGGTCGCGCAGCCCTCTTCTTTGGCCCTGCCCCCTTCGCTTTGACCTGCATATTAGATATTTAGATTAGAATTCATAAGAGTAGCAGAATTATTTATGAAGTAGCAATGAAAATATGGTTGGGGGTCACCACCTTATTTATGGGTCATGACATTAGAAAGGTTGAGAACCACTGCATTTATATATATATATATATATATATATATATATATATATATATATCTGTTTAATTGCTATTAAATTTTAAAAAGTAATTTCTAGGGGGACAGTGAGGTTTTTTTTTCTGAAAGGGGGCGGTAGGCCCAAAAAGTTTGGGACCAAGTGGTTTAAAACAATGAAAAACAGTTAAAATAACCATTGTTATATCATTTATCCACCAATGATGGTGATGGTGAGGATATCTAGGCAGTGGGATAGAGACAATACCAGAAATGGGTAGCATCAGAACCAAAGCAAGAGGTATCTTCTTTTTCTATTTCTGCCATCCCCTTTTCTTTCTACCACTTTCTTCCTTCTTTCTCTCTTCCCTATTTTCTCTCGTTGCTTTATCTTATCCTCTTGGCCCATGGTCTCACAGACTGAGACCAGCTACCAATTCCTGCTTTTAATAAACCATTGCCAAATAGTGTCATGTGTCATTCAGACATGATATGAGGGGACAGAAGTGGATGAGAGACTTCTAATCCTTAATACTTAATACTAAACATATCCTTTTACAAAGGATTTCCTTTTGTAAGGAACAGCCAAGCTTGACCTGACTCGTCCTAGCTCCTGGGTTGCTTACCTGTGGGATCACAAAATGCCGCTGAAGGCCTCATATCATAGTTTCTGTTGACAGAGCACCATAGCTTCCCATCAGTCCTCCCAGCAGTTGTACAAGATGTATATAACTTGTTTCTGTACATGAATGGGAAGAAACAGGGCTGAGTAGGGTAGCTCTCCTCTAGTCCTAGAAAAAAGGAGAAAACAAAAAGGGGAGTATCTTTTACCACTGGAAATACTTCTCTGATCATATCACTCAATATGTCCTCAGTGATCGAAAGTCCTAACTCTGCATTATTTAAAGTCGGAGGTCATTTCGCAAAGAGGGGAGCCCCAGGCTGTTACAATTTCCCTGCCCAAAACTCAATTTTTCCACTAAAACCAATAAGAAAAATGACAAACATGGCTGGATTATGTCTTCAAATTGACATTTCCATTATGCACACCAAAGTCCTTCAGGCTGAGTAATGAGTCAATGATGCTTTCATTGTACTTCAAACATCTCCCATCAGTCCTGCCAAGCAACAACCTAGCCTATAATTCAGTCCACATACACAGCCACACATGTTCACATACTGTTATCAGCACAGTAACTCCACTTCCTGTTTATATCGTAGTTCCCTGTTGTGGAACACCAAAACCGGCCTTTAGAATATTTCCTGGTGCATGTGTAATAAGTACGACGCTGGTAGAGGAAAGGAAAAACACATGGCTTTCCACCAGAATTGCCTCCATATTCTGAAAAAGAAATAAACAAAAACAGATTTTATGCACATTTATGTTTAGATTTCCTCTCTTCTTATCCTGCCTCTTGAAAAGATGTAGACTACATGTGAACAGTTGCTCATACTATCTAAAACCTATTGATAGCTCCCAGTCCCACACTGTTCTTATCACTGAACTTGCTACGAGTTCCCTCCACTTCTGTGCCAGCAGTAAAATGACACCAGAGGGCAGGATTCTCCACCTCCTGCTTCCTTTTTCGCCTATATTTTATAGTTATATTTGCTTGTTTTTGTTGTTTTTAATTTCATGCAATTTTACAATTGTGCTAATAATAATAATAATAACAACAACAACAACTTTATTTTTGTATCCCGCCACTATCTCCCTGAAGGGACTTGGAGCGGCTTACATGGGGACCATGCTCAAACACAATTAAAACATGGAACAATAACACAATAAAATACATGTTAAAACATCATAAAAACATAACCATAATAATAATAATTTATTTATATTCCGCCCTCCTCACCCCGAAGAGGACTCAGGGCAGATCACAAGTACAGGAGGCCACCACAACGAAGGTCCTCTCTCTCAACCCCACCAACCATGCTTGAGATGGAGGTGAGAGTAAGCGAAGGGCCTCCCCAGCAGATCTTAGAGCTTGCACCAGTTCATAGAGGAAGATGCAATCACGAAGATAGGCGGGACCCAAACCATTTAGGGCTTTGTAGGTAATAACCTGCATCTTTAATTGGGATCAGAATCTTATCGGCAGTCAGTGGAGCCGTTTTAAGAGGGGGGTTGACCACTCCCTATAATTCGCTCCCGTTAGCAACCTGGCCGCTAACCTTTGTACCAATTTCAATTTCCTGGGCCAATTTCTAATATCCCCTTTTGGTTCAAAGTTTTAGAGTGAGTGTTGGCCTCTCAGCTGCATGATTTAAAATGACAGTACCACAATAGTGCAGTAGTATGATTGCAACTCTATGGAATGGTGAATCAATGCAATTGTACTAATAAAGAGATGTGTAATATCACAAGTGCTCGACACGATATGTATGCACTAACCTATTCTATGCTAACTTGGTTATAGTACAATAGTCAATTGGTATAATTAAATCATTGAATCATTCTATAATAATATTTGTTTCAAAAGCTGGAAAGGTAATAATATACTCCCTTGCCAAGGTTTAAACAAGCAAAGTAGCAAAGCATTGCAAGTTGGCTATGTATTTCTCCTGTTTTCAAAAAAAAGTCTCTATTTACACAGAAGGATAAACTATTTCAGAGATAGGGGTTTGAGATTTGGACCCCAGCTGAGAATGGGCACAACAGGAACTCCACTTAAAGTATCATTAAAGTGGAAGAGATTTTCTGGACTAGATGATAGAACATGCATCTCTTTCCTTTCACAGAACCCAGCATGCCACTGTGTAAAATAAATAAATTCTGGTATTTGACTCATTAGCAACTATTCAGGGACAGTCCGGTGCTTCCATGTAAGGAATGTGGCTTTCATTTGTATTCCAGACATTTTAGAGGACTATCAAACTGCAGAAACCTGTAACATGGAAGCCACCAACCACCACATGTTGATGGTTCCACAAGGACTCTACACCTCTCACCAGTCAGAGTACATGGTTTCCATCGGCGATGTTTGTCATAGTTACTGGTGATGGAGCACCATAGCTGATTCGTCTTGGTACCATTCATAGTGCATGTTGTGTATAATTTGCCCAAAAAAATGAAAGGAAAAGCACAGGGTCGAGAGACGACTGAAAAGGAAACAGAAGGAAATGGAAAAAGAGCAGAAGTGTCATTATGGTAAGCAGAAACAGCATGGTAACATGAATACAGAACTATGAAGGTCAGTTCACACTAGACTAGATAATGTCCTTCCCATGCCTCAACACACACACATAAATGCCTTTAGGGGTAAGGTTTTGTTTGTTTCCCCTTCTATCCTCACTACACTCATCACCATCTTCCCCTTCCTTCTTTTTCTACATCCCTACTTCATTCTCTCTCTCAACACCATCATCAAAATACTTGGTGATAATATCGTTGGATATGAGATGGATTGGGCATTCCACAACTTCAGTTTAAGAAGGAAGAAACAAAAAAGGAGGGCAATGTGATCTGTGAGGAGTAAGGTTTAATGGGAACAAACAATTAAATGCAGAGTTTTGAAAGGTTTCCTTTTTTCGTTTGGGTTTTATTTATTTTTCTGCTTAGCTAGCAACTCCCATATGTTAGGGGCAGTTCTTACAAAAATCTTTCAACTAGAGTTGGGAAATTTTGTTTGTATTTTTTGGTCAATGCAAAGCTCGTAAAACTTAATTGCCAATCCTTTCTCATTTGTGAAATCAGCCAGCAACCAACTGGTTGGGTACAACCAACTTGAACAAACACAAATTAAATCCTTTAATGAGAAGTTCACACATAAATAAATCCATTGGATGTAATATGTGTACTCTAGTCAGATATCGCCAGGTTTCACCTCTATGACAGGAGTTCCCAGTGGCGCAGTGGGTTAAACCCTTGGGCCGGCAGGACTGAAGACCGACAGGTTGGAGGTTCAAATCCAAGAAGAGTGCGGATGACCTCTCTCTGTCAGCTCTGGTTAGCTATGTGTGGACATGAGAGAAGCCTCCCACAAGGAGGGTTTCTCTCATGTCCCTGCATAGCAAGCTGGAGCTGACAGAGAGAGCTCATCCACAAGGATGGTAAAACATCAAAACATCCAAGCATCCCCTGGGCAACATCCTTGCAAATGGCCAATTCTCTCACACCAAAAGCGACTTGCAGTTTCTCAAGTCGCTCCTGACATGGGGAAAAAAACCTCAATGACATTACAAGTTTCTACTTCCCCAATGTGGACCTCTAATGTAGCTCTTGTCCTCACCACCACAGTAGTGTCTGAATTTCAGACACTTGACATTGCAATTTGCTTTGCATAAACCAAAAAAACCCCTTCAAACAAAATGTATTCCCAACATGTCAATTGGTGCATATCTTTGTAATATATCAATGTAATACAATGGGAGAAAAAATGACTCTGTGCCTTTTGTAAACAAAATCTGATACAGAGAAACCTCATCTTGCTCTGATTGTCAAGTGATTGCCAAAAACCTGGTTTTTAATTAATTAGGTGGGCACTAGTGTTCGAAGCATTCAGAAACTATACCTGCAGTGTCCACTACTGACCTTCATACTTTATTAAAATGTTATTTGTCATTTTATTGTATTCACAACTTGTATTATCTGGCTTTGTATATTTGAATAATTGCAGAACACATTCAATTTTGCAAATATAAGTATTTCATGGTTGTGGAACATGGTACCTATCAAAGAAGAGACCCCACAATAGCATGGCAGGGGGAGGAACTCCATCCCATGGGGAAAGTGTATCGTTAAAGCTTTTGATGAGATTTCTTCATGACCCAGCAAAAAGATATGAAAAGGATCACATGGAAGAACTCTTACCTTCATTTGCAGCTAGGATAAAGGGAGTCCAGGTGTACAAGAGGAAAGCTATGCATAAGGCCATCTCCACTCCCTTACCAGAGAATAGGCATTGCGCTCACTCTTTTTACGAGTCCCACTTGGCAGCATCTTCTTCTGACTGCTAGAACAGGAGGAGATATGCAAATGCTTTCTGTACCAGAAGATGAATGAAGACATAAAATAAAGGCTTAACTCTTCCCTTTTCCAACAAATAATCCTTCATTGATTTCAGTAGTAAAGTACTGTTCATATTACACTTCACCATCCAACTTGTTGGCTGGTGGAGCAATTTTGTCTCCTCCCTCGAAGAAGAGATTGGTTAATTTTGCAGAATCTGCTGGAAGGGAGGAGGGGCTGGCATAGTGGTGCCAGCCCCTTTTCCCTCAGTCTGCATCAAGACATCGCCCACCACTCCCGCCCATGGATAGTATAATAATGATCGCTCAAATGGTTTAACATTTGGGGGTCGGATAGGAATTCGCCCACTGGGTTTTGCCTATCCTATACTGTCTATTAGGGGCTTAGATGGAATGGTCGGCTAGTAAACTAGCTAAGCGTAAATAGTTGAGTTATTCAAAGGTTTGTAGACACTTAAGGCACCCCTTAAGGGTGTGGGGCATTATGCAAACACTCACCTAGACGGTTAATTTTAGGGGTGAGGTGATGAGGAATGTCCCAGGAGCGGGGAGAGTCTAGTCTCAAAAGTTGAGAGAGATTTCTCCTGATGTTTCCCTTCCGGGTTGCCCCGGTTGAAATCTACAGGGGACCCAGGCAGTACGCCTGAATAGCTGAGGGGTAGACGTTAGGTGACGCTACCTCAGCTTACGCACACCAAGTTGAACTGACACCAAAAAGTTAGTTGAGTTACAAGTTAAATAGGTAACTATTTAAATAAAAGTTGCCCAAATTTGAAACCATATATATTTGTGTCTGTCTCGTTATTTCGGAGGGTTGGAAGACAAATGACCTCTTCACACTGAGCTAAATTTGGCTGTATGCACCAATTTAGTCCCAGTCACTCACTGAGCCAGCCAGCTCCCATCAGATGATGCTGGCATGGCTCCATAGGTAAAGGAGGGCACCGCCAGTGCATGCCACCACTAGGGCACCATGGGAGGACTCCTGTGTTCCCATTAGAATCCATGGAGGGAAGCCGCACACTCACATTTCCCCTCATCTGATTGACCTCAGCTTGAGCCGGGCGATGCGAGGCATGGGGCGCCAGGTTCCTCATGCCCCTCTACAAAGTGGAGCACCTTTGGCGGCCATGTGACAAGGTGTCGAGCTTTGCCATACACACAAAGGGAAGAAAATAGCCAAATCTATTCATTCAAGAGACGTCTCATAGAAAGAAATAATGTATATGTTTTATATAGAGCTAGACAGAAGTTAATACACATTTGTCTGTTCTATTTTAAACTACCTTCAATTGAGTTCTGTTTTGCCTATGGTTGCTTAGTTGTATTTTATTTATGGCATTTGTCAAGTCAGAAAAAGAAGGAAGGAGGGAGGGAAGGAGAAAGAGAGAAAGGAAGAAAGGAAACCACATATGTTATTGTTTGTTTCTCAAAAGGAAAAAAACATAATAAATGTCATAATATTACTTGGTTCTTACGTTTCTACACAGACATTTGATGAGTTTCCCTTACTCTCCCTCACTGACTTGCTTATTCATTTGACTCCCACAGTGTCTCTTCTCCTTCAGACTTTCCTTCGGATTTTTCTAACTGTCCAACTGGCCTCTGGAACCCTACTATCCAATCAGACCTCAGCTGTAGAACAAACCAGTTCATTCTAGACTAAAGACCACCAATCAGATAAATTTCACCATCCAATGAAAAAGTAACATTCTGCATTCTCACATTTCTAAGCTTGACCATATTCAAACATAAATCATCATTTTTCTGCCCTTTCTCCAAGAGAAGAGAATGGTAATGAACTTGAAAGGAATGGCTGCAAGGCACTTCCTATCCATCCCCTGGTACAGTGGTTCCCAATCTGTGGTCCGTGGACCACCAGTGGTCTGCAAGAACTAAAATATGGTTCATGGCCTCACCATTACTACACCATTGCAACGAGAGCAACTGGTCTTGTGAAACCCTCTTATAGTGCCATGGCTTATTAAATATAGTTTTCTGTGGGTGAGCAGATGGTGACTACTGGATGGCATATGTTCTTATCAGAAACTAGAGCTGATGTGGTCTATCCAATGCCGTTTTCTGAATCAGCACCCCAAATAACCAAGACAAATCTATAGTTGACCAAAAACTGATTTGTAATCCTTATGGTACTAATGTTGGAGAGTGTTCCCTGGTCAAAAAAAGGTTGGGAACTAATGTGCTACTCTATGCCCCTTTGGCAGACACTTTACTCTTCTTCACTCTGTCTAATGACAGGAAAAAGTTTCTGTCTCTTCACTTAGCTATCAACAAAGCCCTGCTTTTATGCTTGGATACCTTGCAAATTTGGGCAAAAGGTAGCCTGCAGTCTACTGGATCTCTGGATGATCATATGTCCTTTGGTTTGATTTACCTATTTACCTATAAATGTAAAAGATGATCCCTTCCCTCAAATACTAGAAAATACCATCTGAGGGAAGAACCAAAAGTTGAATTTTGTGTGAAATTCCTTGAGCTTTATTCTAATGATGTTCACAGATTATTGGGCTAAACATGTGCCTTTATTCTTGATGTCTGTTCAGCTGCCAACAGCAGTGTTTGGCACCTGATTTCTACATGGCAAACCTAAGGGCTGTCCAAGACTTATTTAGATTTTTATATGGCAATTCTTGCAGAACTTCCTATAAATCTGAAGTCTGTCCAAGACTTCCTCTTGGCCCATTATCTTCTTGATTTGAACTGTTTAAATCTCAAATTCTATCCATCTTGACTTGAAGTAATTTGCAAATTTGGGTAAATTCTTTTTTATACTGAACTGAAAATTCAGACCCATTTAAACTTACCAAATCAAATAGTCATTGTTGTTCCCAACATGGAGGCAACTGTTGTGGCTCCCTTTTAGTCCAGTTAAAGATTGGTTATTGCTTATTATGGGATTCTAGAGGCTGTAAAGGAGCCACTGGTGAGCTGCTGAACTTGCTGACCAAAAGTGGTTCGAATCTGGGGAGAGGATTGAGCCCTATCTTCTACCATCCTAGCAATTCGAAAACATGCAAATGTGAGTAGATCAATATGTACCGCTTCAGCAGGAAGGTAACAGTGCTCCATGCAGTTATGCCGGCCACATGACCTTGGAGGCATCTACGGACAATGCCTGCTCTTCAGCTTAGAAATGGGGATGAGCACCACCCCCCAGAGTTGGACACGACTAGGCTTACTGTCAGGGGAAACCTTTACCTTTAACTAGAAGCTGTAATCTTTTAAGAGCAACTTTTCCACGATCTAGACAAATCAGCCCATTTTGGTTTTCCATATTGTCAACTTCTTTCCTTCCGGAGTATGAATTTTTTTGTGTTTTTGTAAAAATTGTCCCTCCATAGAATGGAAATCATTTCTTCAACTAGGAAAAGTCAGCTAGTTGCTTCCATGTTCTCAGTAGGATAGTGGCTCCACTTTGAACTATCCAAAGTAATGAACTCTAACCTCTACTTAGGTCCAATCTAGACTGTTGCATAATACAGTTTGAAACTGCACTACAGTATATGGACAGCATAGACTCATATAATACAATTTAACAGCATTGAACTTAATTATAAGAGTCTACATGACCATATAATGCAGTTTCAAATTCCATTATATGTCAGAATAGATGGGGTGTCATACACACATGCTTACATACATACACACTGTGTGAAAATCACCTTCATTTAAAATTTGTATTAAAATCTGGACTCACCTCACTGATATTGAAGTCACCAGTTTCCAGTGGAACAAGATGAAATAGCATCAAGGAAGCAACAATCTTGGAAGGGAGAGGCCTCACCCCAGGGCTGTAGCCAGAATTTTGATTCACGGGGGGGGGGGGGCTGAGTTTGATCCGGGGGCTGAGTCTGAGTGAGAGAGGGTCTACCCTAGGAAACCTTTTGTATCATTATCCCAATACCCCCATGCATATGGGATATATTGAGCATGGTGATCACTGATCTGATCATGATATGAATAAACATAACAGTTTAAATAATGTACCAGTAAGGCCTTCTCGCGGACCCCCCGCCCCGGGCCACATGCCTGCCTCACTGCTCCCCCTCACACCCCAATTCATTTAAAAGATTTAAAAGAAATGGAAATATATATAACTATTCCTCTAAATTCTACAATACCTGCTGTTCTTCACCTCTTGGCAGGAACCTTTCCTGTGTGAAAAATGTTGTGCAAACCATTGCTCCATCTTGAAAGTTGTGCAAGGAAGATATCCCAGTCAAGATTGGGCAAGCCCTGTTATATTGGAATGATTACACCACTTGTTGCAGTGTCCCAGATTTCCCATAAGTATGACCCTTAGACAGGATAATGAGTTAGATTCATTGATCCCAATAACTCCTTTCTGATAAATTGGAATTGAGGTGGACCAGGCCTGGAGTCTATGCCTAGCCATATAACCATGGTAGTCCTGCATTTCTAATTCCCCAGGCTACTATTTTTATACAGCTGTTTTCTGTGCAAAAAAATGCTGTAATTGGGAGTGTATTATAGGCATGAGAAAAAAGTTATGAAAATGAAATGATTCGTAAGAAATTCATAAGAAATGCTACTTTTGAGTATTTCCGCATCTGGAACGCCAACCAGGAAGTGGACTTTCTTTATAGACCTTCAGGGGCCAGGATTTTCTTAAGTGTCGTTATTACGTCATAAGTGGGGGCACCCTCCTTCCCTCTCACCACCCTCCCGCCTCCCTTGCCAATAAGTATTATGGCAAGGCAAGCCCTAAACTCGCTCCTTCTTTTGGCTGGAAGCCTGGAAAAATGTAAACAGAGAGGTTTACTCAGAAGTAAATCTGCAAAGGAGGGCACGTTGGATGGAGTGCCCTCCTTGTGGATTTACTTCTGAGTAAACCTCTGTTTACATTTTTCCAAGCTTCCTGCCTCCTGCCTGCCAGGATCTAAAGCATCAAAGAGTATTGGGGTGAGAAACCAACCTAATGTATAATAGAATGAATGCTAACTTATAGAGTAAGTGCCTAAATATTATAAGTAATCCAACTGGTCATATACCTACATACCATGCACATGCAATAATACAGCTGCAATAACAATGGGTATAAGAAGAGGTAAAATTCAAACCAAAGTACTCTGACTGGGTCCTCCTCAAGCGGTGCAAACTACAACCGGCTCTTCTTTATGAGCCCGGGAAAAGCCAACACCCCGGGCACAGCGTTTGCTGCCTGGGTGCACACACATCCATATTCTTTGGGGGATTTGCTGCAGAAGCCCGGGCTCATAGAGAAGATTCTGCAGCAAATCCCCCCCAAAGAATATGTATGTGTGTGCACCCAGGCAGCAAACGCTGTGCCCGGGTTTTGGCTTTTCCCGGCTCATAAAGAAGAGCCTTTGCAGTTTGCACCGCTTGAGGAGGGACCACAGTCAGAGTACTTCGGTTTGAATTTTACCTCTTCTTATACCCATTGTTATTACTGCTGTATTATTGCATGAGCATGGAATGTAAGTATATGACCAGTTTGATTACTTATAATATTAGGCACTTACAGTAGCATTCATTCTATTATACATTAGGTTGGTTTCTCACCCCAATACTCTTTGATGCTTTAGATCCTGGCAGGGCAGGAGGAGTGGACGGCTCTCCCTGCCCCTTCTGCCTGACAGGATCTAAAGCCTTGAAGAGGCTTCATGACGGGCCAACTTCAGCCCTCCAGGTGTTTTGGACTTCAACTCCCACCATTCCTCACAGCCTCAGGCCTCTTCCTTTCCTCTCAGCCTGGGCAAACTTGGGCCCTTGCTCCTCAGGATCGGGGTGAGAGAGAGGCAGCGAGGAGCGCGGGGGGCCCTCCTCCTCCTTTTGGTGCTGCTTCCAAGAATAGAATACCCCCTCCCTCCTTCCTTCCTATATGGAGAGTCCCATCTAGAATTCAGTGTGATTTATTCACGTTTTGGCCTACAACTCCCAGAAATCCCAGCCAATTTACCAGCTGTTAGGATTTCTGGGAGTTGTAGGCCAAAACCATCTGGAATGCACATGCGCTGGCATACGAACTACTAACGAATTTCGTTAGTAATGAAGTTACATTTTAGAAATTTTTGGAAAATTTTTTGTAAGTCTTTCTTTTACTAATCAAAAAATCCCCCATTTGATTTTAGAATCGCCATTTTTGGGTTCGAAACCATGCCTAGTGTATTATGCACCAAATTAAAACGTGGTTGTTTTGCACCAAAAATAGCATTTTCTATGCAAGCTAAACATGAAATGAAGATTTAAAAGAAATTAGATAAAATTACTTCTTGCTTTATCCTTCTCCCCCTATTCCTTATCACTGCCACTCTTCCACAAGATCTTCCCTTACAATGGCAGAAAAGGTCATAGATTTTCCCCCCAAGTTTGTCAAATTTTGCTCTTAATTTTCTTTCCTTTCTATATAATTTTATTGTGAAATATTTGAGGAATTGATAAGGGTACAAGAGTAAATATAGACACTTAGACAGGGGCATTTTTAACATCTTGTACCTTCATATTATTCCATTGTTATCTAAAACAAAAAAGATTTCTATGATGTCAAAAAGGAAAAGGAAAAAAACTTTTATTTTCTAATCTAAGACAGAATAGAAAAGCAGGTGTATATGGTTTCCAAACAAAGTAGATAGAAAAGTTGGGGAATAGAAAATAGAAAGTCCTAACTAGCACTTCCTACCCTGTCTTTGCTGTCTTCTTCATAATAGTAAAAGTATTATCTTTAGTAGATAAGTAATCTAAGATTAAAAGTATGGCTCTGGAGAAAAGGGTTTGATTCTCTGCTTGGCTATGCAATTACCTTAAGTGATACAAAGAATTTTGGACGTAGAAGCACAAAAAGATATAGCCACCCTCAGTAAGGTTACCAATCTAAAATGGCTGAGTCAATATAAGCGTACCTTTCACATAGCCAACTATCTAAAAATGCAAATACCAAAACATTTTAGGGAGGTATTTACTCGAGCTGGATTTGATCAGCTTGAGACAATGGTCAGATATGGGAGATTTAACAGCATCCCTTATAATCAACAGATTTGTATCTGCAGGTCACCTGAAATTGAGGATATATCACACATATTATTGGACTGTAAATTGTATCAGAAGATGAGATACTTCTACCTTGGTCCATATATCAAATGGACAGTGTATTGGGGATCTCACATCAGAACAACCTATTTTATGTGTGGCCAAGACCCAAAAATAACATATAAAACAGCTCTGTATTTAAGCAAAACAATATGTTTGACAACCACATATGTGGTGCTGATCGGGGTAAATTGTAGGGGTGATAAGGAAACTGTTGTATATACTCCGTTTTATCAGTTTTATCATATCTTATTATATTTATTTACTGTATTGTTATAAGTGTCTTATTTTAACTTACTACATAGAGTGCAATCAAGTCATATCAAGCCTTGTTATTTTGTTTGGTGTTGTGATATGGCCTAAGGACTAATCAATACAATTACTACTATCTTGGGTAAGTCTCTCAGTTTTAGAAAGTGTTATATGATAGGGTCACCCTAAGATTCTCATAAGTTGAAAAATATTTGAAAGTATATAACATCAACAAGAGACATCATTTTCCCAACTTGCTTACTGACTGCTTTGAAGGGAAGTGGTGTGTGTCTTCTAGGGTTGCCATATGTCCCTTATTCTAATGGACGTACCTTATTTTGGCCCTAAAATTTGTGTCCCATTTTTTTCAGGCCCTGTTCCTTATTATTGACCAACAGGACAGGACTGGGCGGGGTTGACCAGAGGAAGGTGTGCGCTGCAGTTTCCACGGCAATGCCTGCCTGGGGATTCCAATTCGCAAGGCAGGCCGACAGTAGTGCACTTGCGAGTGTGTGCCTGCCTGCTAGGCATGGTTTAGAACCCAAAAATGGCGATTCTTAAATCAAATGGGGGAAGGGATTTTTTTTTAGATTAGTATATCAAAGACTTACAAAAAAAATTCCAAAAATTTCTAAAATGTAACTTAAGTACTAACGAAATTCGTTAGTAATTCGTATGCCAGAGCATGCGCATTCAGATGAGTTTGGCCTACAACTCCCAGAAATCCTAACAGCTGGTAAATTGGCTGGGATTTCTGGGAGTTGTAGGCCAAAACTTGAATAAACCACACTGAATTCTAGATGGGACTCTCCAAATAGGAAGGAGGGAGGGAGGGAGGGAGGGGGTATTCTATTCTTGGAAGCAGCAAAAAAAGGAGGAGGAGGCCCCCCCCTCGCTCCTCGCTGCCTCTCTCTCACCCCGATCCTGAGGGAGCAAGGGCCCAAGTTTGCCCAGGCTGAGAGGAAAAGGAAGAGGCCTGAGGCTGTGAGGAATGGTGGGAGTTGAAGTCCAAAACACGTACCTGGAGGGCTGAAGCTGGCCCCTGCAATGGGGCAAGGCAGAGCAACGGGGAAGAGAAGCATCTGAGAGAGCGCAGGGAGAGAGAGGAGGAGAAGCGCGCGCGCGCGTGTGTGTGTGAAGCTGGCCCCTGCGATGGGGCATGGCAACAGAGCAACGGGGAAGAGAAGGAGGGGGGAGAAGCATCTGAGAGAGCGCAGGGAGAGAGAGGAGGAGGAGAGCGCGCGCGCGCGTGTGTGTGTGTGTGTGAAGCTGGCCCCTGCGATGGGGCATGGCAACAGAGCAACGGGGAAGAGAAGAATGGGGGGAGAAGCATCTGAGAGAGCGCAGGGAGAGAGAGGAGGAGAAGCGCGCGCGCGTGTGTGTGTGTGTGTGTGAAGCTGGCCCCTGCGATGCGGCATGGCAGCAGAGCAACAGGGAAGAGAAGGAGGGGGGGAAAGCGTGGAGGACTACACTTTCCAGAATGCATTGCCTGCCTACCTAGCAGCAGCGTCACTTCCAGTTCCCCATAGAAATGCGGGAAAAAGAAGAAGCTGAATGAAGGCGAGAAGGAAATGAGGGGGAGAAGACAGGGAGAAGTGAGTAGGTAGTACAATAATTAATTAATTAAGAATTAAGAATTTATTACGATCCCAATGCAAATTGTTGGCCTCAAGGACCGTAAAAGGAAGTCCACTTCCTGGTTGGCGTTCCAGGTGCGGAAATACTCGAAAGTAGCATTTCTTACGAATTTCTTACGAAACGAATCATTTTCATAACTTTTTTCTCATGCCTACTGCCTGCATCCCCGTTGGAAGGAAGAGGCATACAGGACTTTTTCAAAGTACAGTAGACTCAATTAACCATTACCCAAGGGAAATGTTAGATCATGTTGGATAAAGATAGTTTCTGGTTGCTTGAGAATTACTCTTAAAATAGGCCTAGCTGTGTATCCCAATACTATACAATGCTGTGTATCCCATACTATACTATACCATTAACTATTGACATAATAATAATGATGTACTGCCTTATAAAATTTATTTTATTTTAATGTTTAGACAGTGCACTTTTAAAATCAGCAAAGTCAAGTATTAAATACAGATGGAGAAAATAAGGTTTTTCTAATAATGTTTTTTTCTGCATGACAAAACATGCAGAAACATGCCATGTACTGTTAAGAGGGTGTAAGTCAGTTTCTTTTGTGAGTTTCAATCATTATCTTATTCTTTTAATAAAACTAATTATACTTAACATTCAAGTTTCAAGTTTTTATGAAGTGTCCGTTATTTTTGTGAAAAATCCCGTAAATGTCCCTTATTTTTTATATCAAAAAGTGGCAACCCTAGTGTTTTCTGACCTGATAAATTTATTCATTTCTTTTTCAAATCTCTGCAAAGTAATTCTTGAACAGCCATTTTAAGAGATATATATATAGGGAAGCTGTTTGGTGAGTATATGAAAGGGAAGAGAAGATGCAGAATCATAATGATATTTTGTAAGAAATGCTTCATTTCCAGTTTTGGAACAAGTAGAAACAAGAGAGAGAGCACGAAAAACACTGGTCACCTCCCATTAGAGAATTATCATAACTGAAATCATAGTCATTGGTCTGGGTTGTCATCTGGAGAGAGATGGAAAATTAATAGTCACATATTTGATAGAAATTGTGTACGTACACTGACATCAAGAGCTAGGAGACACAAAAGAGGAAAAACTAACTAGTGCTGTGAAACTTGAAAGTTTCTTCCACAGTTTTCCAATCATTCTTGTTCCATCTGATAGAAGAGAAGTTCGTGCATGAGGCTCAGCTGTGTTTCACATACTTATGAGGAAGTAGACGATGCTTAAAAGTCCTTTATCATGCACTGTACACATTCTCAGCAGCAGCCCTTCTCCGGCTTTCCACTCTTCCATTAAAACTCAGAAGATTTCAAGAGTGTCTTTGTTTCCCTCATGGCTTGAATTTACTTAACCTGGACCTTTTCAGCTAATTACAATAAGTCCATTTACGATCCACATCAAAGTTATTGGTTAGAGAGCACCAGAGCTTCCCAGAGATTTCACCATCTGATGTACATGAGGAGTAAGATTTCTTTCTGTAGATGAAAGGAAAGGTGCATGGTCCTCTGGGTGTAGCATCCAGTCCTTGAATGTGTTTGGAAAGTGAGAAAGAAAATGGGAAAGAATGACTCAACATTTATGACAATAATACTTTATGCTGTCAGATGATCCTGACAAACAACATCTACAGTCCTGTATATCTACTCTTCTGCAAGGTATCAAGTAACCCCCCAACTGCGGACAAAATATTTAGTATAACATGTATGGGACGGAAACAAAATTCAAGAAAGAGTGACTCTTCTGACAGTAATGCTTTTTACCAATGGATTTTGACATTCAGTAAACCTAGAAAGGCTGACAAAACTGAATAGAGAAAATTTCATGGAAAAACTAGGTGAGCACACTGTTTGTATTTCCTTGCAGCTAATTTACTTGAAAGACGGTAAGCCATTTCCCACTATGGGTACCTTCTAGTGCTACTTAATTTTGCTTAGGGAACCCCTGGTCTTATCTGTTTGGTGGTGTGAAAGAATAGAACTGGGGAATCCAGATCCGAATTCCTGCCAACACAAAAACCATTTCTATTCTGAGTCTGAAATACATTATTTAATGGTATTCATACTTCTCTGCCTGCACATTAGGCATTGTGACTTGCTTTCATTTAGAGCTGTTCATACAATAGGACAAATCTTTAATATAGACTTGTCAAGGACCAAATGCATTTACAGCTTCCACTGATATATGAACATTGCTTGCTAATATAATATGCACACGGAGAGAGAGAAATATATCTTACTTGTGTCAGCGCAATAGCTCCACATCTTATCTGTATCATAATTGCTCGTCGTGGCACACCAGAACCTTCCATCCTTTGAGTTATCATTAGTACAGGTGTAGAAAGTCTGGTTCTTGTAGAGGAAGGGGAAGACACAAGACTGACCTCCAGAGCTTCCTTCATACTCTGCAGATGCATGGAGCACAGAATAAAGGTGAGACAAAAGTTTTCCGTAGTGAAGAAAATGTTATCTAAGAAGGCTTGTGCTCTGTCTTTGAAGAAGCAAGCTAGAAAATTCATAATCAACTCATATGAGTGACCTAGAAGAAACAGTTAAACTTTTGTTGCACAAATCTTTATGAAGTCTTACGGTAGGGGCTGAATAAACTTGTACTAAGATGGGCCACTAATTAGCGACCTCATCGCAAAGGGCTAGATTTGGGGGCACTCTCTGGTTTAGCCCAGGTCATCTACAGAGCTTGTTGGCTCCCATCAAATGATGCCAGCACTTGCAAGCAATGGGGGGAAATGACATGCCCCATGCTTTCCCCCATGGGATCAACTTACGAAGAAGCTGGGTGATGCGTGGCATGTGGCATTGGGTTCCTTATGCCTCCCGACAAGGCAGATTGATTCCATTGGCTGTGTGACAAGGTAGGACTCAGTTCTCAGTTACGCTAGATCTGTTTCTTTCCTTCTGGTTCAACCTCACTAGGTTTTCCAAAACTGTTATAATTCAGTTCCAGGTGCCCATTACTATCCAGGAAAGGGCAACATCCAGAAGATAGAGAGCTGTTCAGTGTGACTTAGGTTCCACAGCACAACGTTCTGAAAGTACAATTGCTATGACAGATCTTTGTGAAGAATGAATTACCTACCTTGGAGGGAACATGCTTTCCATTTGGAATCCCTGCCATAATTAGGGGTTGTGGCACACCATAGCTGGCCATCAGTGGATCCCCTCTTAGTGCATTCTGAATAGGATCTCATTCCCCAAGTGAAGGGGAAATGGCAAGGAAGGACTTCTGAATAAGCAAAGGAAATTATGTTTATAAGAGCAGAAGATGAAAGTAGTGGAGTTGGTATTTTCTCTCAATCAAATAATAAGTTTCTATCTTCCCAAATAACTCAGGTCACTGTATCATGTTTAGCCTTTTATCTCCAAGATCATTATGCAAAGTAAGCAAACCCAAAAGACAGTGACTGGCCTACCGAACTTGCAGAGTTCCAAGCTGCAATGCACCATGTCATATGGCCATCCACAAACTATTCTGTGCATGCAAAGGAAACAAGGTATCGTTGTGGCACACCAGAACCTTCCATGTTTTGAGAACGCCAACCAGTGGCATTCTCAAATATAATTTATGCTTGCCATCTCCTGAAACAGTATGGAAGAAACTATGGAAGTCTAATAACCTCATCTGATAAGGGCGAAATCAGCAGCATGTGCTGGTTTACCCTCTCCTTTACAATGGAACCCACCAACTCTCATCCCACAATTCACTGCAACTTCCAGCAGGGCTCCATTGTAAAGGAGAAGTAGAACAGGCACATGCCACCATGACAGCAACACATGTTGCCTTGGATCAATGGGGGAAGCCAGGCAGTCAATGCTTCCCCCTCATGAGATAGGGACGTGAGAGGGTAGGGAGATGTGGGGCATGGAGCTATTCCAGCAGCATGTGTGAAGAGGTCCATAGGCCACAATCATGTATCTAAACTTCCTTTGATCCTCAACTCATTTTCTGCACAAAAAGTCCCAAGTGTTCCAAAATATGTTCCAATACTTTTATATGGGATCAATAAATAAAGTATGCTAAGCTATAGTCTGATGTGCACATATGTAAGAAATAAAACTTTTTCATTTTTTCATTTTTAAAATATAAGAACAGATAATTTCAGAGGTTTTCTTTCTACTGGGTAAGATACATACATACATTTATTTATTTATTTAGGAATATTTTGAGGGAAAAAACCATTTTTCAAAGGCCATTGTTTTGTGCAAAACCCAAGTATTTGCTCAGAAAAGAGTGTATTTCCATGTAAAAATATTGAATGTTTTGACAAAAATCCATAATGCACAAAAATGTCTCAAAATGAGAAAAGTTTCACAATAGTTGACCGTTTTTCAGTAGCGTATCTCACTGTGTGTCATATACCCTTTCTCGTCAAGTATAAGAAAATCTGTTCGTATGCTTTATACTCACAATGTATTATGCATTCATGCATGTAAATATCAATGCATATACAGCTCCTCTGTTAACAGTGCTCAGGGCAACACATAACACAATTATAAAACTATATTAGTAAAATGTATTGTTTATTTGTTGTGAATGTTTTACCTTTTCTGCAATAAGGCACCATATGTGGCTCAATCTTTGAGACAGGCTGATTCAATAACATCTGGTGAATTTTATGGCTAAGTGGGAACTAAAATATGGATTTCCCAAATCTCAGCCTGAGAATGTAATGACTACACTACCGTACCTTGGTACAAAAAGAAAGAGCAGAAATAGCTACACATGCTATACTTTAGAACTGGGAGCAATACAATTGCATACATTGAAAGTCCATCAAAATAAAGGTATATTCAAGCTTCTGGGGAAAGAACCACTAAGAAAGAACTTGAACTCTACCTGAAGGATCACAATAGGTCCACCTTCGATCCACATCATAGTTCTTGGTAAGAGAGCACCATAGCTTTCCTTTGGTATCCCCAGCAGTTGTGCAAGATGAGTAAGATGTGCCCTTGTAGGTGAAAGGGAAAACACATGACCCCATGGGGCTTGCATCAAGTCCTGAAAAAACACAGTATAGGCAGTCCCCAAGTTATGAGCAAGATAGGTTCTGTACATGTGTTCTTAAGTTGAATTTGTATGTAAATTGGAACAGATACGTTTTTAAAGTGTAACTCCAGCCATAGATAGATAGATTTGGATAGCATAGAGAAGGGTTAACACCCATGTTGCATTTGTTTTGCTGTCTGTATGCCTGTTCAGAAGATTTCACCTCATTTTCTGTCCCTATGATAATTGGAATTGGATTTTGAAAAATTGAGGTTGTTTGTGGAAACAAGGAATGGTGAGAAACCTTCCATTAAGACAACTTTTTCCTATGTTAACTCTTTCAAGAGTGAATTTCCCTCCCAAGACATAGATTTATCTCACTTTCTGCTGCCTAACCCCCATTCATAACTATGCGTTATTCGTAAATCATGTGTTTGTAGCTCAGGAACATGAAGATATGCAAGTGACTGTCTTCTACTAAACCAGGCCATTGATTGGACTAGATCAGCAGTATTATCTTTAGACCCTTCCACACAGACTCAAAATTCATGATGCCTTTCAGATTAACCTAGGCATCCAAACTACACCTCAGGTTAATCCAGATTAATCCAGAGCAAACCATGATTTCCCAATTAACTCTAAATGGGAAAAAAACACCTAAAAAGATCCTGACCTTATTGCAAGGTCCAGATCTTTTCAGTTACTGGGCCTGTGGGAAGTGACTCTCAGGACCACCTTTCTGCAATTCCAGGGGTCAATCCCAATTGCCGTCCCTGTTCTTTGGGTTCTAAGCCTGTAGGAGAAGGATGACACCCCCATACTGCCCTCCCAGCCCATTTCCCAAGTAAACTTTTTTTCCTGTAAACCTCCCCTCTCAAAAACACTGAATGCATTATTTTGATGCTAAAGAATCTTTCTGTGTGTTAATGGAGAGAATAAAGCTTTCAGTTAGAATTCAGCACAAGCATAATCAACTTTGACTGGAGAGTTACAACCCTACTCAACACCTGTTCCAATTATCTTACTTGTGTCAGCACAGTAGCTCCACTTCTTATCCTTATCATAGCTTCCTGTGGTGGCACACCAGTATCTTCCATCCTTAGCGGGTTTATTGGTACAGGTATAGAATGTCTGCTTTTCAGCAGTGAAAGGGAAAACACAGGGTTGCCCTTTGGCACTCCCTTCATATTCTGTGAAGGTAGAGAACAGTGAGTTATTTCAGAATGTAGGGAGAGTTATCTTGAGTCATACCATAGGCCTTTCTGGTCTTCATTTCCATAGTTAGATCTCTAGATGCCAATTCTTAGCTCAGGAAAAGATGTGAGCTCTTTGCTCACTAGAGCAAATTGGTATTCAGAAGCACAAGTCTATTGCCCCTGGAAGTAGCCATCATGATTACTAGTAATGGAATAGACCCACAGATTAACCTCTTCTTGGCTTTTCTGCGCGAACGAAGATTCAGGAAGGACTCATCCCATACTTTCTACAAGCACGTTGATGATTCGGAGGTTGGATGTGTCCTTCGAGCCTGTTCAACGGACCTTTCTGGTGGAGCACAGCGTGCACAGAACTGGCCTCACCCTGAAACCAAAGGTTCATCTGCCGGGGCCTAGAAAGCTTAGGACGGTGGCAGCGAGGTCCTCAGGTCGTAGGTTTGGTTTGAGTTTCCTTCTCTTAGATGGTTGACCTTACAGGGTTAAACGAGCACCATCAGCCCAGGTTTGAAATCATAGTTTCCTTCTCCTAAGATGGTTGCCAAAAGGCTAGAGAGCCCATCCTGCCTTTTGACGCTCTTTGTCAGACCCTTCGGTTGTGACCTGTCTGGCATGGGAGGCCCTACCGGTGGCTATTATGCCACCACCAGCATAGCTCACAACTTCATTAGGATACGCAAGCCTCTCCCCCACAACAAGGGGGTGCCAACAGAGAGGACAGATTAACCAAGCTCATAGTAAATGAGGATATCTGGTGGGAATACAAAGTCTTCTTGGTTACTGCTCTGCAACTCCCTTCCTAAGAAGAGATCCCTCCTTGCTGTCCATTTTCCTGGGGGAAGGAAAGTGAGAAGGAGGGGACAGCAACAACAATGACAAATTATGTCTTCTCTAAACAAAGGTCAACTTATATGTTTGGCTTCTATATACTACTAACACCCCTAAGCCAGTCTTCAGCATTCAATTCATCCCAAAGTTTATAATCCCCACTCCCTCATCAATTCCTTGTTGTACCCAGCTTTTTACTTAAGCTAAAAACTGAATTTGCTTCAGATGGGGATTCCTCAGTAATGCACAACACACAATTAAGAGCAAGAGTCTCCTATAACATTTGGCTACTTGAGGCAAATAACAAGATGGTGCACCCTCCCATTTTATGTACAAAAGCTGAGAATACCATCTTTTATTCTGGTATTGTAACAGCATCATCCACTGCACCTGCAGGCAAGTGCAGGGAACAGGACAGGTTGTATAGCACATATTTGTCCCAGCATCTACTCCTCAAGGTGACCTAATGGTAGGGACCACCCATTTAAATATGTAGTAGCAGTACAGAAATAAAACACATCAGGTGCAATAAGATGTTCTCCAGAAGAACCAATTTATATAGATGTGTGTCTTCAAGTCACTTGCCAACTTATGGTGACTCCATGAATGTCACAAGGATTTCAAAGGTGGTTGAGCCAGTTCCCTCCTCTGAAATGTTGCCTACAGCACCTAGTATTCATTTGAGGTCTCCTATCCAAGTACTAACTGGGGCAAGGAGTGTCAAAACCAATTATTGCCACCACACCATGCCTTACCTTGAAGTGAACATGCTTTCCATTTACTGTCCCTGTCATAGTTAGCCGTTGTGGCACACCACAGTAGGTCATCAGCAGATCCGTCTTTGGTGCAATTGTAATATGATTTCCCATTGTAAATGAAGGGAAAGACACAGGGATGAGGTTCTGAGGAGGAAACACAGGGGTGAAAAAGCACAAATTTAAGAGGAGCTATGATAAAGAATTTGGTGGGAATTGTGTGATACAATGAATAATGTTTAGATATCCAGGTGACATTTGTCCCTTTGTAAAAGGTTGATGAACAAACTGTGCACCTAAACTTTAACTCCCACAGTTCAATGCTATGGAACCATGGACATTGTGATCTTACAAGGACTTTAGCATTTTCTACTAAATTGTGCTAGTGATTCATCAAACCACATTATAACTGTATTCTCCATTCACTTTTGACATAGTAAATAAAAAAATCAAACCACGTGGCAGTTAAAGTATCAAACATATAATTTTAAAAATGTATTTCCAGCACAGTACCACATCTTGTTTTCCTGTAGTTTCCATCTATGAATCCAATTTTCCAAAGAACATTTCTGAAAAGTAGAGAGTTTTCCCAATCTGTTATTCTTTCCTACCTGACTGATCACAGTATGCCCGCTTAGACTTTGTATTGTAGTTGCTGGTGAGAGAACACCAAAGCTTCCCATTAGATTCTCCATCCGTCGTGCAAGTTGAATAGGACTTGAAGTTGAAGGTGAAAGGGAAGACACACGGCCCCTGAGAATCTGCTATTATCCCTAATTAGAGATGAGGATATGGGAGAAACAGTGTGAGAAAATATTTATTAAAAGAGGAGTGCACCCATAATCTTGCTCCTCAGGGCCAAATTACAATATTATTGTGAGTAATCTTTGTGATAGTTGTTGCGGTAACTTCTGTAATATATGGA
The DNA here is from genome assembly GCA_030556195.1 of Anolis apletophallus. Lineage (NCBI taxonomy): Eukaryota > Metazoa > Chordata > Lepidosauria > Squamata > Anolidae > Anolis > Anolis apletophallus. The sequence continues at coordinate 123,348,920 of JARBWK010000008.1, read as the reverse complement.
GATCATTTGGTCTTGAATATCCAATTAAAATTATTATCTTCACAAAAGATAAAACCTGCTGGGAGCGGTTTATCAGTTTGGATCACCACACAGCCAACATTTTTTGAATATCTTTGAGGGCATGGCATGGAGAATGATCATACTGAGTATTTGCTTTTCAGAACGTCAGGAAATAATGCTTCTAGAACAAGGCCATATAGCCTGAAAAACCTTCAACAACCCAGTGATTCCAGCCATGAAAGCCTTCGACAACACATTTTTTCGGAATTTACTGTTATTATCACTGGGAGTGTGGAGATATTAAGTATCAGCTTCCACAATGCAATTATTTAATTGCCTGCAACTGTAATGGCTGCTTAAAATGCATCAAGCAACCCAGGAAGAGATCCCTCACACCAGAGCTAATTTGGCTTTCACAGCTCAAACTCAGACAACTACAGCATAGAAATGGAAACAGAATACAATTCCTCCCATGGCAACCCGCAACAGTATAGTAATAAGAACATGCATGCCAAAACTCAAAACTGAGGACTTCCATTGGCTAACCTCAAGAAGAAGTCCCCAGATAATAGAGATCATCCTCCTTACACTAGGGTCCCTTCTACACTGCCATATAATCCAGAAGAACAAAGGAGATAATCCACATCAATTGCTTTGAACTGGCCTGTATGAGTCTACTTGCATAATCCAGTACAAAGCACATAATCTGGATTTTATCTGGCAGTGTAGAAAGAGGCTAAATTTTCTAATTTTGTGAACTCCTATTACTCTGTAAAAAATCCTTTTCAGATTTACTGCATATACTCGATTATAAACCTAGTTTTCAGCTGTTTTTTAGGCTTAAAAAGTCTCCCTCGGCTTATACTCAAGTCAAGGTTATTTATTATTATACTCTTGTTATTATTATTGCATTTATTATTTTACTCTATTATTATTACATTTATTAACTTACCTTAAATTAAGTCTTATCTTAAATTATAGTTTTATGTACATATTCAAAAACATTTAACCTACTGATGCCTCAATTAATGTAATTGTATCGGTATCTATTTCTATTTTGAAATTTATCAGTAGCTACTGCATTTCTCATCCTCGGCTTATACTCAAGTCAATCCTTTTCCCCAGTTTTTTGTGGTAAAATTAGTTCCGAGGCTTATATTCGGATCAGCTTATACTCGAGTATATACAGTACATCCTGGTCTAATAACTTAGGCTGGTCTGTAACAAAAATAAGATGTCCCAGGGTCCTAGATTTCATTCTTGGCCATTTCAGAACAAATTTTTTTTACAATAAAATGATCTCTCCGGGAGCTATGGACCGAAAATATGGCTGGGCAGAGGGGAGTATGTGAAACCTACAAACTGCACTTAACTCATGTCTGATCAAACATAGTCTGCTCTAATATAGTCTGCTCTTGTCCATATAGCTTCCTAGATACCTTTTTCATTTTAACAGGAGATGCCATTATGTACAAAGCAATTAAATATGTACCCATGGACTATGGTCTTTTTCTTTTCCATGTACACATTTGACCAATGCATATTTCCAACAGTTAAATAATTACTCAAATGACCAACAGGTTTTCTTTTTTTTTTTTTTTTTTTGCTTTTCAGGTATGTGCATGTTTGCACATTTCTTCAAAAGTTAGACACATTATTTGAACAAATGAGTAAAACCTGTTTCAGCCCTTTTAACCAAATATGAGCCATGCATATCTATATCTTTGCTTTTCAAATAAGCTCTATTATTGGGTAGATTGCCCCAAAGATAGCTGAGAAAGTGCAAACTTAAAAAACAATCTGCCTGAAGATAATTTTCTAATGCTTTGCTCGGCTAATATCATTCAATCGCTTTTTAAAAACCGAAGTCCCCTAAATGTCCTACTGGTGTCAGCGCAGTAGCTCCACTTCCCGTCTTTATCATAGCTTCCGGTTGTGGCACACCAGAATCTTCCAAAGAAAGCATTCTCGTTGGTACAGGTGTAGAAAGTTCGCTTCTTGTAGACAAAAGGGAAAGTACATTTTTGTCCACGAGAATTACCTCCATTCTCTAGAAACAGAAAAAATTAGATGTTAAACAGTATGCACAATCCTAAATATACACTGTGACTAATGTTTCTGTCCTTGAGCAAGCAGGGATCACCAGCATTGAGGCCATGCTATTGAGAACACAGCTGTGCTGGGCAGGGCACGTCTCTAGGAGAGGTGCCCCGAAAAAGAGATATAAAGACTCCCTGAAACAACATCTCAGACTCAGCCAAATTGATCACCAACAATGGCCCACCCTGGCCTCACATTGGGAAGCGTGGAGATGCACTATCCACAATGCTAAGGCCTCTTTCGAGAAGACACGCCAAATGGGTCTCGAAGAGAAATGACAATGCAGAAAGAACCGCAACTTGGAAACGACATCACCCAAGGAGACTTTCTACTGTGCTTTCTGCAACCGAAATTGCCTATCTCAGATTGGCCTTTTTAGTCATCAACGCGCTTGTAAAAAGCGTGGGATGAGTCCTTCCTAAGAATCTTCGTTCACGAAGTAATGCCGAGAGAGACTGTAATGGTGTCCATTCGTGGCAATTAACCTCTCTCCTTTGGAAGGGATTCCTTGGGATCCTTTGAAAGTATATCTATATTTTTAGACTGATCAGGGCAGAACAGGACGTTCCCAACTTTTTATTTGCCTCATAGCTACAGTTCTGCCCATTGTTTACCCACTTCAGTTGTTCCGTGTGTGTCTTCAAGTTATTTCCAACTTATAGTGCACTCCAAGGTTAACTTATCATGAGGTTTTCTTGGCAAGGTTTATTCAAAGAGGGAAGGATTCCTATGCATTCTTCTGAGATTGAGAGTGCATGACTTAAGGTTACTGAACGGATTTCATGGCAGAGCAGGGATTTGAACTCTGCTGTACAGAGTTGTAGTCTAATGCTCAAATAATTGCACTATACAGGCAGCCCCCAAATTATGAACAAGATAAGTTCTGTAGGCTTGTTCTTAAGTTGAATTTGTTTGTAAGTCCAAACACATATATTGTTTAAGTGTAACTCCAGCCAAAACTCTCTCTCTCTCTCTCTCTCTCTCTCTCTCTCTATATATATATATATATATATATATATCTTTGAATATCGCAGATAAGAGTTAATCCCCCTGTGGTGTTTGTTTTGCTATCTATGCCTCATCCTGAAGATTTCACCATCTGCGCCTGTACCTTGGGAAGTCTGACTTGGCCATGTTAGCCCACACTCCGGTTGCATCCTGTATAGACTACTGCCAGTGCTCTACGTGGGGTTGCCTTTAAAGACTGTTCAGAAGCTTCAATGGTCCAGTGAGTGGCAGCCAAGTTGCTAAGTGGAGCAGTGCTCAGAGAGCATACAACTCCTCTGTTGCGCCAACTCCACTGGCTGCCAGTTTTCTACTGGGCACAAATCAAAGTGCTAGCTTTAGCCTATAAAGCCCTAAACGGTTCAAGTCCAGTTAAACTGTCCGAATGTATCTCTCCTTATGAACCATCTAGGAATTTAAGATCGTCTGGGGAGGCCCTGCTCTCGATCCCGCCTTCTTCGCAGGCGCGTTTGGTGGGAACGAGAGACAGGGCCTTCTCAGTGGTGGCCTCTTGGTTGTGGAACTCCCTCCCTAGGGATATCAGATCACCCCTCTCCCTCCTGACCTTTTGGAAAAAAAGTAAAAACCTGGCTCTTTAAACAAGCCTTTGGACATGCAGTGTAATACATAAACATGTAACTATGAAAGAACGAAACATGGAACGGCCGAGACGATGATATTGGAAAATGAGATTAACAAGAAGACATTGATTTTTATATATTTTAATGGTTTTGTATGGATTTTATAATGTTGTTCTAATTGTTTTTAATTGTATAGTATTGACTGTTATGGCATCAAGTTGCTGCCAATTTGTAAGCCGCCTTGAGTTGCCTTCAGGTTAAGAAAGGCAGCATAGAAGTATCGTAAATAAATAAATAAATTTCGCCTCACTTTCTGTCCCTGTGATAATTGGATTTTGGAATATTTGGCTTGTTGTAGAAACAAGGACTGGTGACAATGCTTCAGTGGAGACACCTTTCCCCCATAACAACTCTTTCAGGTGCAGATTTCCCTTCCTGGAGATAGATTTCTATCACTTCCTGTTGTCTCACCCCCATTCTTAACTACGAGCCGTTTGTAAGTCAGATGTTTGTGACTTGGGGAGTGCCTGTACTTGTTTTACTTATTTCAATTCTGGACCAAAATAGTGTTTTGGGATGCATGTGAAATATCTTCTTCTACAAATCTCTTCTTAAATATTGAAACATCTTCTCAAATCCATAAACGGCCATCTTCCCTCCAGCCCAGCATTTCAATATGCCAGTGTTAACATGTTGACCAAATTCTCATTGTTAGTCTTGACATATGAGGGGAGATAGAAGGAGCTGGGCATATCACTTTCTATCATGACCAGTTTTTTTCTTCTTGAAACCCTGACTCGGGTGGTCACTTAATTTACACAATGAGGGAGAACATGACTAAGTATTGTAACTCCACACCTCTCCATCACTGTCATTGTTGCCCACGAAGAGCTATTATAATGGAACAACGCACCATAAGGAGTACAATGCTTCCATTTCCGATCGTTGTCATAGTTTGCTGTTGTTGCGCACCACAATTTTCGAGAAATAGCACCATCCTTAGTGCAAGTGGTGTACGATTTCTGCTTGTAAATAAATGGGAAGACACAGGGATAGAGATCTGAAATGGAAACAAAAGAAACGGCTATAAGAACAGGAGCTACAATCAACCAAATTCACAACAGTTTCCATAGGAGCAGCTAACTAAGGAAAACATGGCACAAAAGTAGTATAGATAAGCAGAATTCAAAATCTCATTTTAGTGTGGACCACTGCCAAAGATCAGCAACAGATAAACATTGCTGTTCCACTCACACTACACACATATTTTGGATCTAGCAGTATGGATCTAGCAGTATAGTTGCTCATAGATGAGCTATTGCTCTTCATACTGCATTCTTCAACCTAGATGTATAGACTTTGCTCACAGATGGGGAATGTAGTGATTCCATAGCTTAGGAAAAGAAGCATGCTCAGAAGCATTCTTGCTTCAGCCCACACTTCAGAAGAGAGAGCAACAGGTGGGGTCATTATTGCACACTCTGAACTACACTTCTCAAATTACCTCACTCTGCTCAATGATAAAACAACCGTTGCTTGACTGGAACTGGACAGGGAAGAGTACTCTCGTAAAATCTCTTTTTCCTGCTATCCTCTGGAGGAGGAGGAAAGCCAGGAATCATTAGGTCAACAGCCATAAGAAGACTAAAACACTTCAGTTACCAAACTTAGTAAGTCTAGTAGGATCTATCTTGACTTTGGGCTCATTCATCCATTTCTATGGCTATGAACGAGACAGAAATACCAGAAAGAATGTCACAGAAGACCCTTAATATAATAATATCCCATCAAGGACACCAACTGCAAATTGCAACAACATTACTGAGACTCATAGGTATTGATGCCATTTTCACATGTAACCTAATGAACTGGGGAGAGGGTTCTGAAGAACACCCACACCTAGCTTCTCTCTTTTATATCATTGCTATTGAGAAATAATGGAAAAGAAACATCTTGGGCTGGTTAGTTTGAAGCTGCTGGCAACATAAAGAATGCTTACTCAAGATAAAGGTACATTAGGAATTCTTACAAAGTAACAGATTAATAACATCCCAAAAATGTCAGATCAGCAATGTCATCAGATGTGCCACCGGAATTGCCTCCCATTGCATGACTCACCCTAGTCCCCATCCCACAAGGGGAAGCATCCCCATTGACTTCTATTCAACATGGAAAATCTCTTGTGTTGCCGCCATGGCAGCATGTTCTGGTTCGCCAATAGTTTAATGACTGAGCCCCACCAGAAGTTACTCTATGTCATGGGATGAGAGCCAGCGAATTCTGTTATAAAAGTATTGGCGAACCAGCGCAAGCTGCTGAAAAAGACCTCATGTGATGAGGTCGTTAGATGCACATCACAGGATCCAACACCATTGCTCACATCCTTATAAATGTATTTTTATGATTGCAAATTGATTTGGGAACCACTATGGAAAAAACTGCTCAGAAATAGTAGTTTTCCATTTTATCCATCTTTAGAGTAGATAGCACACTTCTAGAGTAAAGTAGTCCTATTCCATTCTCCTAGTTACAACTTATCTGGTGCTAGGATAACATTTTTGAATTGAAATTTAATGAGATCTAGCCAATGATCCAGCAATCCTGAAAGGAAGCTATTCACCCAATGTTTGAATAGTTGTTAAATTATGAATTCATCTAGTATTATAATGTGCTTATACCCATAACTCCTATTTGGCTGAAGTCAATAATTAATGATGAATTCTTCTGAATTCACAGTACAGCAACCCAGAAACCAAATATTGTTCAAGCACTTTCTCATTGCACCCATAATCACCCACAGTGGATTCCTGGTAGGTCATTTTCTTTGCTAGACTCCCATCTTCTAGTTCTCTGCTTGTATAATTCTCCTAAATATCTTCCAACCAATTTTCTTAAGACGTAGTTGACATCCCCTCTCCATTGGCGCCCCCTTACAGTGGGAGAGAGGCTTGCATACCCTAATGAAGTTGTGAGCTATGCTGGCGGTGGCATAATAGCCACCGGTAGGGCCTCCCATGCCAGACAGGTCACAACCGGATGGGTCTGACAAAGAGCGTCAATGGGCAGGATGGGCTCTCTAGCCTTTTGGCAACTATCCTAGAAGGAAAACTCTAATTTCAAACCCGGGCAGATGGTGGTCATCTAACCCTATAAGGTCAACATCTAAGAGAAGGAAACTCAAACTAAACCTACGACCTGAGGACCTCGCTGCCACCATCCAAGCTTGCTAGGCCCTGGCAGATGAACCTTTGGTTTAAAGGGTGAGGCCAGTTCTGTGCATGCTGCGCTCCACCAGAAAAATCCATTGCACAGGCTCGAAGGACACATCCAACCTCTGAAATATTTCAGATTGGCCTTTTTAGTCATCAACGCACTTGTAAAAAGCGTGGGATGAGTCCTTCCTAAGAATCTACATCCGCAAAGTAATGCTGAGAGAGAGAGAGTTGTCAACCATGAAATTATATACCTAGCTCTCGTCCTTCTTACTTTTTTTACCCTAACTACTATTGCTATTGGCACTTCTATAACTTATTTATCTCTTACTTTGTTTAATATTGGATTACTTTGATCACTGTTTCTCCTATCTCTATCAAGGTGTTAAAATTCTGATGAAAAGTGTATGGAAGTCTTTAAAAAACATGGTTATTGTTACAGATCTATTGAAAACAAAGAACAAAAATATTGTAGCTCAGGTAAATGAACCACAGTTGATAACAAGGAATATTCCTTACCTAGATGTGCCGTGACCAGTGGTATGAGAGCCCAGATGCATAAGAGGGATGTCATGATTAGGGCCATCTCCTCTCTGAAATAGTTAGACAGACAGAGTGTTGTATTTATAAATCACATCTAGCCACTCCTTCATCTCACAATCACACATTTCTGGTGTCTGGCAGGTCACCAGGAACGCAATAACCTTTAAAGGCTATTGCTTGACTGTTCCCTTGCTAGGCAAAATAGTCAGGTGATGTTTCATCTTTGTGGAATAATGGCTAAGAGATGCTTTCCTGCTAGGTAGAAAATCTAGCTTCATTTTTGAATGAGATACCCAGGTAAAGTTCAAGAATTTGATTCCTCTAGAGCAGAGAAGAGACAACAGATGTAAGAGTGGGAGGACGAAGAATTCATAATTTTGCAATAAGGAGAGGTGGAGTTTTTGGGTGGAGCTCTCTGAAATGGAGCAATACAATCCTACCAAAGGATCATCTGCATTCTAAGAGTGCCTCCTTAGTTTCATCTATGTTTGTTAGACTAGTATATTTACATTACCAAAACAACTTAGGTGTCAAGTGCTCTCTCAACTGCTCTGTCCCGAAAAATGGTTACCAGTTGGAATTTGTGATCTACCTGCATAACAATGTTTAGTGACAGAGCAATTGAGAGAGCACTTGACATCTAAGTAACATAGATAGTACTATGGATCCATTTTAACTTTCATGGGTCTATCACAGGCATGGACAAACCAACCCTTCAGGTGTTTTGGACTTCAACTCCCATAATTTTTATCAACCCACTGGATGTTAGAAATTATGGGAGTTGAAGTCCAAAACACCAGGAGGGCTTAAATTTGCCCATGCCTTTTCTATCATATGGAAGGTTGGCATTTTTCATTCAGGAGAGTACCGTATTTTCTGGTGTATAAGACGACTGGGCATATAAGACTACCCCCAACTTTTCCAGTTAAAATATAGAGTTTGGGATATACTCGCCGTATAAGACTACCCCTCTTCCAACGCACACCAAATAACAATTTAAAAAGCAATAGGATACAAGGGCGGGCCAGACAGGTAAAAGAGGTGTGTTTTTCTGGTCCCAGAGCCACTCTATCTCATTTTTCCATAACCCGGGCACCCTGGATGCCTGCAGCTTGCTCTGCCTTTCACTTA